>JAUIMM010000109.1:1000000-1547500 GCA_031769625.1 Taudactylus pleione
TATGCTAAAACACACCATCCATAATATGCATACTGAATATATTTGAATAAATAATGCTTTTAAAATGTATGGATTACAATGGTTATTTTGTACAACACATAACACACAGTAAAATTTAAAATATAGATTACCGGGGCCCAAATAAATGTATATATTTATTAAGTTATTAATATTACACATACATATTATGCAGAACTTTACAGAAAATATTTACAGAGAATTCAATTCATTCAGAAAAGTCCCTGTCCTTGTGGTCACAATGCTGCCTATATATGATTGTCACTTGAGGGGGAGGGAGAATGCTAGGCATAATAATATATGCTATAGACATTACATACAGATATATAAATTATAGGGTTGATAAAAATGATTGAGACAGGCATATGTTAACATGATATGGATATTACTCACACATGTAGTTATTTTATTTATTTACAAAAGTATGTCACTAATTGTTCCAGAAATAGATAGACTTAAATTTATACAAAAAATTAGAAAAAAACCCACACTGATTGACTATCTATCTATCTATCTATCTATCTATCTATCTATCTATCTATCTATCTATCTATCTCTACCTGTCTGTTTGGATCCATAATTCATCGGGTCGCTAGTTATTGTGCAGGTGTTTTTCCTTTCTCTTTCCCCCTATTCCTTTAAATTCCACCTATTCCTCTTGCATCCCCCTATTCCTCCCTTCTATCCTATTCTTCCCCCTATTCCTCCCATCCTCCACAATTCTTCCACCTAATCCTCCCTTCTCCCCTATACCTTCATTCTCCTCCTATTCCTCCCATCTCACCCGATTATTCCCCCTATTCCTCCCTTCTCTCCCTATTACTCTCATCTTCCCGTGACACTTTCACCTTCCCCTATTACTCCAGTGTCCCCCTATTCCTCCTGTCTACTATATTCCATCCATCTGCCCCTATTCTCCACCCTTTCCTCCCTTCTACTGTTATTTCTCCCATCTCCCCCAAATTTTACCTTCATTCCTCCCTTCTCCCCCTATTCTTCCCATCTCATTCCATTCCTCTAATTTCCCCCTATTCCTCCCTTAGCCCCCATTCCTGCCATATCTTTCCATTCCTCTTATCTCTCCCGATTATTTTCCTCCTATCTCCCCATATTCTTCCCCACTCCTAGGGGCACTACTACTGTGAGCATTATGTGTATAAGGGGCACTACTACTGTGGGCATTATATGTATAAGGGGCAATACTACTGTGGGCATTATATGTATAAGGGGCAATACTACTGTGGGCATTATGTGTATAAGGGGCACAACTACTGTGGGCATTATTTGTAAGGGGCACTACTACTGTGGGCATTATGTGTAAGGGGCACTACTACTGTGTGCATTATGTGTATAAAGGACACCTCTACTATGAGCATTATGTGAAAGGGGCACTATCACTGTGGACATTTTGTGTATAAGGGGCACTATTGTGGACATTATGTGTGTACGGGACACTACTACTGTTGGCATTATGTTTAAGGGGCACTACTGTGAACATTATGTGTATAAGGGGCACTACTACTGTGGACATTATGTGTATAAGGGGCACTACTATTGTGTGGCATGATGTGTGAGGGGCACTACTGTGGATATTATGTGTATAAGGGGCAAGACCACTGTGGCATGTGTATAAACGGCACTACTACTGTGTGTAATTATGTGTATACAGGGCACTACTGTGTGGCATAATGTGTATAAGGGTTACTAATGTGTAGCATAATGGGAATGATGGGCACTAATGTGTGACATAAAGTGAATAAGGGGCACTACTGTGTGTTGTAACATGAAAAAGGGACAATACTATGTAGTGTAATGTGAATCGGGGCACTACTATGTGGTGTTATGAAAATAACATTGTGCTACTGTGTGGCGTCATTTGAACTGGGGGTACTATTGTGTAGCCCACATCCCCTCCTTGTGAGACCACACCACTTTGGTGTGTTGTTGCTTTAAAAAAGTATGGGAGGGTGCAAATTTATAGTTAGCAGGGGGCACCTAACCCTAACCATCCCGTAGTCTAAACCGAACGCTCCCCTCCTGCGGCCTAACCCTAACCCTCCCCACTAGTGCCTAACCCTAATCCTAATACTTACCATCAGAATCTATCAGGATTGTGACTGTTGGGATGCTGCTGTCGGTACTGTGACCATCTGCATTCTAACAGTCGGGATGCTGACTACATACCCCATACACAAGTTGATCTATCAAATTTAGATTTTGTGATATATTTGCTCGGATGCTCTGCACTTTAATTGCACATTTTCTATAAAAATGAAATTCAGGTACAAACACAACTGACTATTATATAGCTTTTGCTTTGTTAATATGAAATTCTATTCAAATAATGCATTCTTTACATTTGAAATATACTAGCTTTTTATTTTTTTATCCATTAGAATGTATTGCTTTTGTTGTTTCAGTTGTGAATTGTAGTGCTGCTCAAAGACAAATTTCCCTTTTTATAGGCTCTTACTTTGGGCTCAATGGTATTAGCCATGAGTTTCCACTCCAGACTCACAGATTTGTGTTTGCAGCCCCATAGGGAGCAAATCAATTTCTTTGTTTTGGTGATCTTACCGTTTCATCAAGGATAACGTTTGTATTCCTCTGTTACCAGGGGCGTCGGAACAGTTTTATGTTGGGGAGGCAACCTAAAATCATTCCATACCTGCCCCCCCTCTCCCCTGCTTCCCTGCCCTTCATTCCATCCCTCCCTCTCTCGTACCTGAGCGAAGGCCGTGGACGGTCAGGGGCTGTGCTTTATAGTAATAGACGGCACAACCCCTGCAACCGCACGGAGGAGGAGGTGTAATGTGCGGTGTTTTAACTTAAAGACCGCACATTACATCTCCTCCTCCATAAAGTGCAGGGGCCATGCGGCCTATCGCTATAAAGCACAGCCCCTGGGTGTCCGTGGCCGCCACACCTTTCACATGTTTGGGGGGAGGGGGGGCGAGCTGGCCCCCTTGTCCCCCCGTTCCGACGCCCATGTCTGTTACACAAGTAGATGTTTGTTGTTCAGGATAGATAAGAAATTACTTTCATTTGTAACATTGTAATAAATGCATCATTTACATTTTTAGGGTTTTACATGGGCAACTGATGAGAGAAATCATACACACCTCATTATTTTATTATTATTATTATTTATTTATATGGCGCCACAAATGTTCCGCAGCGCCTTACAAGTTGTAGACAAGCGACTCACAGAACAATACACTACAGACCAGGAAATTGATAATATATATTGCTACATTAGTGACCATAACACCCAGATAAGCAACAGAGCTTAAGCAACCAAGTGTTAGGTGCCCTAGTGGGGAGTAAGAAGTAGATGAAACTAAAGTAGGGAGATGCACAAGAGGATAGAGGGCCCTGCTCGCAAGAGCTTACATTCTTGGCCATATTTGTCTTTACCTTATTAGTGTAACACCAGAATGTAAAAATTTGTTCTCCTAAGTAGAATAATTCTAAATAAGAATACTTTATACAAGCTCTCACATACAGTATTTAAAAGACTCAGGAACAAGTGTGGCTATATATTACAATGTCCCAATTTGCATCATTTCTAAGTTTGGAAGAGAATGGGATAGTGCTAGGGTTGGACAGTGTGGGAGACCGCGGCCAGTGTGATGGAGTTTTGTGTTGACCATCATTGAGTGTATGATTTACACATTCTTGTGCAGGTGTATTACACGCACATATTACACAGAATGCATAATGTGGTCTTGTCATGCTTTCACAAGGGTTAGGGAGAGTATCAAACCTTCTAAAAAAGAAAAATGGATTTGTTGCCCATAGCAATCAAAATCTAGCTATCAGTTTATAGAATGCACTAGATAAATGATAACTATAATCTGATTGGCTGATAGGGGCAACACTTCCACTTTTCCTCTTTGGAATGTAGGGAAATAGTTTTTTTTTTTTTTACATGTATAGAAAAATAAGCATATTCATGATTCTTCTCATACGAGGACTGCAATTATATATAAATATGGATAAGGTTTGACACAGCCATACAACCAAAGAACGGAGGTGCTATTTCTGTCTCTGCACTCAGATATACATCGCAGTTCTGTCATTTGGGGGTAGCCATCATTATGTGTAGGAAAGGCTGGAAATGCTCCTGATGAAGTTAAAAATGAAACGTGTTGGAAGGTGACCAGCAAGTGACTTCGTAGGTCTAATTGGGTGGAGGAGAAGATCAGAGGCCAGGAGGAATCAATATTATTCCGGAGATCGTCAATCTGGTGAAATACTTGTATTTGGAAATTAAGATGTAGGTGTTTGCTACTATTAAAGTTGTGTTTTTAGACATTATCTTACGATTGTATGCCCCCTTGTCTGCTCTTTTCTTGTCTACATCTAGAGAATCTGAAGCGTAATGATGGAAAGAGGTGTGTTTTTATTACATATACTACACCTGGGATAGAGGAATAGAAGAATGAACATTTGAGGTCTTTGGTCACATTGCACAGGACATTTCTGTATATCTCTATCTATTATTATTATTATCCTTTATTTATATGGCACCACAAGTGCTCCGCAGCGCCTTACAAAGTACATCAATAAATAATTTGACAACTGACTTTCAGTACAAAATGGGACAAGGACGGATAATATACATTGATACATTAGTGACCATAACACCTAGATATGCAACAGAGCGTAAGCAACCAAGTGTTAGGTGCCCTAGTGGGGAGTAAGAAGTAGGTGAAAGTAAAGTAAAGTAAGGAGAAGCACAAGAGGGTAGAGGCCCTGCTCATAAGAGCTTACATTCTAAAGGGGAGGGGCAGACAAACAGGTGTGACACAGATGGGGTAAACAGGGAGGAAGGAGCATGTTGCAGCAAGTTAGGATGGGAGCTGGAAGGCTTTGATGAAGTAGTGGGTCTCGAAAGCCCGTTTGAATGATTGCAAAGAGGAGGAGAGTCTGATAGGGAGAGGGAGAGGGTTTCAAAGGTGGGGAGCAGCACGGGTAAAATCTTGGAGGCGGGAGTGGGAGGAAGTAATCAGTTGGCATGAAAGGCGGCGTGCATTAGATGAGCAAAGGGGGCGGACAGGAGAGTGGAGGGAGATGAGTTCAGAGATGTAAATGGGAGAGGAATGGGTGAGGGCTTTGTAAGTGAGTGTAAGAACCTTAAATTTAGTTCTAAAAGGGAAGGGGAGCCAGTGGAGGGCTTGTAGGAGAGGGGAGGCAGATGTAGAGCATTTGTAGAGGAAGATGAGTCGAGCAGCAGCATTGAGGACAGACTGGAGAGGAGAGAGATGGGAGTTGGGGAGGCTATCTATCTATCTATCTATCTATCTATCTATCTATCTATCTATCTATCTCCCATTTTCTTTCTCTGCTTTTACTTTCAGACATTTAGATCAAGAATATCTATATACATTTTTCTTCATATGTAATACAAAATAATAATCAAAATCATTGGTTGGTCATGCATTTTAATAGATGTGCACTATATAACAATACAACTTTTCAAACTATGATATGGATGCTAAATAATTATTTGTAAGTTCTAACCCTTAATGGAAAATTTGTCACCAGAAAATAATTAAAATGTGCCCCACATAGCTCTTTATGTGCTAAATTCACCTTCTGTCTGTAGATTAAATTGCAATAAATTGCATGTCAGACTTCAGAAAGCTATGCCACCAACAAGATATTGGTTTAACCAAAATAAAAGTAATTTGAATCTTTTAAAATAAATAACCCCATATCCTCTAGGTCAGCAAGAAAATAGATTATTATTATTTTAATACATACATTCAAAATACATCTATCTGTCTGTCTATTATCTGTCTGTCTGTCTGTCTATCTATCTATCCATCTACCTACCTACCTATCTACAGTCAGGTCCATAAATATTGGGACATTGACAGAATTTTTATATTTTGGCCTCTATTCACCACCACAATGGCTTTGAAATGAAACAAGCAAGATGTGATTTAACTGCAGACTTTCAGATTTAATTTGAGGGTAATTACATCCAAATCAGGTGAACGGTGTAGGAATTACAACAGTTTCTATATGTGCCTCCCACTTTTTAAGGGGCCAAAAGTAATGGGACAAACTAAACAATCCTAAATCTAACTTTCACTTTTTAATACTTTGTTGCAAATCCTTTGCATGCAATTACAGCCTGAAGTCTGGAACGCATAGTCATCACAAGACGCTGGGTTTCATCCCTGGTGATGCTCTGCCAGGCCTCTACTGCAAATGTCTTCAGTTCCTCCTTGTTCTTGGGGCATTTTCCCTTCAGTTTTGTCTTCATCAAGTGAAACTTTTTAAGGGGCCAAAAGTAATGGGACAAACTAAACAATCCTAAATCTAACTTTCACTTTTTAATACTTTGTTGCAAATCCTTTGCATGCAATTACAGCCTGAAGTCTGGAACGCATAGTCATCACAAGACGCTGGGTTTCATCCCTGGTGATGCTCTGCCAGGCCTCTACTGCAAATGTCTTCAGTTCCTCCTTGTTCTTGGGGCATTTTCCCTTCAGTTTTGTCTTCATCAAGTGAAATGCATGCTCAATCGGATTCAGGTCAGGGGATTGACTTGGCCATTGCATAACATTCCAATTTTTAGCCTTAAAAAACTCTTTGGTTGCTTTTGCAGTATGCTTCGGGTCATTGTCCATCTGCACTGTGAAGCGCCGTCCAATGTGTTCTGAAGCATTTGACTGAATATGAGCATATAATATTGCCCGAAACACTTCAGAATTCATTCTGCTGCTTTTGTCAGCAGTCACATCATCAATAAATACAAGGCAACCAGTTCTATTGGCAGCCATAGGTGGTATGTTTTGGATCATGAGCAGTTCCTTTCCTTCTCCGCACTCTTCTCTGCCCATCACTCTGGTACAAGATGATCTTTGTCTCATCTGTCCATAGGATGTTGTTCCAGAACTGTAATGGCTTTTTTAGATGTTGTTTGGCAAACTCTAATCTGGTCTTCCTGTTTTTGTGGCTCACCAATGGTTTGAACCCTCTATATTCACTCTTGTGAAGTCTTCTCTTGATTGTTGACTTTGACACATATACATCTACCTCCTGGAGACTGTTCTTGATTTGGCCAACTGTTGTGAAGGGGTTTTTCTTCACCAGGGAAATAATTCTTCTGTCATCCACCGCAGTTGTTTTCCGCGGTCTTCCGGGTCTTTTGGTGTTGCTGAGCTCTCCGGTGCGTTCTTTCTTTTTAAGAATGTTCCAAACAGTTGATTTGGCCACACCTAATGTTTTTGCTGTCTCACTGATGGGTTTGTTTTGATTTTTCAGCCTAATGATAGCTTGCTTCACTGATAGTGACAGCTCTTTGGATCTCATATTGAGAGTCGACATCAACTGATTCCAAATGCAAATGTCACACCTAGAATCAACTCCAGACCTTTTATCTGCTTAATTGATAATGAAATAACGAGGGAATAGACCACACCTGTCCATGAAATAGCTTCTGAGCTGATAGTCCCATTACTTTTGGCCCCTTAAAAAGTGGGAGGCACATATTGAAACCGTTGTAATTCCTACACCGTTCACCCGATTTGGATGTAATTACCCTCAAATTAAATCTGAAAGTCTGCAGTTAAAGCACATCTTGTTTGTTTCATTTCAAAACCATTGTGGTGGTGAATAGAGGCCAAAATCTGAAAATTCTGTCAATGTCCCAATATTTATGGACCTGACTGTATCTATCTATCTATATATCTAAATGTATTTATTTAATGAATTTGACTGATCCCCTTCCCTTTTCAATAGTAAAATTTTTTGAGGGGATCCCTCTCCCCACCAGGCACTGTATCTGGCTGGGTTTCAGTGCTTACATGGCCTTTGGTGCTGCGATGTTTCCTCCATAGATAACTGCAGTGAATGAGGTTGGGGTCCAGGCAGAGGAGCACCACCAAAGTATTAATACTGGGAAGGGATTTCTTATAATTATTATTTTTTTTTTTTAATTTTAAAAAAACTTTTCTTTTATACTTTGGGGAGCCCAACTATTGAGGGAGGCTGTGTGCTCTAACTTATTCACTGGCCTTATTCAGTGTAGAGTTATTTGACTCTAATAGCTCATAATTATGCCAGGGTATTAATATAAGGTTTGCCATGTATGTCCGGTATAGGAGGTTAAAGCAATTTCTGTTCTTAACAAATTCATTAATGTTGAGTGTTTGCCCCCCACCTGTTTTTGACATGGATGTGTTTGTTCCCTCTGAATAACAATTTATTTTTTTCTCGAATTGTCAGTGTAAATTGTAGATTGTTATTATTGGGAGATATATAGATTTTTTTCTAATAGCATATTGGAATAATTATGTTTAGATTTTTAAGTCCATAACCCAGGAAAAACGGGCAAAATTGGGGAAACTTGATTTTGTTTTAGACTTGAACAGCCCATGGTTAGGCTTCTTATATCTCCCCTTTCACCAGCATGAACTAATTCAGTGTAAAGTGTATATAATAGAATTATCTTTATTAGATTATAGGGGAGATGTATTAAACCTACTAAAGAGCGGGGAAGTTGCCTATAGCAACCCATGAGTTTCTACCTATCATTTATAGAATGCACTCGAGAAAGAATAACTTGAAGCTGATTGGTTACTATGGGTAACTTCTCCACCCATGCAGGGCCATTGAGACATCTGCAGGGCCTGGGTACTGAAAAGACGTGGCCAAATCCAAGCAGTGAAAAAGGGGACATTTGGCCCCCTCAGCAGCTGGCCTGGGCACCCGTCAAGTCCCTCCAAGGGTAATTAGTACCCACTCAACCCCCCTCTCAGCACCACTGCACCCATCCACCTTTGAAATGGTTTAATACATTTCCCCCAAAGTATCTTACATCAGCATAATGGATCCAGTTGACATAGGGACTATTCTGGCACTGCCCTCTGCTGGGGAAAGTCAATGCAAGAGCACTGCAAATGGGAAGTACATAGCATTTCTCCCTGCAATCAGGGAGTCATATGCAATGTTTCCTAGCACGACTCTCTCTGAATGCCCCTACCATGGACTTTTAGGACTTTGCACCAATAATTTTACTGCTTTAAAATTGCCCTTCAGATTTATGAAGCCACTGTGCCGCTGTCTTAAAACAGTGGGCAGTCAGCATATAGTTATATAACAACCAAATCGGAAAATGTACTATTTTGCTGCAATCTGTTATTCACTTATTAATTTTTGTGATAGTAATGCTTTAATGTGTTAAGTAAACCCATTTCCTTATACTAAATATGTGCGTGACTTATTTATTTAGATGTTCCTTCTAATACTATTCATTGAAGTCCAACAGCATTTTAATCTAACCTCATCGCAAGTAAGTGCTGTACAAGATATAGCAAAGCTTGTAGAATGTAACAAGAGACGTATTGTCCATGAATTGAAGTGAAAACATGAGAGCAGACAAAACCATGCACTCAGCTACACCATGGTGGCAATACCTTTCACTGTGTTCCAGCTACGGTACATTAAACAGAGGGAAGAATATTTATTATAAGAATTATGTATAGTTTGTATAGCATTAATGCTGAATATAGAAAGGTTACTCTGAATAATATGGTATTAAATCCCCCATCTTATGAATCAATCAATAAATAAATAAATAAAACATTGTAAAATGTAAATATAATTAAAAGTAAAAAAATAAAAATTGTTCTTCCACTCATGGGTGTAGCAAGGGTGGTTCCAGTGGAGCATGTTTTTTGGGTGCCAAAATGGACAGAGGACGCCATCTAGGGTTCTGGGATTCAAGGGGTGCTGCACAGTGTGACGGCCACCTGTTAGTTTTATCTCGGTTTGTTTGCTCTATATCCGAAATAAGTTGTGAAAATGAGATCCATTTCTACATTTCATGCTCCCTCAAGCAGCCCAGATTGTCTCCCCTCCGGCCCTCCCTCCTCTGTGATCATCTTCTGTCACCTCCCCTTACCCGTCAGATTGATTACATTCACTTCTCACCTCTTTAATTCCCTCCCCTCTCTACCCTGTGATCAGCTCTTTGCCCCTGTCCGCTCCTTTCTCATTGGCTTTTTACACCACCCCTCTCCACTCCATTTCTTATTGGCTTCTGTCACTGGCCCTCTCTGATTGGCTTTGCCCTTCTCCTCTCCTTTCGTATTGGCCTCTGTCATCCCTTTCTGATCGACACATTCCGCTCCCCTCTCCTCTTTGATCCCCTCCCTCCTTCTCTCCTCATTCATTCATTCATTCATTGTGCTTCAATGGACTTAAAAGTTACACATCTGAGGTAAAATCCTAAACTTCAATTATACGGTATGAGTCTAAATAAAAGTCACTGCTTTGCTATTTAAAGTAATGGAGGTGTTCCCAGGCATGAACACACAGTGTTATTTGAAAGGTCTTTTAAAAATATTAGGAGATGTGAAATAATAATAATGGTGGCAGACAGAACATGGTTAGTTGTACTCACATATAGTAATATAGGTGCAATGTAAATTTGCAAAGTAGTAGCATAGCTAAGAGGGAGCTTCCCATAGGTGTTCCCACTCCAGTGAAGACTGCTTGGGGCCGTGCATGTATTCTGTCAATTTAAGTTAATGATCAGAATATATAATACAATCTTCTCTATTGACTAATAACAATGATTCAAAGGAGATAATAGTCAGATTTTAGGTGCTATACATAAATAAAGCAGTGCCAAAGCAGCTACCCCTTAATGTCAGAACACCAAAGCATTCTATTCCCCCAATGGGACCTCTACGCGTGATCCTGCAACTATTTGATATTTTTCTCTTCACTTCAGTATTCCCCCGCAGGCTGGCCATACCCCACTGGCAGAGTCCAGTACAGAGGAGGAGGGCCCTATGACATGCACTTTCTCTGGGCGCCATGGTTCCACGCTACTCCTCTGCTTCCACTGTAACGTAATAAAAATTTTCCTATATGGCATATGTTGATAAATTTCAACCAGTTAGTGGGGAAAGTGTAGCAATATGTTAAAATATCACATCTAGGTTAGTCATTACAGTGACATTGACTGTAGCCTTCTCACACTCTTATGTCCTATGTTCCCTGCTGGAATGCTTATCAAGGTAGAATGAAGGAAAACGTGATTATTAGTACAAAAGGGCCAATGGGCCTCATTTATCAACGAGGTTTATCACTCGCAAATAGTGATAAAGCTCATTGCTTATGATAAAAGGTGCTCCAGCCAATCAGCTCCTAACTGTCATTTTTCAAACAGATGACAGTTGGGAGCTGATTGGCTGGAGCACCATTATCATACGCAACAAGTTTTCTCACTACTTGTGAGTGATAAAACTTGTTGATAAATGAGGCCCTTTATCTTCTTGTTATCAATAATGTTCTTAAACTACCATTATTTTCCAGAAACTATTATTAAAGTTATAGTAATGATATTAGTTTTAATTATGAACACATAGACCCTTAACAGTAAGTTGATGGTTAGTGAAAGGCCGTCCTATGTGATGATTGGTAAGTGCATACACACTTACCAATCATTGGCCCGATGTGTCGTGTCTGACATCACAACTGGTGGGAATTTACATGTGCGCGCAAAGTTGTTATGTCAGTGCCTGGCTCGAGAAAGGATAACTTGAAGCTGATTGGTTACTATGGGTAACTTCTCCACCCATGCAGGGCCATTGAGACATCTGCAGGGCCTGGGTACTGAAAAGACATGGCCAAATCCAAGCAGTGAAAAAGGGGACATTTGGCCCCCTCAGCAGCTGGCCTGGGCACCCGTCAAGTCCCTCCAAGGGTAATTAGTACCCACTCAACCCCCCTCTCTGCACCACTGCACCCATCCACCTTTGAGATGGTTAATACATTTCCCCCAAAGCAGTGGCGGGCTGGGCCGGGGGGCAGGGTGCCATGTGCCCCCTGGGTCGCAGCGTCATGCGGGCCGCGGCCAGTCTGTGTCACTGTGACACAGACTGCACCGCATGTGTAGCGCTGACCGGACGGAGTTCGGTCAGTGCTACACAAGTGACAAACACACAGCCGCCGCCTCCGGCAGCTGTGTGTTTGTTTTGATCAGCAGCAAATGAGAGTCTGTCAGACTCTCATTAGCTGCTGCTGCGCCCACTTCAGGAGCCGCTCCATCTTCCGGCTCCCGCAGTGGGCAATGGGTGAGGCGTTATGATGTCATATGACGTCTCTCCCATAATGCAGAGCGGGCCGGCCCGGGAAGGACAGACGGAGGAGCGGATGGCGGCGGTGGGAGCGGGGATTCAGGTAAGTGTTGTTTTTTTTTTGTACCACGTGTGTCTACTGGGGGGGAGGCTGGTACTACAAGGGGGAGACCACTACTGGGAGCACCACAAGGGGGGAACCACTACTGGAGGCACTGCAAGGGGGGGACTACTACTAATGGCGGCAATACAAGGGGGGGACTACTAGTACTGGGGGCACTACAAGGGGGGGCTACTGGTGGCACTACAAAGGGGGAACCACTACTGGACTGGGGGCACTACAAGAGGGAGGGACTACTATTGGGGGCACTACAAGAGGGAGACCACTACTGGGGGTACTACAAGGTGGAGATCACTACTGGGGGAACTACAGGGGGGGGCACTACAAGGGGGGACCACTACTGGGGATTATAACAGGGGAGACTACTAATGGGGGCACTACAAGGGGGGGACTACTATTACAAGGGGGACTACTACTACTAGGGGCACTACAAGGGGAGGGGACAACTACTAGGGGCACTGCATAGGGGGGAAGGGACTACTACTAGGGGCACTACTTAGGGGGGAGGGGAATACCACTTGGGGCACTGCATTGAGGGACCACTGCTGGGGGCTCTATAAAAAGGGCAATACTGGGGGTACTGCATAGGGGGAGACTACAACTGGGGCCACTATTTAAGGGGCACTGCATAAGGGTTACCACTATTGGGGGCACTGCATGGGGTGTGGACTGCTACTGGTGGCACTATATAAGGAGCACTGCATAGGGGGTACCACTAATGGGGGCACTATATAAGGGGCTTACTACTGGGGGCACAAGGGGCACTGCACAGGGGGGACCACTACTGGGGGCACTGTATAAGGGGCACTGCATAGGGGGATCACTACTGGGGGTACTACTGGAGGACTGCATAAGGGGGTCCTCTCCTGGGGCACAGGGGGGCACTGCATATGGGCACCACGACGGGGCTGTTCCTAATCTTTATTTTTACTTTACATTAATCCCATATGGACCCGCCTCCTCCCTGGAACACTTGAGGGGGGGGCGCCGTAGCACGCATGATTTGGGCACCCTGGCTACACGGTACCCCTCTGCCAGGGCTGCCTGCATGCATTTGCCCCCCAGGCTAAAAGTTGTCAGCCAGCCCCTGCCCCAAAGTATCTTACATCAGCATAATGTATCCAGTTGACATAGGGACTATTTTGGCACTGCCGTCTGCTGGGGAAAGTCCATGCAAGAGCACTGCAAATGGGAAGTACATAGCATTTCTCCCTGCGATCAGGGAGTCATATGCAATGTTTCCTAGCACGACTCTCTCTGAATGCCCCTACCATGGACTTTTCGGACTTTGCACCAATAATTTTACTGCTTTAAAATTGCCCTTCAGATTTATGAAGCCACTGTGCCGCTGTCTTAAAACAGTGGGCAGTCAGCATATAGTTACATAACAACCAAATCGGAAAATTTACTATTTTGCTGCAGTTGTGATATCAGTCCCTGGCGGCCTCTGCAGCAATTATACGGGCGGTCAGCTGGCACCTGAAATCACGAAGGAGGGACTTACGCACATGCAATCAAAAACACGCAATTTTAGATCTGAGATCGGACATGTGGAACGATCTGTGCAGGGGCTGGCTGGCAACTTTTAGCCTGGGGGGCAAATGCATGCAGGCGGCCCCTGGCAGAGGAGTAGCGTGTAGCCAGGGTGCCCAAAGTACGTGCGTGCTACGGCGCCGCCCCCCTCAAGTGTTTCAGGGAGGAGGCGGGTCCATATGGGATTAATGTAAGGTAAAAATAAAGATTAGGGGCAGCCCCCTGTCGTAGTGCCCATATGCAGTGCCCCCATGTGCCACAGGAGAGAACACCCTTATGCAGGCATCCAGTAGTGCCCCCAGTAGTGATCCCCCTGTTCAGTGCCCCTTGTGCCCCCAGTAGTAAGCCCCTTATATAGTGCCCCCAATAGTGGTACCCCCTATGCAGTGCCCCCAGTAGCAGTCCACCCCTCCATGCAGTGCCCCCAATAGTGGTAACCCTTATGCAATGTCCCTTAAATAGTGGCCCCAGTTGTAGTCTCCCCCCTATGCCGTACCCCCAGTATGTTCTTTATATAGAGCCCCCAGCAGTGGTACCTCGCAGTGCCCCCAGTGGTAGTCCCCTCCCCCTATGTAGTGCCCCTAGTAGTAGTCCCCTCCCCCCTATGCAGTGCCCCTAGTAGTAGTCCCCCCCTTGTAGTGCCCCCAGCAGTAATCCACCCCCCTGGTAGTGCCCCCAGTAGTAATCCCCCCCTGGTAGTGCCACCATAGAAATCCCCCCTGGTAGTGCCCCCATAGTAATCCCCCCCTGGTAGTGCCTCCAGTAGTAGTAGTCCCCCTTTGTAGTTCCCCCAGTAGTAGTAGTCCCCCCTTGTAGTGCCCCCAGTAGTAGTTGTCCCCCCCTTGTAGTGCCCCCAGTAGTAATCCACCCCCCTGGTAGTGCCCCAGTAGTAATCCCCCCTGGTAGTGCCACCATAAAAATCCCCCCCCTGGTAGTGCCACCATAGAAATCCCCCCCCTGGTAGTGCCCCCATAGTAATCCCCCCCCCCCAGTAGAGAGAGACTTTATGGAAAAAAAAAAAAAAAACCCCACTTACCTGAAACTCCCGCTCCTGGTCCCGACGCTTCCACCGGCTCCTCTGGCCGCTTTGCATTATGGGAGAGACGTCGTCATGACGACGTCTCTCCCATTACCCACTGCGGGAGCCGGAAGATGGCTCCCGCAGTGGGAGCAGCAGCAGCCGATGAGAGTCTTACAGACTCTCAGTGGCTGCTGATTACAGCAAACACACAGCTGCCGGCTCCGGCGGCTGTGTGTTTGTGCTGTGTAGCGCTGACCGGACTCCGTCCGGTCAGCGCTACACACGCGGTGCAGTCTGTGTCACAGTGACACAGACTGCACCGGCCCGCGGCCCGCATGACGCTGCGGCCCGGGGGGCACATGGCACCCTGCCCCCCGGCCCAGCCCGCCACTGGATCTGTGTCAGGATTCGGTTTTACTCTGAACCACAAAAGTGATCCGAGCCGGGACTCGGTTCGACTTGGAACCCAAACGTTCGAGTGTGTTCGGTTTTCAACAACCATTCATCTCTACTTAGGAGTAGTTTGAAAAAGCTTCTACTCATGAAGCTAGGCCTCCGAGTATTAATTAATAAGGATGTCCTCACTGGTCTGCAGTTCAAAAGTAATGGATGGCCACTGTAAGGTCTGATCTACCTTCTGTCTCTCTTCTGAAGGCCAAGATATAACTTCCCTAAGGGCCGATACTTTCAGTTGTCCTACCATGATTTCAACTTTCTGCTGTTCTCTTAAATGGGTATATGCGGAACATTGACTTCATTTTATTTTTAAATTCCATTAAGCTATTTCCTTCAGCTCTACAGACATCTCCATTGTAAGTTGGGAGCCATGGGGCCCCAAAGTAATAGGGTAGAGTAATTGGGTTTAGTTAAGTCATAGTAGGGGTTCTTTGTCCCAAACTGTTTCAATCGCTGTTGTATGAATCGAATGGTGCTCTTTTTTTTACATTGCTGTGCTAATGGATGTCTTTACTTTGGTCTTCTGACACAAATTCTTCTATTTTCCAGTTGAACTCAGAAACAGACTCAAATTTATTGTCACAACAGAATTTTAGTTTTAAAAGCCTCATGAAACACTTACTTTCAATTACAATAGCATCAGGGGCGTGTGCAGCATTCGTTTGAACCCCCTCCTCTCTGACAGAGCACTGAGCACTGAGCACGATAGATTCTGGCTTAATGCCAGAATCTACTGCACATGTGGGGGTCTCCAGGAAAATGGCAACCGCACCTTATTCCCGGAGACTTGTTTTCGGTGCATGCATGGGTCACAGGGAAAATGTCTGCCTCCATTTTCCCTGTGATTTTTTCTGCTCTGCTGCACCGGCCCTCTGAAGATTGCGTAAAAGGTAAGTATAAACTACATATGGGTGCAGGGCATGCAGTGTGGGCCCCCCAGGAATCAGGGGCCCATGTGCACCGCACACCCTACACCCATTATACTTACACATACCTGTGTCTTTTATGTCCCCTAAGATGCTGCAGCTATGCTGTTCTTTATTGTGTTACAGCATACTGACAGAGTCTGAGGAAAGCTGTTGTTAATGTTTTAGCAGGCTGACAGCCTATCCTGGTGTGCCTACTCCTTTAAACAGTTCACTCCTGTATGCTGGTATACTAGTCCATTAAACTCGCAATAAGGCGTCTGTAGCACAGTCTACATGGTAGTCACTGTTTAGTGATGCAGGAAGGTATAGTCAGTTAACTGGGGCTTACTAACCTCCTTCTAGTCGTTTGCTTTGCCCCCTGAGCTGGCAGGACTGGCCCAATCTGATGTTCCTCCCTCTGGCAGCGATTACATAGGAAGACATGCCCCTGCAATGTATTGCTCACCAGCGGCTGTACTGAAAAGGGATCGCCTCTCTGTCCGTGTCCACTGGGAGTGAAGAAGCTGCTTGATTGGCTGTAAGATGTCACTGGGACTGGATTCCTCTGGGACCCACTGCTGCCCGACACCGCTGCTGTCTCAGAGCCGCTCTACTGATGTCTAGTCACTCTAACAGCCTCGGTCTCACACCGCTGATCTCCGGTCACTGGGAACATCCCTCTGTCTCAGGTATTGAAAGTGTTCTGCATTTCACCACTTTCCTCGCTCTGTGGCAGTTCAACTGTCCTCTCCGCTGCACATGCCGGCTCTTGCCCACCATACCCGTGAGCAGAATACCAGGCATCCACTAAGTTCTGCCACTGCAAACCGAATACCGGCCTTGTGATGCTGCCCACTCAAGTGGAGTGGCAATAAATTGTCCATTACCCTAAAATAATTAGCATAAGTGCAGAGTCTAATATTTAATATAGCACTTGGAGAACCACAAGGCAACTGCAGTGTGTTAGGCAAAAAAAAAACTACAGACACCAATTTAATACAAATAAAATTGAATTAAAAAAACACCCTTATATCCCTAGTACAAGCCATGTTATATTCCATATTACTCGTTATTTAAAATAAAAAAAAAAAGAACAAAAAAAGTGACTGGACTGCAAGCAATCACCCGCAATATTGAGGATAGAACATCTGTAATTACTTTTCTATTATAATCATTGGGCTTTCTTATTCTTGATCTAAAAACTTTTTTAGCGGGTGTAACACCGTGGTGCCAGCTGGCTGTTTGTGATTGGAATCACAATGCTGGTAACTCCTCTATAGTTCCACCAGCCCTGGCTCTAAAGCCTAATGTTGGCTAATGGAAGTTGGAGTTCCCCCCCCTCCACACTCTTTGTCCCCAAAGATTTGTACAGTAAACTATATGTACAGTCTTAGCAACAATTTAGTACAAAACTTTATTAGTTGTCAACCCAGACATATTTTTTTAGTGCAATGCACTATGTTTTAAATGTTATTTTACATGTTTGTATTGCAATAAATTATTATTTTTTATTATTATTTTGTTTCAGTTTAATTTATCTAATGTACAGTCATTAACTAGGACCTGCTGTACATGATAGTACAAAGGACAGCGCATAGGGCATTTGATGCTGGAATGGCAATTATGTGTCAGATTCATGATATGTCACCTGTATGTAATCATTTCAAATTAGTATTTTATGAATCACAATGTTTTCTTCAATCTTATTTAAGCTTATATTAATAATCTTATCTTCTGCCTTGAGTAACCTTGTTTCTTCAAATACTATCTCAACCAGAACAACAGTGTGAAAGGTAATAAATAATACCCATTACAGAAATACTATTAAAGCCAGCCAGTGTTATTTTAACATTACAAATACATTTCCAAGATGAAATATTTACTATATTACATTTATGTGAAAGAAAGTTGTTAGAGTTCATGCTCAGGGTTGGGTATGAAATACCGACGAGAGAAGCCCGACAGATCAAAATCCCGACGCCGGTTCGCAAGTACGTTTAACCCTCCCCTCTCCCTCCCTAACCCTAAACCTCCCTTGGGGGTGCCTAATGTTTGGTGCCTAACCTCCTCTCCCTGCACCCTAAACCTAACCCTCCTGGGGGGCACCTAACCCTAGCCTCCCCCCAGTGGTGCCTAACCCCCCCTTCCCCTGGTCTAAACCTAACCCTCCCGGGGGGGTGCCTAACCCTAGGTCTCCCAGGCAGTGCCTAAACCTATCCTTCCCCCCTCCCGCGGCTAACATGTCACGACGCCAGGCTAACCTAGGTTCTGTTTGCCGGGTGTCTGGATTTCGACATGTGGCTAATGATAGGCATCGGTATTAAGACGCCTATCTTTAGTCCCATGCCGTGCTTTCAGTATCAGGATTCTGGTAGTCGGCATTGCGACCGCTGGCAACCTGACTACATCCCCATGCTGAGTGTTATTAACGAACATTTCTCCAAGGTGCATAGATTCCTAAAACGGCAGCAAACATCATATACAGTAGGGGGAAGGCGGGGCTAGTTGTTACAGAGGAAAGTTGTTACAATGAATCTAAAACCACGCCCATGTTGCTTTGCGGCTCGTACGACTGGGTACAAGTTTGAACATGTGGCCATCAGTGCTCAGCGAAACAACGCTAACGCAGACGTGTTTATGTAATAGGTACCTAAACAACAAAGTAGTTTTTCTTGTTAAAAAAAGTAATATTTTTCACCAAGATTTAAAGTCGTATCTTGGCTGGACTGTTAAAGGTAAGAGTTTAGCACTCATTTTGTTAGAATCACATTAATGTATTATTATCATTATAATTGTGAACTGAAGCACGGAAATCGAACTATGGCCATCTTGGTTATCTGACGTCACTTGGGGCAAGTTTGTTACACAATATCGGAGGCAAGTTGTTACTCTCTGACACTCCCATTAAAGACCAGCTAGAACTAGTGGCAAATATAGGAGATTAAAAAACAAGAGGCAAATCTACGTAAAGTTAAGAAATCTTTACTGTGGAGTGAATGCAAAAATAAAAAGACTAAGAAGAAGACATCTAAATCTAAAAAAAAGAAAGCAGCCAAAACATCATTGAGTTCTGAAGACAAGTGTTTCTCTATAATGTATGCTAAGAGTTACAATCTGTTGAATCTGTCGAGTGGGTCCTGTGTATTGCATGTAAAGGGTGGGCTCATATGCGTAACAGGTGATGCAATAGCATTTACTTGCACTAATTGCAAATCAGAAATTGGCAGCGAAGACAATGAGTGATGTCTGTCATTGCCATAAGACTATATCCCTATAGATTGTAAGCTTGCAAGCAGGGCCCTCTTACCTCTATGTCTGTCTGTTATTACCCTGTTTTGTTCTATCAATGTTTCCAATTGTAAAGCGCAACGGAATATGCTGCGCTATATAAGAAACTGTTAATAAATAAATAAATAAATAAATAAAATATACCAAATATATGCCAAATGTGATTATGTGACAAACATACAAAGTTTTCTAATGAATGCTGTATATAAAGATTTTGTATAGATTGTTTTATCGGTAACAATTTGCCCCAACCCCATCATGGGCAGATTGTTACAATTAATTTTGTTCCGAAAAACATGTTTTTTATTGTTAATAATAATTATTGGACGTAACTTACACCCAATATAAACAGTAGAAAGAATACTGTTTTGTTTGTAAAAATTTCTGTTTATTTGTGACTAAAGATTTTTGAGATATTTTAATTTCTGTATTTTTGTAACATCTGGCCCTGCATTCCCTGACCCGTCTAGTGCAAGGTAAACCATACAAGGAAATGTCTGGTTGGCTTGTATGGGTTTAGTGGAGATATGCACCTTTGAGTCTGTATGGTCTTCCCAGAACATATCACAGTGCATAGCATTCTTGCAAACTTTTTACCCAGGAAGAAGGGGAGGCAAGGGTGCGAAATGCTGATGGTGTCGAGCTGTGATTTGTGGCATTGTGCAATGAGGTCGGTGATGTGATTCAGTGCAACTTGCATCATCAGCCCTCCCAAGATCATAGAGTTGGGGTGGGTGGATCCAGCAGGCTGGGCTAATCTCTTGAGAATCTGGGATGGATTCCCAGAATTCTTCAGTTTTCTGGATATTCTGG
Organism: Taudactylus pleione; assembly: GCA_031769625.1. NCBI lineage: Eukaryota > Metazoa > Chordata > Amphibia > Anura > Myobatrachidae > Taudactylus > Taudactylus pleione. The sequence goes on from JAUIMM010000109.1 coordinate 1,020,266, forward strand.
GAGAGTAAGTAATTATGGTGCACACCTAGTTTATAATCTCCGGTCTGCAACCTAAGAGCCAGAAAAAATTCAAGATGAGCACTGTGTCACACCAATCTCCAATCAATTTAGTAGCACCATTTTCAATAAAACTATTGTTTTTCATCCTAAAATATTGCTTTGTTTAGACTCCTTTATAGTTTAAATTAATCATGATAATAAACGCATTCAATTTATCAGCTGTGGTACTTCTATGTGTCTAAGAGGTATACCTCTTCTTCAAAGTGCAACAAGGGCACTCTTGAATCATCATCTATCAATTCTGGCAAATGCTAGAAGGGTTGATGGCCTGATGGACCTTTCCCTCTGTCTGGAGGCTTGGCCAAGCAGCTCTGCTTTCTGGGGCTCTTCTCAGGCCGGCATGCTTAGATGGGTGTAGTGAGGCTATGCCCTTTTCACCATGGGTACATTTTTATCCTCAGGCCATCCCTAAACAAGGGAATTTATTAAAAGTCAAGGTGAAGTGGTATAGAAATTAAGCTTTTCCAAAGAGTGAATGGCTGTCTCAGGGCCATATTATAGGTGGGGTGTCAGGGGCAGTCACCACAGGGCCCAACATAGGAGGTCCACACACACTGTCCGCTGCCACTTAGGAGCTTCACTACAGTCACAGTCTTGTGAGATTATGGTGCCAAATCTCGTAACACTGTAACTGGTCAGACCAGGGCCCAGGCTGCCTGGAGTGCGTGCGAGGCAGAGCAGAGCTGAGTCATTTTACTCAGTTACTCGTCTTCCTGTTTCCCCAGGTCATGGTGAAAACTTATAAACTTTGATAATTTTTTTGATAGGGACCCTCACATGTATGTTGCCCAGGGGCCTCCACAGACCTTAATTGGGCCCTGGAATGTCTGACATCTCTTACCCTCAGCCTGCTCTGCAAACTTGTGATCATTTGAGGAACAAGTGGGCAGTGGGTCCAAAACTGGCTTTGCCCTGCACAATGGAAATTCTGCATTTCTTCTATATCTTTATTCAATCTGTGAACTCACCTTCATCAGCACTAGATGATTTGCACTGTTGTAGTCTGTTGACCTATTTTTGCATACCTGAATCAGCTCATACAGTAAGTGCGACAGTGACACGCAGCAGCGGGAAGAGGCATGCCGCAGTAGGTGTGATTCCAGTGCTGGTTAAAGTAATAATATGACCAAATGGTAATATAAGTTAAAACTGAGGCATTTTTTTTCTTGACAATAGTACAATCACATTTCAATTTAATAACATATAATTCATTTACTGTATTTGATTAAACCGATGCTTTTTCAAATTGTTTGATTTCTGAATATAAGGTTTGTGGATGTTATTAGTATCACTATCCAGTATCTGACTGGCCCAGCGTGACACCTGTGAATACCCTTATGGGCCAAATGCCGTTCCCCTATCCTACATATACACAGTGCAATAGAGAGGGAGGCTACAGGGAGGACCACTTATTTACAAGTCACTCTATTGGTAGTTTGGGATGTGGTTAGGATCCCGACAACCGGGATGCCGTCTGCCGGAACCCGGCATCGGAATCAAAATCGCCGAGACAACACCGGCTCCAAAATCCCGACATGACTCGGGATGCCGACACCAGGATCCCGATCGAAAAAATACCGGGGAAAGTTAAGTATCAGCCGTGGGGGGGAGAGTTAGGTTTAGGCAGCCTGGGGAAACTTAGGGTTAGGCTGCGGGCTGGGGGGGTTAGATTGAGGCACCACCGGGGGAAGTTAGGGTTAGGCACTAAGGGGGAGGGTTAGGCACTAAGCTGGGTGGGTTAGGTTTAGGCACTTACCGAGAGGGTTAGGGTGCGGGAAAGGGAGAGTTAGTATAAGGGTGCAGAAAAGGAGGGTTAGGGGGTAAATAGGACAGGTATACATTACTTACAGTTCCCCTGTCGGGAATGGAACCATCGGGATGCTGCTGTCAGTGTACTGTCAGCCGGCATCCCATCCTTCGGTATTTCATACCGATTCCGGTAGTTAACCATGCTCCCTCTGTTGCATGGGTAGTGCTTTTGATGGTGGCCCTTAATACTACAGTCCAGCTATAATGGTATAAAAAAAATAATTTTCATAAAAAATTAAAGTCTTAAAAGTTTAAATTAATTTTTAATCACTGCAATGTTTAAGGTACTCCAGCCAATCATTAGCTAATGAGCCAATGTATGTGCGCAGTCAGTATTTGCCAGGAGTGTGCAGTATGTGCAAGCATCTGGTTTCTCCACCAGCCAGCATTTTGAAAAATATGTATGTGCAGAAATTGTTAAAGGTAGAATAAGTTTAAATAATGAATTCACATACATAACATTTCAGAGCTGCTTGCCTTGCCTGCTTTTTAAGGAATGTTTGCTTGCTTCACAAGGCAAAGAGCAGTGTAACCAGATCCATTTTAAAAAAAGTTAAAGTTGTGTTAATGGAGTTTTCTTTTAGCTTTTTTGTTGTTGTTGTTGTTGTTTTAGTTGTTTTTGACTAGAAACCGTGGACCCCATTTATCAATGACGGTAAACACCAGCGCAATTTTTCGTTTTGAATCACTGTGATACAAACGAAAAATCCACTGCTATTAACAAATACTTACCCATCTGGTGAAGTCCAATGAAGTCCTCCTCCTCTGTGAGGTCCTCCGCTGGGCTGCTGGCAGCCTAACGCTGTCAGTGACGGGAGTCTTGTGAAAAGCGCGATGGTCCATCTGCGCATGTGCATGACACGGGGACCCGGTAGTGCCTGGAAGGCTTCGCTGAAACCGGAAAGGCAGCACTGGGTTTATATTACCGGCAATGGGGACTGCATCGCTCTCACCATCTAAATGATGAAGAGTAATGCTGTGACAAACAGCGGTAATCTTAGATTACCACTGTTTGTCAGATCCAGAAAGGGTGGCATAACCCCTTTTGCGAGAGCTAAAGAAGTTATGCTTCATTGATAAATGGGGGCCTGATAAACTTATTGTATTCAATCCTCAACAGACCATGGGTCTAATTCAGAGCCGCACAAAATGCTGATGTTCACGCAATAGAATGACTTTCTGCTATTGCATGTGTGTGAAAATCACTAATAACTCATATGGCGCATGCGCTACACAGAATGTACATACAGAAGTGCTGTTGGGAATGAGAGGCATGTTATCAGATATTAAAAAAAAGTGCTAGGCGTTCCTGGGCAGTGGCTGGGAACTGGCTAAACAATTGATGGGAGATGGTCCATTTTATGGGCTTGTTATGGGAATGTCGCGGGTGCATCGGTGAAACTGGTTGCGCATGCACGCACTCAACCATTCACTAAGGAGGCCATACTCGGATGGAGAAACTTCACTTGCCATAAGTGTGGTGCAAGTTTCGATGGTGCATCTAAAGACACCAATTTGGTGCCTATGGGCACTGAAAGTGGGCGTCTCGGTCCTTGCACTTTGGATGCACACCAGGGAAGCATTTACATAAAATCACAGATGGGCGACCTCCCCGCAGCCGTGGCCATGTCTCCATCCACCTCTAAATCAGGCCCCATATGTGGTTGGCGTAAGTGAGCCTCGTCATAGGCAACAAATGCCTTTTGTGTTTGAGTCTGTCCATTTGTATTGTACAGTAAGTGATGGTATTGCGGGAAGAGAAGGTCTATAAGGATAGCATTTGGTCGCTGTCGATGTATTTTTCTAAACTCTTCTATACATTGGTTACAACAAGTACAATATGATAATCAGGAACAAGATGATTAGGAGCTAACAGAACAGTATTGAAAAAGGTACAAAAAATAGATTTTCCCTATGTTATAGTATCTAAAGTGGCTCATTTATGAGCGTATCAGATTAAATTTCCATACTACAGAACCAACACCTATATAATGCTTCCTTTATTTAAGAGCCTTTCTTCTGGAGCTGTCCATATCTGAATGTTAACACACTAAGTGGACAGAGATAAGGTACCAACCAATCAGCTGCTAACTGTCACTTTACAGGCTGTGTTTGAAAAATTACGGTTAGGAGTTTATTGGTTGGTACTTTATCTTTCTCCAAGGCTTAGTACATAGACCCCTAAGTCCTTTCAGCCAGGGGCGTATCTATAAAGGGGCGTCTTTACAAAATAGTGAGCTCACTTTTCGGACTCTCGCTCATAGAGGCATCAACAGACCACAAAGAGCGAGCGCTCAATTTAAATATCCAGCCCCTTTACTAGAACGAGTGTCCGCAAATAGCATCCGGCTCTGAATCAGGCCCTGAGTCTACACACGGGCTCCCTCCTTAAAATGCCCTGCTTATAGCCCACCTACTAGGACCTCACTGACAATGGGTTCTTAACAGAACACTCTCAGATTACTTAATAGACTTCACTGACTGCTTGTATTTGTCTCTGTTCATAGAGATATAGGTAATCTGGCAGGAGGTGAGTGTTCAGGTCATGTACTGTATATATCATGTTCAACTGACTGCGTTTCTCCACCCTTAGCTCCTCTGAGGCAGACTTAATGAAGGAAATGGAGTTAAGGAGAAGGCATCACTGCTCCGCTCTGTCTTGTGGCACACTCACTGACAGTGTCAGCTCATCATAATGCTGGCGGCAATGGTAACTTTGCTGAGAAGTCTGCACGGTATGCAGTCTGGAAGCCGTCGGACCTAATCCCGACAGCCCGCTTCCCGACTGTCATATCCCGGCAAGTGTCTAAAGACAGGTGTCGATATGCCGATGCCTGTCATTAGACATATGCTGGGAGCCCGACGCCTGGCATCCTGATCGAAGGGACGCCGGGCGCCGAGCACGGAGAGCCGCGCGGGGGGGGAGGGTTAGGTTTAGGGTTCCCCGGGGGGCTTAGGGCTAGGCACCCCCCCGGGAGGTTCAGTTTAGGCTAGGTGAAGGGGAGGTTAGGGTTAGGCACCCCCGGGGGGAACTTAGGGTTAGGCACCACCCTAGTGGACTTAGGTTTAGGCGGCGGGGAAGGTGGGGTTAGGTTTAGGCACTTAGAGGGGGGATTAGGGTTAGGCACTGGGGGGAAGGTTATGGTTAGGCACCCCTAAGGGAGGGTTAGGGTTAGGGGAGGGAATTAGGTTAGTCAATACTTACCATAGGGACGATCAGGATTTTCACCCATGTCGGGCAGCCACTGTCGGGATTCCAACCGTGCCTCCGGTGGTAAATCATACCGATTCCGTTTGCAGATGGTATCCGACATTGGGGTGTGCCTGTGCACACCCGGCACACAATGTGTGCATGCCTTTGGTTCAGGTGCTATCCTTGACTCCAGCCTTTTACAAGATGCCACTCTCAAGATTCTTTTATTCAAAGGACTTCATCCATTCAAGTGGACATTCTTTCACCATCATAGTCACATCTGTCATACAACAAACTTCATAATCCAATCCTATTAAAAGTATGAGCAGAGTCTATGGATGATGGAAAGGTTTGCGATATTCTGCTTGTTGAAGCATTTTGCATATTTATAGATGTGCAAATTGCAGAGAGCGTAGATGAGTAAAGTCCCCAGCAACAGTTAAATCTATCCTTGACATACATTAAAAAATTTACCCGCCGCAGATGTAAATGGAGTGCAAGACACTAAAACGACAATGTCTATTCCAAATCTGATATTAAAGCAGTTACATTCAATTATCTCTTTGCCCATGACCCTACAGTATGATGCTGTCACCTGTGCGTGCGTGCTCTAGCTATGACAATACTCGTATTTCTGCATGGAACTATGATAGGTTACATGCGGTTGGGGAAGGGAAAGGCATTGCAACTTTAAAAAAAATCTGCAAAAGTGTAAAATTGCCTTGTGCCTGTGAATCCGTCTAAGCAAAATACCTCATTATTTGAACTGTAAATGGTTTATTTAATAATAAAAAAAACAGACTAGGAGTTATCAATAGTTGCTTAGCACCTGCTAAAAGTCATCCAAATTATAATATTCTCTCTGCAGATCGAAAAAATGGTGCATGAGTAATTCCATAAATGTAGAATTTCTCCAGTGTAAAAATAGATGAACCGTTTAAATTGCTGATATTCAACATAAGATGCAGCTGAACAAAAAAAAAAAGTATTTTTGGACCTATTGAGAGTCGGCCAAAAATTTTCATTTTCACCTATTTTTGTAGAAATTAAGTCATACTGAATAGACCCCTTAATGAGAAGAATCAACCTAAGATACACTCTGTACAGCACTAAGCTAAGGAGCTCATTCAGACCCGATCGCTAAGCAGCGGTCGCTCGCTTGCAAAAGGGGCCTGGTATGCTAATCAAGCGATCGCACTTTGCGATGTAAGGATGCCCTCTATGTCCTAGAGAGCGATGGCAGTGAGCGTATACAGGACTATAAAAACTCCCACCTGTTACTCGCTGCACACGTCATCTCCAGGAAGTGTGTATTTAATTGGGAACATCGAGGGCCATCGGAACTGCTCACAGCGCTTGTGATAGACCCTACCCTTCCGCAAGAACTGCAAGCAGTTCAGCCTAAAAAACAACCAAGTGACGTGTTCAATGACACTACTTTGCTAATTATGCACACCCATTAAACTCCACTCTGACGGCCAGACATGCCTGCGTTCGCACATCCACACCCCCGTTCACAAGCACCTTCCCCTGTTACCACCCAGAAACGGCGCTAGCTGTCACTCAAAGTTGTAGCCAGTCTGTGTGCAACGAGTGCTGGATTCCCGATCGCTAAGACTGGCCTGCGCACGCGCATTGCGAACCATACGCATGCGCAGATATGCGATTATCGGCAACAGCGAGTGGCCGCTGCTTAGCGATTGGGTCTGAGTGAGCTCCTAAGTGCATGCAAGAATATGAACAAATATATAGATAGAATGATGTCTATCTCTTAGCAATTCACATCAGTATTCAAGTAGATTCAATTCAAGTAGACGACGAGGAGGTTACAATGGCGGTTCTGCAAAACCTGATTTTATAGTAGTAGCTTTGGAGTCATCCATTGTAATGCTATCAACAGAGATTGAATGGGACAAGCTACTACAAGCTACTGTACTACAGTTTCAAGAGTGCATGTCTGTTGAGACCAATGCAGAGAACTCTATTCTAACAAAAAGCCCAAGTGCAAGTGCTTCAAGTGTCACAAAATGGGACATAAGGCCTCAGTATATATAGCAAGTGAACCGAATGGTACTTCATCATGCGTGATAGAAAGAATGAGTGAGTATTAAATGTAGTTGACAGTCACTGCAAAGATTGCTGGTACATAGACTCAGGAGCCCAAGAGTCACTTCATCTTTAACAAGTCACAAAAGTTCTGTAATGTTGAGGGAATAGGAGATAAAGTCCTAAATGGCAATTGTCACAGACATGGACATTACTACCATATGTGCAAGGCGTGCTACTATGGGACCCAGAGCTGAGGGGGCCCATCTTCTTTCTCAAAGTTACTTTTATGTACATTTATCACCACTGGGTGATACATAATGGCCCTTACAAGCATTTGCTATGGGGTCTTTAAATACCTAGTTATGTCCCTTGGCACAGAGATTGAAGATGTACTATTTGTGTCATACAAGGGCTAGTTAGCAGAGGGACAATGTGGGACAATATGTTGTGTGCAATAAATGTGAGACTGTAATTGAAACTGCAACCTGGTGCCAACTAGTGTATATTCTAGACACAGAGGAGTGTTGTGCAATGACAGTTTAGTCCACTGAGCTATGGTATAAAATACAGGGTCACCTAGGGTACGACAATGTACAGAAACTTCTAGGAGGCATAGTGATGGGGGTGTCAGTAAACAACCCAGAGAGACTACTAGGGGTACATTTACTAAAGTGAGAGTTTTTAGAAGTGAGTATTAAAAGTGATGTTGCCCATTTCAACCAATCAGATTCTAGGTATTATCTTCTAGAAGGTACTAGTTAAATGTTAAGTAGAATCTGATGGGTTTCTATGGGCAACATCACTTTTAAAACTCACTTCTAAAAACTCTCACTTTAGTAAACTTACCCCCAAGAGTGTGAAAGTTGCGTGAAGGGTAAGCTAACACATTATCCTTTTCCGAAGTCAACATACAGAGCAAAAGCACCATTGGAAATAGTGCACACTGACGTGTGTGAACTGTTGGATGTGGAGTCAATGAGCGAGAAGTGCTACTTCATGTTGCACATAGATGATGCTACAAGCATGACGCACGTATACTTCCTGAAAGCCAAAAGTGAAGTAGCCATTAAAATTGCAGAATACAAGAGTTTAGTGGAAACTCAAACAGGCCTAAAAATAAAAGTGCTGGGGTCTGACAATGGTGGAGAATATGAGAACAGAGATCTTACTACCTTCCAAAAGAGGAATGGTATACAAGACCGACTGAAGTTTGGTGAACAATGGCGTGATTGAAGTGACAAACATAACAATCATTGAGAAAGCACAAGCTATGCGGGTCTGGATAAGAGATTCTTGGCAAAGGCAGTCCTAACGTCAGTATACTGTACCTCTAGCAACATAAAAAACATTTCTTGTGTGGACAAAGGGCCTGATTCATATTTGTACCAGACTACAGGATTTGTGGGAAATGAGGGAATTTTAGGGGGAATTTCTGTATATGTGCTTTAACTTTTCATTTAGATAGATAGATAGATAGATAGATAGATAAATAGATAGCAGGGACGTGCAGTCAGGGGAGGCAGAGCCTCCCCTGTCATACTCCCTCCCCTATTATACTCCCTGTCATGCTCCAGAAATTTTATACATGTGTGCCTTCCCAGCCATTGACCTCATCGCACGTCACAGATATAGATAGATGGATAGACAGACAGACAAAGAGACAGACAGACAGACAGACAGACAGATAGATAGATAGATAGATAGATAGATAGATAGATAGTAGGTGGATGAGAGGTTCCCAAACATGGTCCTCAAGGCACCCCACCACACTTTATCTCTCTCCAAGCATTGATACATTTATCTCTCTCCAAGCATTGATATGTGTGATCAGCCCAAATAATAGCAACATTAAAATATTGTATCACTCAGTTGCAGGGCCATAACTAGGGTAGTGCGGCCGGTGCCATCACACAGGGCACCACAGGTCAGGGGGCGCTGTTTGGGCCTGTCAAATTTCTGTTTATTATCTTTCTTGCTTGTACCTTCCTCTTATTTCATCCCCAGCATCTCCTGGTCTCCCCTATCTCTTCCCTGGCCCTTCCCCATGAAGCCATGGCCCTTTTTTGGGTGCATTATGTCCCTTTGAAAAAGAGGGGGGCACCAATGCTCTTTCTGGCACAGGGCACCAAAAAGCCTAGTTACGGCTCTGCTCAGCTGTAAGGAGAGAAGTGGCAGCAGAGTGAAGATGCTTTCTCCTCTTCCCACATCTCTACTTACAGACTTATAGTGATTGTAGTGAGTTTATTGCAGGAGAACAAAGAGGTGATTGGCGTATTAATCACACAGCGATTCTTCCTGCAACTAACTAGTGCAAAATGGAGTAACCGCAGCTACTAGGAAGGTAGAGGGAGCTGGTTGGGGCCAAAAGACGAGATGAGAATCTTATCTCTGCTGCCCTGGAATCTGCCATCTGACACTGGTAACAAGTGCAGTTTTAATAGATCCTTTATGAGTTATTTTGTGCAAAATTTAAGTTAAGAGAGAATGTGTAATGTGATTTCATAGTTTCATTTTCTCAAAATTTTTAAATGTTTTATTTTTTTAATTAAAATAGATTTTCTCTTAGCTACCATTTATACAGAATCGTGGGGGCTCCGTGTTTCCTCTCCCCTATATTTATTCTGATCATGCTCTATGAAATGACAATATGTAACTATAGTAAAGTCCTTATGGTAAATAAAGTGAACATTAACTGCAAAAAGTAAACGAAACATTCTGCAAAAGAGATGGAAGAGGCAAAATACTCATACGAGATTATCTACTTATAATAAACAAATAGGGGTCAGTCCTCCTGTTACGTGTAGGATCCCTTGCGGCATGAGTAAGTGTGGCTATTTGCTGCACTTACAGTATTTACAGACTCATAGATTTTTGTTTACAGCCCGATAATGACGCGTACAAAAATCTGCGAGTCCAGGCCACAAAGGGGGTGAATTGTGGTGCCATTGCTAGCCTTTCTATGCCATTGCAAAGGTAACTAAACCCCTTGGCGGCTAATAGGATTGAAATGTAACAATATGAATAAAAGAGAACGTTGATTTTATTTTTGTGTTCATTTTTTTTTCGAAATATTTGTATCAGTTAAGAAAATTTATTGTTAACTGTTTAATTTCAAAATACAGATGAGACACTAGCAGTGGCGGATTTACCTAGGAACTGCAGGACTTCAGCCTGTAAAATCCACCACCCGCAGGGACTGCCTAGCAGTGACTTCCCATTGGAAGTGCTCCCTGCCAATCACAGCCGGACAGGCAGACCTAGGGTGAGCTGTTCTCTCCTCCTGGGACTTCCGATTCGGACTGCGGGAGCAGAGAGATTGCTTCCAATGTGAAGCAACTCCAACGCTATAATGGCAGCCCTATGTGGTGTCAAGGGTGTGCAGCCAATGCAGTCCCTAGAAGCCTAGGCTGCTTGTCAATTTGTGCGCATGTGCGGGATCGTGATACAGCTCATGAGCACAAGCCGGCAGCACAGACCGGTAGATAGTAGCAGACCCCTTGGAGGTTACAGGTAGGAGCCGTGGATGGACACTAGTAAGCAGCTATAAGAGAGTTCCCTTCTATAATTATAACTTTAAATACATGCACTCTTCCTTTGCTGAGCACACTATTTATAGCTATCTGCCAAGACAGGCTACAAAAGCTCAAGTGGAAGGATGTATCTGGCTGAAGAGGAACTTCATGATTGGATATGAGTTGATCATGTGAACTGGGGTTAAGTAACTGGTGAACTAAGAAATCTCTATAAATCACATGACAAATAGAAATAGTGAATGATGTTTGTTTTTGTTATGTAATAAAATTTTTATTACATGTCACCATATTAATATTATATATAGAGTCGGTCCACCGATATTTCTTAAACTGATCCTTTTACATTTCAACTAATATCTGCAAAACAATGATAAACACAAAAAATACAAGAATGGAGCTCATTTTAACATACTCTGTATAACACAAGGCTAAAAGGTAACATACATATCAGATGAAAAACACATGAATGTTAAAGCCACTGAGTGGGTAGTATGATTAGGGTGAATAGTTCTTTATTATTGTCATTCTAGTTTGGAAATATGCATTGTGTATTGCTGTGGTGATACTCATTAACCAAAAGCAATTAGCATTATTTAATACAGTATTTTTGTTTTGTTACATTGTGTTGACACGTTTCACCTTATGTTCACATAAATTTAAATAGATAAGCAGCTAGGTTAGAGAACAGATGCTATCTACCATCACAGGTTATTTCTAAATTCATTTACTATAGTAATCGAATATTAAATTATGCATTTTCCATAAATAATTTTTTTGCAAATAGTGATTTCTAAAATTAACTATATTTATAAAACTTAAAGATGGAACCCGGAGGGGTGCGCTGTGGGATATGACAAGAATGAAAAAATGGGACAATGATTTTATATACCACTTATGTCCTCAGATTGGACATTTGTTCTTGGGGTCCTGGCTCCCTCTGTTAATTGGTCAAGTTCACTCCGTGGTGGTAAACATAAAAGAGAAAAAATAGACAAACAAAAAATCCCAATGGGTATATCTGTATATCCGATAAAATGGATAGGATAAAGTTACATATCTTCCACTATAGGTTCATAATGAGGTGAATAACAGTTCTTCAAATAAATGGACATATATAGAAATATATATATTCTTCTCTTTAGATCTCCCACCAACGATAATAATAAGTTCTAGGGGACGTACCCCACTCACTTGGCAATGGGGATGTAAAGATGTATCTAGGTATCTTTAGTCTTTCACGCGTACCGTACTCACGTGTAGTTCAAGTGTTGTCCTCTTTATCAAGGTATCTTTAGTGGAAGCGACCTTGTCCTCTGTACTTCGTTACGAGTAAAAATGGATATCCACCCAAATGAATGGTTAAAAAATTACAAATGCATTTATTTGCCCAAAGGGCAGGCCATTAGCCCAGAAAGAAACAGATATACAGATGTTACATGTGTATAATCAACTCTCCAGATGAGTGATACAGTATGCACCTGCTTCAACTGGAAAACAGCTTGCCCACCAAAATATAAAATATACAATAGCAGCACACACCGACGCGTTTCGACCCTGTAGGTCTTTTTCAAGGTAGGTGTAGTGTGCTGCTCTGTGCTCCTTTATATACCCCTTCAGCAATTGACAGAATGGAAGGGGCGGAGTTTCTCCAATTAAACCCCTATCCCTATATACTGCCCGTATCTGGAGGTTGTCTCTCCAATAAAGGTTCAATTAAACCCCCTGGTTGACGCGGATGGCTAATCCGTACTTTTATCTCAAACTATAAACTTTCTTGAGGTAAATCGCGGCTATGCGTTCCACACCGTGGAACGCATTCACTTCCGGTGGAAGTGTATTGCCGCGAACCTCTGCGCTCCACCTCGTGGAGTATGTACACTTCCGGCGGAAGTACCTCACCGGGAGTGATGTAGGAGGGCCATACTTGTTTGCGTTCCACCCTTTGGAACGCACCCGCTATGTTGTCACATGTAATTACACATCGTGGTGCTGGAAGTTAAATATAGAATACAATGTTCCATACTAAACATTGAACCGCACGTCTCAGCCATCATTAAAGGACCCTAATTGGTAACAGGATCCAATATTAAAGACGGAATATTAGGTTATGGGGAAAAAAAGGATCCATCCATACCCCCTCTACATATAAAACATTCAGTACGAAGAATAAAAATTTATAAAAATAAATACAGATAAAATAAATATAAATGGGGAAATACCTTTTTCTTTCAATATATCAAAGACCCAATGAACATGATGAAATTATATATAAAACACTGCTCAGTCTTTCTAAAATTAACTGTTTATGGGTGGGATGTACTAACGCTAAAATGCAGTCAAATATGCTGTTTTTTGAGGTTTAAGTGCATGTCCCATATGTACAAAGATCTATAGATGGCATTGCCTAGATAGATAGATAGATAGATAGATAGATAGATAGATAGATAGATAGATAGACAGACAGACAGATAGTTGTTGCCTGTAGCAACCAATCAGATTCTACTTATCATTCATCTAGCACCTCCTAGAGGATAATAGCTAGAATCTGATTGGTGGCTATGGGCAATAACTCCAATTCTAAACACCCACACTTTAGTAAATATATCCGATAGATAGATAGGTAGATAGATAGATAGATAGGAGATACATGGATGTGAGATAAGGAATGGGATTGAAATGCCGGCGACAGCGTGAGTCCGACAACAGGAAATCCTGACAGTGGCAGGTAAGTGATCTAACCCACCCATCACCCCCCTAACCCTCCCTTAGGGATGCCTAACCGTAAACTCCCGGGGTGGTGCCTAACCCTAACCTCCCTCCGGGTGTGCCTAACCCTAACCTCCCATCCCAAAACCTAACTCTAACCCCACTAACTGCCCTAAACCTACCCCTCCCCCCTTACCGCGCGGCTAACAGGACGGGCGCCCCGGACTTCCCTCTTTCGGGCATGCATCGTTCTGGATGTAGATAGATAGACAGACAGACAGACAGACAGACAGGCAGGCAGGCAGGCAGACAGACAGACAGACAGACAGACAGACAGACAGATAGATAGATAGATAGATAGATAGATAGATAGATAGATAGATAGATAGATAGATAGATTTATATATATGGTTTTATTTTGAACTGACCTAGGCTCATTGCTGTCATATTTATTCATTTACAACAGGACATAGATAATAAAATGGAGTCCGTCTTAAAATGTCTGTAACCTTGTAATACAGTTAATAAACTTCTCCTCGTCAAACACAATTAGATACCATGCATTTCCATTCTGGAATCAGCCAGTTCTACAGCTTTTAGTGAATCCTTAATGTATTTTAAAACATAAACAAAGGAGTAATTAGTAATTTAGCAGAATTCACCATATTTGAATGTAGTTAAGCAAGAAGTATTATCATTTGTCACAAATTAAAATTTGGAAAACTCTACAGTATCCACAGATATAAACAACATACTAAGCAAAAATGTACATCAATTTATATCCTTACCTTAGAGTAAGAAACTTACTTTTATGCGGTTCTTCTACGCTGACTTTAAGCATTTTCCAGATCTGAAGACGTTTGTTATCGCTTACAAAGTGAAACTGCAAACTGTGGACCTTGAATACAATATTTTACTCTAATTGTTCCACCCCAAAGAAAAAAAAAAGAAAAGATATGCTTGATTTATGGATTACATGGCATACAGAATTCTGTATTGCATTCGGTCTTAGCTGTGATTAGTTACTCTCTGCAGTCAGGGTCCATTTTAATAATAAAAAAAAAAAAATAGACAGCAACAGTTTTAAATTATTTGCCTCATTGGCTCCTAAAAACACGTGATCATGTGAAAAAAATGTCTGTTTTAAAAGTATATTACGTGCAGATGAAAAAATATAAGTTGTACGCTCATTTTAGATAAAGCAATAAGTGGTTGTAAGGATAATGACGGGAAAGCCAGCTCATTGAAAAAAGTATAGAGCAAATGCTCAAACAGCTTCCTTTTCAAATATTATAAGTTGTAATATTAATAATGAGAAGTAGAAAGAGTTAGTGTTGTAGTATTATAATCATTATTGCTGTTACTATTATAATTACTCAATATAGTCCCAGCCATTTACTGTATATGCATATATGCATATTTGTACAATCATTCAGTTTAGACATTGCATTTTATTAAACAGAATGTTGGAGGAAGATGTAATGGTGCGTACACACGGTACGATTAAAATGGACGATAAGAACAATAACGATATCGATCATATCGTTATCGTTCATATCGTGCATTTTTTGGTGCCCAACGACCTGCGATGCGTGGACATGTATGGACGATAACTATATCGTTCATCGCCCGTGCACGCAGGCCAACCTGGTTGATACCGACCAGGTTACTATAGGGACCCGCGATCGTTGATCGTGGGTCGTTGGCCATCGTTGGTGGGCTGGATGTTTGATATCAATCATCCAGCACACCCAGGAGATCGTACAACGATATTGTTATCATTGATGATCGTCCCATGTGTATGCAACATTAGATAAAGCTACAATTTTTAATTATTTTTTTTTTAAAGTAGTGCTATGTTTATTACTAAAACCCCATACCTTCTAAATATCTACAAATTGGTGGATCAGTTCTGATTTGGAAACCTTAAAAGGGACAGAGATTCACTCAAGAGCAGGGTTTCTTGGGTGGTTAGGGCCGTGTTTGAGCAGATTGAGGTAGAGGTATTTTGTGCCGATTTTGGAAGTGTAAATATTGGCCATCAGGATGGTTGTTCCAGCTGACTTTAAGTTGCTCATTTAATATTTACTGTCTGGAGAACCTAAAAGTGCGTCAAGGTTAGCAGAGAGGTGTAAAGCTTGAAGTCACGGCAAGGTTTCCAGTTTAATATCACTTATTTCTATAAAATAAACTTTTCAGTTAAAATACTATTCCATTTATCCACTCTCCCTGCATAAGTCCAGTGTTTATCTGTCGCCACATATCAGCCTGAGAAAGCAGATGGACTTTTCGTGAAAGATGTAACCATCCTAATTTCATTTTTCATTATTATTACTACCCTTTATTTATATTACGCCACAAGTGTTCCACAGCACCTCATAAAGTACATAATCAAATTAAGGAAAAAGAAACCAGTGACTTATAGCACAATACAAAGCAGGACAAGGACATGGTTTAAATACATTGCTGCATTAGCGATTATAACACTCCAAATAAGCAGCAGGGAGTCAGCAATCAAGTGTTAGGTGCTCTTGTGGAGGAGTAAGGAGTAGAAGAAAGTATGAGTAAGGAGAAGCACATGAGGGAAGAGGGCTCTGCTCGTGAGAGCTTACATTTATCACAATTCCTTTATTTTTTATTAATTTAGCTTTATTTATATACTTATATGCAGTGGCGGCTCCAGAGGTGGGGCTGCAGTGCAGTCCAAAATTCAAATAGGGGTGCCACACCAACTGCCAGTGAGTCCCAACCAGCGATGTTTGGCAGCATTTGAAATGGCAGTTGGTGTGGTACCCCTATTTGAATTTTGGACTGTGCTTTATGAAAGAAAAGTGTTGTAATGCACCATAATAAGATTTTACCACCACCACCACCACCGGTCCACTTTCCATATAAATGATGGATATCGGATATTGAAATAGATGTCCAAGGCTTTTTCACTTCACAGGAAAGGTTTAATACAGCATACAATAACCTAGAGTCAAGCTGTTCCTCTTATATTGGGGCACACTCTGTTGACTCTTATATTTGCCTCTCCTAGGTATCAGGAACCTGCGCTGATCCAGCACTACAAACACTTCATTGCTTCGTGGTCGTTGCAACTGCTCATGGACAATGGTGTTAGATTGTCCAAAGTTTGATTCCTTCATAAAATTGGTGAGTATAATTCAACATGTCTACTACTCAGTTTTTTCCACACACAGTGGACTCAATATTTTTTATCTTTCTTTTTTGACCTATCTTTAGACACCAATACTTTGAAGTCACTCACTGAATTTTGAGAAAGTTATTCATGAAGTTTTAAGAAGAGTAGGGTCCATTCCCATACACATGTACTTCAGTAGGTGTACCTTCTCTCCCCAGCCTCTCCCCTCTGTCTATTAAACCCAGCGCAAACATGAGCATCTTGTTCTGTAAAACTATGTGCACCAGCAAAAATGTTGGTGCACATGTGAAAAATCAGATGCACAGTGGGTTCATAGTAGCTTTTGCACTGCAGAGCAGATATTTAGTACTTTATAAAGGACATCTAGTATCAGTAATCTCAAATCCTTCTTACTATGGTCTGGAATACAAAGTTGTTTTAAATACAATAGTGATGGAATATTAATAATATATGTTGTAATGTTGAATATCCCAAAGATAAAAAGTGAAAAATATCATGAATATAAATTGATTTGGCAAAAAATAACCAAAACTTTCTGTCTTCTTTCTTCTACTCCACAGTCCATCCCCCTCAGCTTTCCCACCGGGTATGCATCCCAAATACTGCCAAAGATAAGAAACTTGGCAGTGAACAATGACCACAGTAACATAGGAAGAGAAATTAAGTCCACAAAGGCCATTTCAATGTTAACCCAAAGCTTGAAATTTGGATAAACATGTAGGACAATCCATTGAGATAAGTGGGCAGCAGACCAGGGTGTAAAATTGTAGTTCTAGGTCTCCTCCCAGTCCAAATTAATCTAGATATAGAAGATTGACATTATTTGAAAAACTATAATGGGACTCTTTTCCAGGAGCATTTGGAAGAGGTAGTGAGGCCAGGGCAATAGATTCACTATCACAATGTTAATATACCCCACACAAGATATATAAGACTTGTTCCAAGACAATTAGCCAATATTTAAGTGTCTTGGCCAGTAAGGGAAAACTAGTATGAGAAGATATTAGTATTAGTTTGAGAAAATAAAAAAAGCTTTCCTTTCCATGACAGTCTTTTTATTGTGGCAATGAATGTTCTGATGTTGGAAGCATTTTTCTCAATACTCTACTTTGTGCAAGAAACTTTATGTATGTGCCTTTAGCTGTAAATTGTTACTATTGAAGATAATCAATAAAAATAAGAATTTTGAAATGTTGGTTGTTAACTTGGCTTTTGAAATATTTGAGACACTGATTGGAGGGAACTGAACATAATATCACAGTTTAGGCCAGGTGGTTCCCAAACACAGTCCTCAAGGCTCCCCAACAGTTCAGGTTTTAGAATTATCCATGGTTGAGCACAGGTTGTTAAATCAAATTGACTGAGGTAGTAATTAAATCACCAGTGCTCAACCATGGATATCTGTAAATCCTGAACTTTTGGGAACCTCTGGTTTAGGCTATATAGAGCACAAAATACAAAGAAACTGCTTAATGCCTCCATGATGCTAGATGGGCAGTATTTCTCTCCAGATATAATTTTCAAACTAGGCTAAAAAAAAAACAAGGCTAAAGTCTTATGTAGATGTCCTGATTTCCTGATGTATGCATCATCATAACTTTTTTTTTGTTGCTGAGACTTTAGGAGAGACCGTGTCATCAGAGGCTCCTGATTCTAAGCTTACATGTTATTCAAGGTTCCATGGAGCTTTATGTATTTTGTTCAACATTTTGATTGCAAATTTCCATCCTAATTTTTTGCCATTGAAAGAATGTAAATCACCAGATTTGTCAAGGGATGGTTTGGGTAACCACTGCAAAGCCATCACAAAATGGAAAATAATTGAGTTGCCTCTGAAAGGTGTTTATATAGCCCTGTTCTTATTTAAAAAATGTGCATAGTACCCCCCAACATTTTTAATTTTAGCACTTCAGTTTAGGCTTATAGCGGTGAAATTGAGGGGTCAAAGAATGTAGGGTCCCCTCAAATTTTTCACTATCAGCACTAGACATTACCAACTCTGACTGGTTAGAGCATGACAATATCCATTCTGATTGGTTAGTACACCACGTGGGTATGTTGCAGTTACCTTGCCAGCACTGTAGAAGCCAGGAGATGAGGGTGCAGCCGCACTTCCCCAGTCACAAACTGTATAAAAAGGGAAAAGGTATCTCCCTCTTTCTCCCAGAATGACAGGTATTATGACACCATGCCATGACATTTGTGAGGAGTGCAAAGAGGGACCAAGAGCTACCTGGTTAATCCTGCCAGTAGCATATGATTGTCTCAAAGATGAAGCCATGCACGTTTAAGTACACACGGCCGCTACAGTGAAACTGCGAATGGCTCATTAAGTCAGTGTGCTTCTCAGTCTGAGACTGTGAAGTAAATTTATTAAAAGTCCATTTTGGTTCCATTTAAAATCAACCAAAATAGAACCAACATCCCCACAAAATCGTCCACAGTGATTCTATTCAAAATAGATAATTTACTAACAGTCAATTTTGGGTTCCATTCTGATTTCGATGGTGCATTGGTTTCTATTTAAAGTTCTATTTGAAGTTTTAAATGTGTTCTATTCACCCTCAATAGAACCCAAAATCAACCCAAAATCATACAAAAGCATTCCTATTGGCCAAAACGTGTCCCATGCACGGTAATACCCAAAAACACCTTCATCTCAGTGCTAATTTGCATATCCATATTTTTTAAAAAGTCATTGCTATACCTTTAAATGTCTGATTTATACAACCAAAGTGCCTCACATGCTTCTCTCCCATGTTTTTTTCCATCATATTGAGTTTTCAGACAATTCTACATGATTTGAAATCAAATAGAACTGTTTTGCATGGTTCTGTTGAAAATGGTAATTATGGGTCGATTTTTAAATTGACTGTTAGTAAATAAACTTTTTCTACTGATGGCTATGGGGAAGTGCTGATGGTCTATTTGAAGTTCTATTTGTGTGT
Organism: Taudactylus pleione; assembly: GCA_031769625.1. Classification (NCBI taxonomy): domain Eukaryota; kingdom Metazoa; phylum Chordata; class Amphibia; order Anura; family Myobatrachidae; genus Taudactylus; species Taudactylus pleione. The sequence continues at coordinate 1,039,730 of JAUIMM010000109.1, forward strand.
GAAGTCAAATTTCTGGGGATTTTGAGTAAATTTTGACTTTAGTAAATACCGGATTTCAAAATCACCACCAATTCACCTCAAAATTACCACAAGATAGAATGGTACTGAAAATCAACCCTTAGTAAATTTACCCCTGGGAGTCGCAGACTCAGTAAGGGAGTGGGGCAGTCTAGAACCGGCCTGGAGGGACATGGAAGGAATTGAAAGCACTGCAGGAGACTAGGTGGACACAGCATGCCTGTCTGGACTGAATGAGTGGTCACACTCACTCCTGGCTCAAGGACTAGGTGGTTACAGCAGCCAGGTAAGGTATCAATTTTTAGAACTCCTGGGGGTATATTTACTAAAGTGAGAGTTTTTAGAAGTGGAGATGTTGCCCATAGCAACCAATAAAATTCTACTTAACATTTAACTTGTACTTTCTAGAAGATAATAGCTAGAATCTGATTGGTTGCTATGGGCAACATCTCCACTTCTAAAAACTCCCACTTTAGTAAATGTACCCCCATTGTAAAGTGAATAAGTGTTTTATAAAGTTTTTAACTAGAGGTAATATTGCCAATATCATATTGGCTAATAACTATTAAAGGGGTGACTGTCTTATCCCGGTATGTAGTAGATGATGTGGTCATCAGTGCATCTAAGCTCAGTGTTACTACTGTTCTGTTTGTGTCACTGCCTAAAATACTGTGTTTGTAATGGGACAATAATAATTTATGAAGTGTTTATGTGGTGTAAACACAAAAGTATATGACTTTAATTTACAAATTGCTGTATGTTAGATATATGCCTCATACATTCAGCAGTGTGAGGTTCTATTTTGTTATTTGCTTAATTTTGTGTATTAAGGTGATTTTCAAAGTTAATTTTAATTTGCAATACGTTAGTTAGTCCATATATTATTTATGCTGCACTACTTAAATCAATGTGAATGTCTTATTTTAAATGGTTTGTACCTTATTTCACTTAGAATTTAATATTTGTCATGTGATATTTTCTTATTTTTGTGGTTTTGCCAGGTACGTGCAGTCAGGGTAGGCATCATACATCTGAGATATGATATCATTTTTTTTTTAATAATAATAATACAAAGAAGATATCTATAACTTATACACATCTTCTTTATTTATTGTAATAGTTTTTATCGTTAACAGCTTTGTGGAGCTCCCTGGGACTGCAGGGAGATGAGAGATGGGGCAGCAACAGCTCAGCCTCGCTTCTGTATAGTCAGACACTACTTGCAGAGCTGGGGGCAGGGCCACACCGCAGGCAGTAAGCTGTACAGAAAGAGAGCTAATAGAGGCATGCCTCTGAGTATGGTGGTTTTCTTGAGCACTGATGGACACAGAGAAGACACAGTAATGCAGGTAGGAGAATCAATGGACACTTAAGATAAGTGTAGTGAGGGGAGAGTTACAGTGAGTAGGGGGTGAGGCAGGCTCCCAGCACTCAGAGCCATCTCCAAGTGTGCCTCCCCAGCCATTGACCTCACCCCAAGTCACTTGATTTTGCAATAGGACAAAGTATTTAAAGAATAATTGTAAATGACTAATTGGAAGCCCTATACACATGAGCATTTACATATCAATGTCTGTTAAAAGGGGCGCAATAGCACTTCAGTTATGTAGTGGTGGGCAGGGTTGCGTCTTCCCCAGTCACCAGATCTGAATCCAATACAGCACCTTTAGAATGTGATTAAATTGGAGATTTAAGGCATGTATGTGCAGCTACCAAATCTGCAGCAACTATGTGATGCTATCATGTCAACATGGACCAGAATCTGTAAGGAACTTTTCGAGAACCTTTTTGAATCCATATCATGAAGAAATAATTATTTTCTGTTTGCTTGCAAAGTGGAGTCCTACCTAGTACCAGAAAGGTATACCTAATGGTCACTGACTGTATATTAGGCTATGTATATATTTAATCATATAGTATGTTTCAATCACTATCAATGGTGTTTCAGACAAAGGTTCACAATTTCTTAACTTTTTGGTAATTTTTTTGCAAGTTTGTCAGCATTGGGGGTCACTCGTGAATCGATAAAGATAAAAATCTAGCCAGAAAAGAGCTTATTACAACAAACTTGAGAACCTATAAATTTCTAACCATAAGACATTGCATAGACAGCTTACTTTACTGTAAAAAGATCATTTCCAAAAATAAATTTTCCAGAAATACTTCCTGGAACAGAGATGTTATTAACAATGCAAAATATTTAAATGTTTTCATTCCCTTTTTTTTAATGAATTCTCTGCTTTTTAATTTGCTGCAAAAAAAGCAGATTAAATACAAAAAAAAGCCATAATTGCAATTTTTCTTACATAGAATTCAGAAAATTAAATTAAAAATAAATTTGTAGAATGTGATTTTTTTTTTTATTAGTTCTTCAAAATTGAATGCCATAGTTATGGCCAAAATCAAGGACAATACAAATAGACTACATCCTTCAACATGTTTAGTTCTGAAATTGCAAAGATTGCTAACATTTAGGCGAAGCGGTGCTATCAGTGGTTCGTGATTCTGACATGACAGCACATTCAAGGCTCTATAAAACCTTATGTATTTTGTCCAAAATTATTGTCTAAGGGCCTGATTCATTATGCACACAACCAGCCGATTGTTGCATTCTGCACATGTGTTTGCATCACACTGCACGAGGACGACCTAGCCACTGCAATCGGGACTGCAATCACAGAGACTACGCAGACCCATCGCAGAGCGATTGACGGGAAGTGCCATTTGTGGGTGGTGTCGAGTGGTCGGTCGGCGAAACGCAGGCATGCCAGTGCGTTTGAACGCCGTTGCAGGGGCATGCATAAATTATCCACTGTGATGCCATATGTAGCCTGAGGACTCATAGCATGCGATGAAGTTAGCAATTTCTGAGTAAGGTCTGACCTTGTGCAAGTGTGCGTGAGGCTGCGATGGTACCGATGGTTGTGCAATCTTGCTAAACTTTACAGATGTGTGTAAGGTAAAATGGGCATCCTTATGTTATGCTGCGACGGCATAGCGATCGCAATGGATTAGCGTACTTTCGCAGTTGAACTGCGTGCGTAATCACTATAGCGATCACAGTTACGATCCGTAATGAATTAGGCCCTAAGACCAGACATGAAATCTTTCACTGTTTTCTCACATTCTCTCAACTGAATTGATATTCGGTTGTTGCAAAGAAATCTGCATTTAACTAGTCATATTAAGGGATACAATATATTCCAATTAAACACACCCAACATCTTAATGCCAACATAGTTATTATAACTTGACATAATCAATTTGTGAGGAGGTTCAAAGCGTTGGGTGTTTTCACTTGCCCATCATTAGAAATATTAGGCACACCTATGATCTGACATGCAGGTTATTGTGACTATAATATAGAGCCCATTCTGGAGTTTAGTAATTAAAGTGGAGGCCATTTTAAAAAAAAACTATAGAAGAACAAGAAAATGCTGTTGGTGGATAATATACATAGAAAAGCCAGTTGTGGCGTATTGAAGTCAAATAATTGTGAAGTTCACTCAGCTTACTTGGAGTTCCAAAGTCCAAAAGATTTATTTGCAAAAAGAAAGAAATAGAGTACCGCTCCTTACAATGCGCATGCGCTAGGCGCCAACACAAGGCTTCAATTTCTTAATGCACTGGCTTCCAATGGTCACTGCAGTACAATTTATAAGTTCACATTCAAATAGTCCTTAAGGAATAAAATCATTGGGCACAGGCAGGGATCTGTGTATACTCGACGTTGGATAGGTCAGTTCCTTCTCCTTTGTGTGTGCAGCCGGATCTTCAGAGGGCCCTGCCAATGACCATCCCATGCTGGATTTCCTTTGTCTTACAGTATCATGGATGAGGGGGAAAATTTGGGTTTCAGGGGAAGCATATTACATTGCTTAACTGCAAATAAAGGGATCTAGAACATTACATCATTAATATTACATTTATATTTACAGCAGAGATGCAGCATTTATGTATAAAACAATGCATATTAAATGCTGATTAAAATAAGACTAAACATCAATATACAGTTATGTAAAATTATAAATATACTTAAAGTATATTTAAAGTAAGAACTTTGTATTAATGATATTCCATAACCGCACGTTGTGATAATTTCTGCAGGGTCACTGAAGTTATCCTATTGGAATACAGAACAGAACAAGCCCAAGGAATGGTACAATATTATAAATCACAATAGATTTACAATCAGTGCTCATACAATCAGATCTCATACAATCAGATTGGCTGATCATTATTTGCAACTTATATAAGTAAATGCCTTCATCCAAGATATGTAGCTTTAACAGGCGGAAATGGTGTAATGCAGAGTATTGGGTAGAGCAGACCAAGGAGGAGATGTACCAACCAATCAGCTCCTAACTGTCATTTTTCAGGCTCTGAAAAATGGCAGGAGCTGATTGGTTGGTACTTTATCTCTCTCCACTTTATCTCTCTCCAAGACTTAGTACATTATCCCCCAAATCTGGTAGCTAGTATAAAATGGACTTCCAGTCTCGTGGCTACACAAAATCATACCACATGTATAATATAAAGTAACTTGTATTGTGTGTTCTTATTACTTTTATTTTATGTTGGTCTATTTTTCCCCCCAGACATTTGTTAATTAAATAACTTGTAGGATACCCGTTAGTAATAATGATCAATCAAGAAGTCTTCTAAGGAACAGAGTGATGTGCAAAAGAAATTGATTAAGAAATTAATCCATTTAAATAAAAGCGCAATACAATGTCTCTTTTATCCATCTTCATGCTGTGTGGGCTGGAGGAAATAGGGTCAAGGTGAGGAAAGCTGAGAGCAATCTTACAATATCAGAATCAGGCATGAAATTAGGATATTTGGATTAAACAACATAGGATTGATTCATTAACATTTTTGGACAGGGAGCACTCGAATATAGCAATCTCCTTGCTCATCAAATAATTAAGGGAAAATATTTGCTATTTAAAATTGAAGCGCATTGTTCAGAGGATATGCACAGATAATAGTTGGAAATGCACACCGAATAACAATGCAAGCTTAATTGAACACAACATTATAAGGGAAGAGTGTGCCCATGGCTGGCACCAGGGATAAATAAAGTTATACCCATTTTACACCAGAGCTATAACTCGGGTTATTGCAGGGTTAACCTGGCCAGCTCCCTGGTGTAAAAGTGGAGAGGGCTGGAACACCGGGTCGAGTGACCCGGCAATCCAACCCAGGTAACTTGCAGGGTTTAACACGGGAGTAACCCGTGAAATCCTGCAGTGTGAACGGTGAGCTCCGAGTCACGATGACCTGGAGCGCTGCATGCCAGCCGATTGGTCCGGCTTCTGTGGCGCTTGGAGATGATGTCATCTCCAAGCATCCACTTCAATGCTGGAAAAGCCGGCTCTATGCAGACCCGGCTCCGGTGTGAACGGCGCCGACTCGGGAATGTCCTGCGTCGACGCCGGCTAAATTCTGGGTTTCATCTGGATTGGAACCCAGGGCCTGTTTCAGAGCCGGACGCTATTTGCACTCGCTCGTTCAGAAAAAGGGGCCGGCTATTTAAATTGAGCGCTCGCTCTTTGCGGTCTGTTGACGCCTCAATGTCTGAGCGAGCGAACGAAACATGCGCTCGCTATTTTGTAAAGACGCCCCTTGGCCACTCGCATCCTACGTCATCTCCGCTATTTATTTGATTAATCGAGTACATCGAAAGGCGTCTGAACTGCTCGCAGTGCTTGTGGTTGGATTTTCCTACCGCAATCATGCGAACAGTTCAGGCTAAGAAACAACCAAGTGACGTGGTCGATGACGCTGCTTTGTTAATCATGCACACCCTTAAAACGCCCGTTTTGACCGTTTGGCACGCCTGCGTTCGGATCTCCACTCCCCGTTTTCAAGCACCTTCCCCTGTTACCACCCACAAACGCCTCATCCTGTCACTCAAATTAGCAGGCACTCACTATTTTGCGAGCGCTCGATTTCTGACCGCAATGACTGGTTGGCGCATGCGCATTATGACCCATACGCATGCGCAGTTGTGCGAACATCGCTCGGAGCGAACGAGCGACCGCTTACGAGCGGCTCTGAATCAGGACCCCTGTTCCAACTCCGGGTCAGACCCGGAATTTAGGTGTAAAAGGGATATTAGTTTTCACCTTAGCAAGAGTGGCTCTTGCTCATTATCTTCCTGTTTTATAGCCCTTTAACACCAGAGCTATAACCCGGGTTATTGCAGGGTTAACCCGTGTAGCTCCGTGGTGTAAAAAGGGACTGGGTTGGATTCCCGGGTGGAGTGACCCAGCAATCCAACCCAGGTAACTTGCAGGGTTTAACATGGGAATGACCTGTGAAACCCTGCAGTGTAAACGGCGCGATCCGGGTCACGATGACCTGGAGTGAGCCACATGCCGGCCAATTGGCTGGCTTCAGTGGCGCTTGGAGATGACGTCATCTCCTAGCGTCCACTTCCACGCCGGAAGAGCCGAGTGACTGCAGACCCTGCTCTGGTGTGAACCGTGCCGACTCGGGAATATCCTGGGTCGGCGCCGGCTAAATTGCGGGTCTGATCCGGTTTGGAACCCTGTTCCAACCTCCGGGCCAGATCTAGAATTTAGGTATAAGAGCGGTATGAATGGCAACCAAACCAAGCTGTATAGCACTGTAGAGGGAATGGATTTTAAGGGTTGGGATACACTTCTTTTTTTTTTTTAATCAATTAATTCTTCATTAACACAGTTTTTCCCATTCATTTCAATGTGCTTTCTATATGTCGGGCAGTGGTTTATTAAATTGAATGGGAAAACTCCGAACCCCTTGCATCTGCGTACCTTTATAATTCTTTCTCTGAGCTCTTGCCTGCATTCTGGATAAATATCCCAAACTCAATTTATGAAATGACAGCGAGAGAAATGCCAAACCGTGTAGTATTTCTCTGCACAAACAATTTAATGAAAAGGTATTTTAAAATTTACAAGAAATATAAGAATATAAAGCTTATCTGCTGTTTAATCATCCTTCATTTAGGAAGATGGATAATCCAGTGAGGAAGGTTTGCAGAGTAAGTATAAAGTGCAGGTAAACCGAGAAAGCAGTCTGCTCAGTCCAGGGGTAATGGCCCAATATCCTTGATGAATTACCGATCCCAGCACATTTTGTCTATAATAGACTAGGGGTGAGCGGGTTCAGATTTCTGAAATCCGAACCCCCCCGAGCCCCCCCGATCCGAGGCCAATCCGAGTCAGGCTCTACTTTTCCCGCCTGACTCGGATCTGAAATCGAGGCAAAACGTCATCATCCCGCCTTCCGGGTCTCGCGGGTTTTGGATCCTATATAAGGTACCCGCGTCGGCACCATTTTCTCACTCGGCTGTGGACAGTGAAGAGGGAGGGAGGGAGTTAGGGCTGGCTGGGCTGTGTAGTGTAGTGTAGTGTGAATTGTGTGGGCTGTAGCCGCACCTGCATCCTCAAAGCAGCAGCGACAAGCGTGCATCTGTCTGTTAAAGGGTGGTGTAACCCTCAAAGTGCGCTCCACAAACAATAAAAAAATTCTTATTTTTTTTCCTGTCTTTCTGAATTGTGTGGGCTGTAGCCGCACCTGCATCCTCAAAGCAGCAGCGACAAGCGTGCGTCTGTCTGTTAAAGGATTACATCGGTGACAGCATCCAAGTAGGCATGTCAGGCACTTGACAGTGCTCCTGATTGTTTAATTGAGATTTTTGATGTGGAGAACCTGCTCCCATCACAATTTGTGTTAACTCATATTAGTTTTTAATTTATTTTCTTTATTCTGTGTTTTGTCATATCATCTTTGATTATTCTACTAGTGTCATAAAGATACAGTTTATCCCAATAAGAGTATTTAATCTTTAATATCCTATCATATTATAAGGTCACATAGAGTCACTACGTTAAGGGGTATAAGAAGCGCGTGAATACCATTGTCTATTGCTTATCAGTCAAGATAGGAGGTTAGATACTCCTCCTTATTAACGCTGCCTCCCCCCCCGCACAATAGGCCACAGCTCAGTGCACAATATACCCTATATCTTTGCAAGAGGAAAATCTAACTAATAAATCGTTCTTCCCCAATAAATAATTTCAAAATATAGCATGTAACCTTTCCACAGGAATAAAATATAAACTTATAGCAAAAGAAAAGAAAAAAGTATTCCTGTTATGGGGAACTCACTGACTGACTAATACTTGAATCCGTACTCTGTTAGTCAAAAATGTAGTGTACAGGGACCAGTGGCGCCTGCAGCGCAGTCCAAAATTCAAATAGGGGAGTCACACCAACTGCCAGTGATGTTTGGCAGCAGTTGATGTGACTCTACTATTTGAATCGTGGACCACTCTGCACCCCACCTCTGGAGCCGCCACTGACAGTGACCCATGATTTACTGTACACTACATTTTTGACTAACAGAATAATCAGTCCGTGAGTGCCCTATAACAGGATTACTTCTTTTCTTTTCTTTTGCTATATGCTTAATAATAATAATAAAAAATGATCATCCGTAGTTACCAATGTTTGAAAATAATTTCCACTGAGATAGTGCACAGTACAGTATTTCATATGTAGTGCTGCAAACTTAATGCACCTCTTGGAGGTACAGTATAACAAACCCAATTAGGTAATGTTTACTCTGGACCGAAAAAATTCCCTAAAGTCTATGGGCGGGATGTCCTACACATTGCTATTCGGATGCGGTACATCCCACACTTATCGGGTACATACCAGTCTTAATAACGCTGGTATGTACCTATAATTGCTATTAAAATCGCAAAGGACAGCTCTTCCAAAAAGAGCTATCCTTTGCGAAGAGGGTACTACCAGGTTTATGACCAAAAAGTTCCTCTGGGGGATGCTCTGAGGGATCTGATTGGAACCCCCTAGGACACAATGAGATAACAAGCCCATAGGCTTCTATTGGACAACACCACCTATAGATGGTGTTGCCTACCAGATCCATGCACCCAGAAAGTAGTGCTTTCCAGAGCTTGGGTCATATGGGAATGTTGCCACAACTCCAAAAACGTCTGTTTTCTGCATTTTGATGCATTTTCCCTTTAGTACATATATGAGTGAACATCAGTGGCGGCTCCAGAGATGAGGCTGCAACGCAGTCCAAAATTCAAATAGGGGAGCCACACCAACTGTCCTTTCAAATGCTGCCAAACATTGCCAACCGGGATTCACTGGCAGTTGATGAGGCTCCCCCATTTGAATTTTGGACTGTGCTGCAGCTCCACCTCTGGAACCACCACTGATGAACATATATAACTATATCACTCACGTGCTTACCATGTACAGTTACTCAGTGGGGTTTCCAGAGAACTGTACACAAACTCTGCAAAGACATATTACGTTATGTGTCTCTTAAAAAAAATATACAGATTTTTCAGGGGTTTTTTTTTAAAGAAAGAAACTAGAAAAGTGCCTCTCATTCATCCTCTGAACCTGAAAAGGTTTATGAACTAGCCCTCTGATTAAATTAGTGGACTGGTATGATACATTTCCATATTTTAATCTCAGTGGTGATTGTTATGTGCATTAGATGGGTCATTTGCATAACCTTTGAAATTCTGAACTATCTAGGAGAGACACGTGACTGTAGCTATTGAGGTTTTTCCCCTATTGTACTGCTCTGCATTAGTCTTCAACCTCTGTCAATCCTTCTTGCTTTGTGTAAAGTTCTATACGTTAAGTGACATAAATAAAACCAATTTAGCGGAACCTATTACATAAAGTAGTGGCATGTTATTGCATTTAAAATCTATATTCTAATTATTTGTTGTTTTTGCTAACATGAAAAACCCATCATGAATTGGATATGTCCTAGGTACTGCGGCAGTGAAAATGTCTCACATTTGATCTTAGACCTACTTTTATTGTTAGGAAAATCTTAACTTGAACCCAATCCCAAACACTTTAGTTATTTCACTAAAATTGTATTATTTTTGCACACAGGTCGTTCCATTAACCAACAACCTTTTCTATGGAAGTCTACTCCTCAGCCTAGCACTAGTATTTGTTCTCAGCAACATGGATTTATTTTTGTGTATTATGTGTCACTTAATGTATGTGAAAATGAATAATACATCACTTAGCGACCTGAAAAAAGAAAATCACATTTCAAAAGGCACAAATTAATAAAAAGAGGTAAACTAAGGTACTTATTCCGCTGCCAAGAAAAGCTGTGTTCAATTGTTATTCCCTTGCATATCAGCCTCTCTGTAATCTCCTTCTCCGTATGAATTGGAACTTGCAGTGCTTCATTTACACTTTGCAAGAAATGTAAATTTATGAAAAGTACAGTACTGCATAAGCCTTCATATGAATTATATGAAGGGAAAGCAAAATATTGTATGTCTCGGTGTCTGCGTGGCCGATAATTGGTTGTGATAATTATGGGGTCTCTTTTGATAATAAAGAAATGAGCAGATGTATCTGGCTGTGAATTGGCACAGCCAATGTTGTTCTACAAGTCATCATAATCAGTATGTTTGCAATATGAGCGGCCACCCAGATGTTGTAAAACTACACATCCCAGCGTGCCCTGCTACAGTTTTGCTATTTGGCCATGCTAAAAATGTTGCAATTCATGGTGGGAGTTGTAGTTCAACAACAGCTGGAGGCACGCTTATTACCCACCCCTGCGTAAAGCAGATGCAGAAGATACACCACCAAACGGTGTAAGTAGGTGTTTCTACAGGTCTGTATGAGCCGCATCATATAAAGTTATACTATATGGGCATGTCAACATATATTTATGGTCCTCCTTTCCATTTATGAAGCAAATCATCCCACAACTGTCATGCAAAGAAGTAAAATGATCTAGGGCAGCACTGCTTGTCACTCACAGGGTCAGTGTCACTATGCAGATGTCACACTTACAAAATAATAAAAGCAATAAAAACATGTAGGTAGTGTATGTATGGTCATATCCGATTTATATCAATTCAATATACATCAATATACAAGCAGCCTGACGGTAGTAAAGTCCTCTGTAGGAGTCCCACTAAATAAACAGCAACCTAAGATGATGCAACAAACGGACAGACAGGATCCCCGCTGTGCGCCTAGACGCGTTTCGATTGTCAAATCTTTCTCAAAAGGACTTTACAAAAGGATCCTGTCTGTCCATTTGTAAAAGATTTTACAATCAAAACGTGTTTATTTTAAAAGTTGAAGTATATTTTGTCGACATTCATCATATCAACATTTATAGTGTTGACAATGTTGTAATGAGAGGATGTCGAAATACATTCATCATGTCAACATGATTAGAATGTTGGTGGTCTAGTGGTGACTTACCTGGTCTGGCGACTCCAGCGGTGTCTTCTGGATCTGGTGCAATGTCCTAATGCCTTCTAGCTCATTGTGTGGTGCTTCCCACCGTGAGTATATCCCACCCTCTAGTGTCTAACCCTCCCCTCCCATAGCCTAACCCTAACCCATCTGCCTTGTAGCCTAACCCTCCCCTTCCATAGCCTAACCCTAACCCACCTGCCTCGTAGCCTAACCCTCCCATCCCATAGCCTAACCCTCCCATCCCATAGTCTAACCCTAACCCTCCCATCCCACAGCCTAACCCTAAACTGCCCATCCCCCAGCTTAGCCCTAATTCTCCTATCCCACAGCCTAACCATAAGCACTCAATCCCGCAGCATAACCCTAACCCTCAGGTCCCTGTAGAATGTTGACATCTGACATTTCATAAACATAATCAAAGCTAAAAGCTGATTGGTTGCTCTGGGCAACTTCTTTATTTTATTTCTTTAGAAGGTTTGATACATATCCTCTGAAGACCAATCACTGCAATATGCATCTACTGTACTATGTCCTTGTTTCAGAGATAGCAAAGGAGACTCTGATGAGTAAACTTTATCAGGATTATCATATGACAGAAAGTAAGAGACCACAGAAAACAGTATAACCCTGCTAGGATACATGATGAAGGCCCACATCTGTGGATCACTCTGAAGCAGAGAGATGATTTTGACTTTGTTGCTCAGATCCAGAAGAACGAGGGTACAGATTGCAACTATATCTGAAATTGTGAAAGTCTCTTCTATTCCCAGAAAATGTATCTGGAAGATTTAGCTTAGACTCTTGTTCTTCAACTTCTTGCCCCTGAGAGGCCCTAGATGCCTCTTCTTGTACAAACACTATTGTAGAGAGATGTGTGATAGTGAAAGATCTTAAAGCTAGTTAGCTAATATCTGTGCCAAAGACAATACACTAATATACATGGAAAGACTTTCCCAAATTTGTTATGGCTCATTGTTACGTTTATCACGAAGCTCAGTACTTGCTAAATTATTAGAAATGATCTTGACAAGAGTTTTACCTACAGCATAGCAAACACCATTGCCATCGAGTTTGATGTGTTCACTGGTACTTAGTTATCCCCGTGATATAATCTCAAGTAGTGGTAATTTATCAAGTGATGGTTGGCACAGTTTGATACCAGTAAACAAGACAGTCTGACCTAAATGTTAATTTTTCAGCCAGAGGATATGTCATCAGAATAGTAAACACTGAAACTGATAAATTACAGTCTATTATAGAGATGTCCAGTGGCAGTTCAACGATGTAGGCATGGCCAGTTCTATATATACGCTGGTTACACGGCTGAGTAGGGTGTCATATAGAGGAGGGCGCCCTGACCCGGCCGTGGCCAGCTATAGGCGGGTGGCAGTTAGACTGTGTCACTTACACAGCTGCCTGCACCACGCCGTTGTGTTAGGAGCGGGCCACGGCCCGGCTCCTTTGCTTTGTATGAGGGAATGCTGGGCCTGGCGACGTGACGTCATGACGCCACGTCGTAAACGCAATGTGTTGTAGCCGGGGGCAGGGGTGTATCTAGTGGTCCGAGCGCCCATGGCAAAGGGCAGAATGGCGCCTCTCCGCCCATATTTTTTGTATAAATACACACTCTGTACTTAAAACCTCTCCCTAGCCAGCCCCAATGTCTCACCTGCCAGTTACAGTAACACTACACCCTGTCACATACTTGGCCTGTCACCTGTAGCACTACACCCTGTCACACACTCACACTACACCCTGTGACATACTCACACTCAGCCTGTCACCTGTAACACTACACCCTGTCACATACTCACACTCAGCCTGTCACCTGTAACACTACACCCTGTCACACACTCACACTACACCCTGTCACATACTCACACTCAGCCTGTCACATACCTCTGGGGTCCCGGCCCGGGTGTCACGCTGTCAGCCCGCACAGGAGCAGCCAGCAGGTACCCTCCCACAACCACTCCCTGGTGCCCGGCAGCATGTGGGAGCGAGGAGGAGCCGGGGACAGTGAGGAGGAGGCTGGGTGAGGACGGGCGGGGAGGTGCTGGGGCGGGTGAGGAGGAGGTGCTGAGAAGTAGGGGGTGGGTGACTCCCTCTCACTCACCAGCGGCTGCCAGGCCCTGGATGGACAGGAGCATGATAAATATATACTACAGTATGATGTACCTGGGACTCCCCGGCAATCCTGACTTTATTCTACCCGCCGACCATGGGAGGCACTGCCGGACATGGCCCCACTCGGCCGGCGCCCCTGGCGAGTGCCATCTTGGCCAATGGGTAGATACGCCCCTGGCTGGGGGTTGCAGAGGAGCCTTGACCTAAGATTAGGGAAGTGGATAGATTCCCTTCCGTTTCTGTACCATGACATCATTGGTTACTGTCCAGCGTCATTTCCTACCATCCACAAGGGCATAGATGAGGAATATAATCTTGTGGCGAGTTTAGGAGCCGGAAGAGACTGCTGCATCTGCTAGCCACCAGGGCAGCAGATAGTGCTGCTCAGCAGGCCAGGCTCTCTGTTCCAGATTAAACTGAGGGCCTGATTCAGACTTGGGAATAGAGTGAGATATGGGTTCTCAACTGTGAACCTGAACAAACTATATTGCAATGCAAGGGGTGTAAATACATACATTATTTTACATGTGGGGTAAATACTGGCTGCTTTTGCATGTAGCCCACAAATACTGCACAGCTTTATTATTACTCTACAATTTAGATGTTAGTTTGGAAACACTCCTCCCAAATCTAAATTTCTCTGCAAATTATAAATCTGCCCCACCTGCAGTGCAGCATGGTTTCACCAAGATGATCAGTTGAGAGAAATACCTCTCTCTATTCCCAAGTCTGAATCAGGCCCTGAGTCCAGTAGAGAGGCGTCTTCTGCACACAGTGGCCACATGAACCCCGCAGGGCGGCCCCTTCGCCCTCCCACTGGCTGAGCTGGCCGCCGGCAGGGGATGTGCTAGCACTAGATTCTCATGTCACCTCTGCTGTAGAAGAGCCCCGATGGCGAGGAGAGGGGGTCTGTTGGAGCATTATTCCCACCACTGCTGGGCTGGCTCATACACAAGGGTAAGATTGTATTTCACCTCTACATTCAGCATGTATAAGTTAGATGGGGAACAGTGTGCTCAATGGAAGTGTATAGGCACCTGGTGGTAATGAGGGGGAAGTGGGATTAAACTGTGCCCATGAGGAATGATTATGTTGGTAATAACTGCTGAATAATGGGAAAACAATCTAAGATCTGACTGCACTAACCCTGTGGATAAGGATGCATGCAGAATGTAGATCTTTTTCTATCCATGCAACGTGCTCTGCAGGCGCATGCTTTGGGCTGCAAGGTGTATGACAATGTAACCCATAGGTTGTGCCTTGTCTGGAACTATTAGGAAAGTTACTGTACAGGTGAGGGTTCAGTGGCTGACAAGGCTGTAAATGTTAAAAAACAGTCCATACTGTGAGGGACATTTTAATTTTGAATGAAAAAATCCCTCTATGTACTAAAGTTAATAAGCAGGGACAGCGGTCTGAGGATGGTGTTAACCAGTGGGTCCAAACTACGAAAAGCTTTGTTCTTCGGCGTTTGGTATATAGGGACAGATCGTAGTCCCCATTGATAATAATGGGGACTGTGATCTTGAGCCGATAGTTAGCCTTTTGCTGGAGGTATCTGTGAAATCTCCTGCATTAGTACATAGTGATGATACATAAAATAATGCAGAAACTATATTTCCTGCAGAATTTTATGAAAAAACGCCTTAATGTTTAGGCCCTATAGGGGCGATTCAATGCAGCGTGAGTTGAACAGCACCCGGGAGGGAGCTCCTGGAGCTATTCAATTCACCGCGATGTTTACTCCGACGGGAAGCAGATAAGTCGGAGAATGTCGGTTCTCGTGACTTAACCTGGTTGTTTAGTTGCAAGAACAGGCATTCTCTGACTAAATTGCCGGCTCCAAGGTTGTTAGCACCGTGCTAAGATGGAAAACCTTGTGGACGGCACTTTACTCAGATTACTCCTTGCACCCTCAGGATGGTGCTAGAAGATATCTTTAGTCAGACTAAACAGTGTGCTGAATTAAATATCTCCGGGAGCTTGCTCTCTGCGTTATTCAAGTTCCATATTGCTTTACGTTATCTGTGTATAATATCGTTTATTACAGTAAGGGGCGCAAAAAATCAATATTCGCTTACCAAAAAAATTGGCTCGGGCCAGCCCTGGATGTAGGAGTCACAAGCAAAACTCCATCCAGGCAGCAAACAGGATAGTCAGGAATAAGAGGCATAAATCCATCCAGGCAGCAGACAGGATAGTCAGGAATTAGAGGCATAAGTCCATCCAGGCAGCAAACAGGATAGTGAGGAATAAGAGGCATAAGTCCATCCATGCAGCAAACAGGATAGTGAGGGATAAGAAGCATAAGTCCATCCAGGCAGAAAATAGGATAGTCAGGAATTAGATGCATAAGTCCATCCAGGTAGCAAATAGGATAGTCAGGAATAAGAGGCATAAGTCCATCCAGGCAGCAAACAGGATAGTCAGGAATAAGAGGCATAAGTCCATCCAGGCAGCAAACAGGATAGTCAAGAATAAGAGGCATAAGTCCATCCAGGCAGCAAACAGGATACTCAGGAATTAGAAGCATAAGTTTGTCCAGGCAGCAAACAGAATAGTCGGGAATTACAGGCATAAGTCTGTCCTGGTAGCAAACAGGATAGTCAGGAATAAGAAGCATAAGTCCATCCAGGCAGCAAACAGGATAGTGAGGAATAAGAAGCATAAGTCCATCCAGGCAGCAAACAGGTTAGTCGGGAATCACAAGCATAAGTCTGTCCAGGCAGTTAAACTGGATAGTCACGAATAACAGGCATAAGTCCGTCCAGGCAGCAAACAGGATAGTCAGGAATAACATATATACGTCCATCAAGGCAGCAAACAGGATAGTCACGAATAACAGGCATAAGTCTGTCCAGGTAGCAAACAGGATAGTCGGGAATCACAGGTAAAGATTCAGTCCAGGAGGCAATAGAAAAAAGTCAATGTCATAAACTCGGCAGCAGGCAGGATATAAGAAAACACAGAGGAACGAGCATGGGAACAATATAACTGGAAAGATCTATCTAAAACAGGTGATTATTTAAAGCTTCAGGTCAGGGCCAACCCCAACATGACAATAATACCGTGTGCCAGAAATCACCTCAGGGAATATCTAGCAGAGTAACACCAGTAACAGCACAATACAGTACACACACAGATGACCAGTTCTCTGCTGTCCCTAACACCTTCCCTGTGGAAAGTTGCTGTTTGAAGAAGGAATTATATTCTCCATTGTGTGGACTTGATATTTAAGAGCTATATTGAAAAGCGTAATGGTATCATCTTTCAGTAAGTGCATAAACAAAATGGGGCTGACTTACCATGAGACCTCCTTTATACTGTAATATTATCCCCCCGTAAGACAAGGCAACTCTCTACCTTTATTTTAACAATAAAGAAATTTAAATGTTGTTTTGCTCTAAGGAAATAAAGTAATTACATAAATTAAAATTTTATATTTTATTAATTCTATTAAAATGTAAACATGAGTATGACTTCATTCTGCGAAAGGCAAGGTATTAATTCATAAAGATACCATGATAAAGTGAAAAGAAAATTAAGATTGTGTATTAAAATAAGGATAAATACATGTATACTATATTCACTGGAACTGTGTCACTCAGATAATGTCTGGATTTTACGTATGATCCAGATATTTCTAAAGCCGCATACACACTAGGTGTGTATGTGGCGATATCGTCATCGGTGGGCCCGGCAGGGGTGCCGGCATCGGCAACCAGTGACGGATGACAGCGGGAGGGGAGCTGGGCCATGCTGCATTACAGCAGCTTGGCATCGCTCACGATATCCCCAGATTAGGCTACTTGTACAGCCGACTAGGGATATCGTAAACGACCATCGGGAGAGCACATCGCTGGTCACTTTTAGCATACACACCGGCCAATATTGTGCACAAATGTATCATGGAATCTATTGTAGTCAGTGCACATTTGTTCAAGTATGTTACCTTCTCTCGTTACCTCGGTTGTTAAATGGCTGACGTTTCCCAACATATGATGTATATGTCGTGTCTGTGTGCTTATTTCTGTAACTTGTTTATGGAGATTTTCCAGCTGTTGGTTTTGGTGTTGTCCCCAGGTATTCCAAAACCTTTCCTCAGCTATTTCATGTCGTGTTCTTGGGAATGGTGGTGGTGTGTGGCGTGTTTGGGGTGTTGGCGAAAATACTTGCTGAGTTTCACGCAGCATTGGTGGTGTGGCAGGATCACTGACAGCTGTGAATTGTAATGTAAATGTCTCTTCTCCAACATTAGGTGGAGACATTTCTGTCTGCTGATCTTGGCTGTTGTCTACCTGTGAAACTGCAGATGAAAAATGTGTAAGTATATTACTTTGAAAAGTATTTTTTGAAAAGTTTTACATTCCTAAGATTGAGAAAGTAAATCACAAATACTGTGGCCAGATATTTGTCAATATAAAAATAGTGTGTAAGTAACTATTTGCCTCGACTATGGAACTAATATTAATATATAAAACCACAGTTTTTATATTTTTAATGTAAAGACTAGAGAGTAGTAAATTACTTTATTTTTTTTAAAATCCTCATCATACAAATTACATCACTGAAACTTTAAAATACATTGTACATTTATAATAATGCTACACCATATGTTCTGATGCACAACACAGTAATTTGACAGTGGAGGTGGGCATATTGTTTTATTCCAGGCCTTTTCTTTTGATTAATATAATTTAATTTACAGTTGTAAAGGCTTTGTTGTTTTTTTAGGTACAGCGTTAAACAACCACAGTTCCTGTGTCCATAGCTTTTCATCTTCTTTCATGATGTAATGTCTTAATTGTTTAGGTCTTTTACAAGAAAAATGTGGTTGACTTTAATATGTCAACATACATATTACAGACCTTTAAAACATATATAATTTTTTTGGATACTTTGTAACAAGTTGCGCTATTACAACCTTTAATTGTATATTTTGACCCCTTAAAGCAACTAAAAGCAGTTTAACCACTATGAGGTATATTTCTTAAAAGTTTTTAGAAATGGTGATGTTGCCCACAGCAACCAATCAGATTCTAGCAATTATCTTTTTAAAAGTTGCTAGATTAATGCTACATAGAATCTGATTGTATGCTATGGGCAACATCTCCACTTTTAAAAACCTGCTTTTTCGTAAATATACTACTATAGATGTTTAAAATGGGATGGGTATGTAATGCCGACCGTTCGGGACCCCATCGATCAGAATCCCGACGCCGGGATCCCGACAGGGTTAACATACCGACACTTGTTGGTCGCAGGGGCGCCGAGAGGGGGGGAGCGGGTACAGATTACCCGGGCCCGGGCCTCCTGAGGGGCCCGGCAGGGGCCAGGGTCCGACGCCGCCCCCCCCTCACAGCAGCCCAGCACACAGCGTGTGCTGAGCTGCAGTTGGAGACTGATCATGGCTGCTGAGCAGCAGCCACAGCAGTCTCCTATGCCTGTGCGGGGGAGCGATCACACTGATCGCATACCCCCTGGCTTTGCGCTGGGCTGAGGGGGCTCAGAGCGCCCCCCTCTCTGCGGGAGCTTGCTCTCTGCGTTATTCAACTCCCATATTGCTTTACGTTATCTGTGAATAATATGGTTTATTACAGTAAGGGGTGCAAAAAAAATCAATATTCGCTTACCAAAAAAATTGGGCTCGGGCCAGCCCTGGATGTAGGAGTCACAAGCAAAACTCCATCCAGGCAGCAAACAGGATAGTCAGGAATAAGAGGCATAAGTCCATCCAGGCAGCAAACAGGATAGTGAGGAATAAGAGGCATAAGTCCATCCAGGCAGCAAACAGGATAGTCAGGAATTAGAGGCATAAGTCCATCCAGGCAGCAAACAGGATAGTCAGGAATTAGAGGCATAAGTCCATCCAGGCAGCAAATAGAATAGTCAGGAATAAGAGGCATAAGTCCATCCAGGCAGCAAACAGGATAGTCAGGAATAAGAGGCATAAGTCTGTCCAGGCAGCAAACAGGATACTCAGGAATTAGAAGCATAAGTCTGTCCAGGAGGCAAACAGGTTAGTTGGGAATCACAGTAATTAGTCCGTCCAGGCAGTAAATTGGATAGTCACGAATAACAGGCATAAGTTTGGCTCTTGGCGGCCCTGGTTGGTCGGTATGCTAACCCTCTCCCTCTCCATACCCTAACTTTAACCCTCCCTCTTTGGTGCCTAACTCTAACCTCCCCCTAGTGCCTGAACATAACTTCACCCTTCCCGGTGCCTAACCATAACCCTCCCCCTAGTGCCTAACCCTAGCCACTAACCCCCCTAACCCCTCGTTACTTACTTTCGGCATGCTGGCGACCTGTATCCTGGAGCTGGTATCCCGACTGCTGACGGGATTCCTGCGCCGGAATATAGTCCGTGAGCATGTCGTGTGGAGGCATGCTGACTACATCCCGTTTAAAATCTTGCTTTGATAAAAAATAATGGGTTTACACATTAAGGTTAAAATATATATTGTTAAGTTTGTTTTTTTGATGTGTGGTGCAATGTATAATTGTGTTTTTTAATGTGCAACAGACTCACCAATAATCGGTGGTGAATGCAGCTCCATGTCTTTAGTGGAAGCAAGGATCGTGTTGGGTGGTTTGCTTGGAACAACGGAAATCCAACGCAGAGGGGGGGGCTTTGGAGCCGAAGATGGTCCTACAAAGAATCAAGAATATTTTAGCAATAGAGACCTTTCCTGGATAACAATGTTACAATTTGTACCTGCGACGTCATCATCCTCCACGACATGTTGGGACACTGTACGCCTTAGTGCTGTAGTTTTTCTTGCTATGTTGTGAAGTGTGTGAAGAAACAAATAAAAACTTGTTAATGTTTGTAAAAACTTTTTAGGATTGTAAACACAATCATAAGCATTAACATTAAACATTTATAGCAATCTTCCCCTGGCAACAAATATTTATCACAGTACAAATGCATGAATAAATGACATTCAGTTTCTGGCAAAAATGCTGAAGTCGTATTTTGTGCACTTCATATGAAGTGAATTAAAGTATTGTTACTCAACAGATATGGTGGTTAGAGAGTTTGTATATACTTTGTTTATATTAAAATGTTAGAAGTGTCATTCAACACACATTTGAGTTACATGATGAAGGGAACTAAGGACCTGATTCAGACCCAGACGCTAAGAAGGGTTCGCTCGTAGCTGGCCGATGTTCGCATTCTGCACATACGTATGCATCGCAGTTCATAGATAGCCCAGCAGAGTGAGTGACAGGAGAAGCCGTTTGTGGGTGGTAACAGGGGCTGGCCACTATAAACGGGGGAGTGAAGATGTGAACGCAAGCATGCCTGAGCGTCTCAACGCCGTTTCAGAGGCGTGCATAATTAACAGGCAGCGTCATTGTACACCTCACCTGGTTGTATTTCACACTCAAGTGATCGCAGCGATCGCAGTGCTTGAGGTAGGATATAGTCAACCTCAAGCGATGCGTTCACTTCCGATGGTGCCCCATGTACCGATGGTTACATACACTTCCTGGAGATGAATCGGGCCCTGCTTTGGATCTGCTATACACTTTATAATTGTACGTACAAATTTGTGACTACAAAAGAATAAAAACATAGGCACTGCGTATATTAGTGTTGTCACACCACATATGGCAACACGTAATTTTGGATTGAAACGATCAATACAAAATAACATACAGATGGAGCCATCTTCATCGTTGCGGCGATGCGCGTGCACAGCGTCATGCATTGCGGCATAGTGAAGCTCTTGCCGGGCCGTGACTAGACGCAGCTGACGTTCTCCCATTGAAGTCTATGACGCGGGCACAGTAGTCGCGCCATCCATGCATAGATGAGCGTGGCTACATCTGTATTGAACACTTGAGAGAGAATTATGATTCTTCGCAACACCTAAATAATATCACACTGAGGATGTGTTTTTGAGTTTTGGAATTTAAGCACAACACGTGTGTGTGTGTCTACAACATTACATTAGACTATACAAGCATTACTTTGTAATGGTAGTGGGTTGCCCAAAAATTTAGAGTACACACACACATAGATGTTGGCTAAAGGAACATAACCTTGCACTTTGCACCTATGGAAACAAATCCATATGATGGCTACAACACACTCAATATATCACTAGAAAACCTAACAAAGACAATATAATAAAAGATGGCTTGGAACCACACACAGCCTCAAACAGAACCACTGACAAAACAACATGGCTCAAACATTTAGACAAAAATGACAATAAATGTAAAATGCTCCGCCTGCCGGGATGTGTCGGTGTCATGCACATGCTCCACTACCTCGGGTGGAATCAGCACCTCCAGGGGCTCCTCGGAGTCTAACATAGAGAGAGTCACCACCTGTACCCCATGCAGACTTCCTCCTTCCCCATCTTCTTTATGACATGGCGCATGATATCTAAGAGGCGTTTTTTGCAGATATCTATGGTCCTACCCACATGAATCTCAGCATAACCTGCCGCCAACACCTTCTGCCATATGGCATTTTTTTACAAGTAGATACCCGTGCTGCCACACGCCAAATATGCTGATGGTGATACTTCATGATCCCGGTTACCAAGGTCATGTTTTCAAAGAAAATTTGACCAAGCACCCAGTCTTGGTCCTGGTGCATCTCCTGGGTCCAGGAGCACTACCCTCATCAGAGGACTGAGGATCCTGGTCTACAACCCCCCCTCCTTCCCACACACACCTCACTAAGCTCTAACCCTGACATATTACCACAGACAAATTACAAATAACATTAAAAATTAAAAACAAACAAACACGCTCTAAAACCCCCACCACACTACAAGCACATGCAAACACACAAACAAAGAATGACAAAAGACTTTAAATTATATGAACATAGACAATAAAATGAGACAAACTAAAAAATAACAGAACACCAAAAACTTACACACACAATACTACACTCAGAAATCGCAAAACAGAAACAATCCACCAGCTACTCACCAAACTCCAACTACCTCTCCCTACTCCACTCACTAAACCCATAAGGGTTCGAATGGTTTGGAGCGCATTTATAAGGCTTTGGCATGACACTCCCACATAGAACACTTTCCACCAATCAGAAACATGTGAGTACGTGCACTCCCGTATTTACATGAATGTGGCCGCAAATAACAAAAACGACCGTCGTCCAAACAGCCTTATTAGTGATTTAACCAGCTAAATACGGAGAACTAATACAGATACATGCACCATCGGAAAACATGGTTTTGGAAAATACGGTAGTATAGTAAATTACTGTATATATTTTAAAAATAAACTCCCATGTTCATCCATACCCATCTGTGTTTACAATACATACAGTCAAACACGGGCAAAAAAGCAAATTATAGTAAATTTACCCCGATGTCTTAATATATCATAGTAGCTATACTTGTATTTTAATTTAGTACTGTATTAGAGTAGTTTTATTGTGAGATTCTAATTTATTTTTCAAAAAAGTAACTATATAGTAAAACCAAGACTTTGATATTTCATCCAAATGACCTACTGTAATTTACTGGATGGTTTTTGTGTTGAGGGATTGCTTTCAATCTATTTTACCTTGAATCTACTTCCTTCAGCCCACCCAGCTTATATTTGGCTCAGAAGGGTCTGAGTGGGAGATAGTTCTCTCAGCAGTATAACTGGTGGGATTGATTAGAATCATTTGAACAAGTACCATTTTCCATCATCCCTAATTGTGAAAGAAAACCATGTATAACAAGCAGTATCACATTAGAGGTCAACCTGTAATACTGTAATAAGAGCTTAATGTGGGCTCCACTATTATGTAATATACGTATCTTACACATTTTACACTCAAAATACACAGTGTCTTACACTGTAGCCAAGAGATATCTACTGTATGTTAACAAAAATATTTTTTCCCCATTTTGTTCTCAGATGGAGCAAAACTGGTCATGACAAAAAGCAAGGAGACACCCAAGGCAGGGAGCATGTGTTGATTTTTGTAGCCCTCTCCTTAGTATTTCTCAGTGGTTGTACATCACTTTTAGATGCAAAAATTGTGATTGATGTACAGTATCACAGTATGATTCAATAACAATTTTCTACTCAACATAGACTCCAGTTGTTTTCCAGGGAGCTACTTAGGTTTGTGTCTATGTGAAGAATAATCTGTCGGTACCTGGTAACATCCTATTGACCCCATCATCATACCTGCAGTATTGATTGCAGAAGGAAGAGCAGAATGATGCTAGTCACCTGGACTTCCTCCTGCAGCATTATCACACAAAGTGGTCGGCAGTATTGTGATTGGTTTCTCACTCCCCTCCTTCCTTTTTGACTGAAGGGAAAGGTGGAGCTTGAGCAGACTGGAGGCTGGAAAGATATTTCTGCTGGAGATATTTCACCTAGACTCCTTGTGATGTTGAAAAGTGGTGCAACCAGTTTTTTGGCACACAATGGCAGAACCGAGGATTTGATCATTGCTGGCTTAAAACTTAGTACTATTTTGGAAAATGTGTTTTGCGTCTAAAAACAAGTTAAAAAACCACATCTTGGATAAATTGAATGTAGGAATGTGACCAAACAAATATTAGCACGCACAACACGGCAGCCTAATTTAAAGAAGGCTGGTAATTCTATGAATAAATGAAAACTATCTAATATATGCAGGGGCGGATTGGCCATTACTTTTATCGGGAAGAATCCCGGTGGGCCGATTGGTGTGTGGGGCCGCTTGTCAATTGTGGCCCTGCCCCCCCGAATTGCGTCATCCGGCTTTCACTCTGCTTTAGCATGACAGGCAGCCCGGCTGAGTTCTGCTGCCCGCAGCCCGCCTCTTCTCGCGAGAAGGGGCTTCTTTTACTGTTGAGAAGGGAGCTGTCTCCTACTCTGCCAGCACCCGGAAAAGAGAGCAGCAGATCCGCGGCCGGCGGCAGCAGGTGGGGTAAGTAACGGGGCCGCTTAGGAAGCCAGCCCGATTGTCTCCTCTCCACTCTGCCCCCTCCCCAGGCTGTGAAGTTAAACTTTAACTTCACAGCCTAAGGAGGGGGCAGAGTGGAGAGTTGATAATCGCGGCTGGCCGCCTGAGGGACTCAGGCAGAACAGGGCTGGGGTGGCTGCCTGGGAGTCTCCTCCCCCCCGTATGCTTCCATTGGATGCTGCCTGGCGGCTGGGGTGGTGATTGTGTGGTGGCATTAGCTGGGCCAGACGCTACTGCTGCTGCAGCAGCTGCTCTCCGTAGTCGCACCCTACGGCCAGTGATCTCTGCGGGGCTCCTTATCTTGCCGCACATCCGCAGCATGGCGCCCCGACCGCTGCACATCCTGGAACAAATGGCACTGAGATACTGTTCAGCGAAAGGTACAACCGGGGGGAGAGGGCTCAGCTGCTGCAGAACCTCTTCCGGGGAAGGGGGGGTGGCGGGGCTCAGCTGCTGCAGAACCTCGATGGGGGGACACAATCTTTTGGATTTCCCTGTGTCTGTCCCCTCAGTGTCTCTCTCCTTCCCCTGGGTCTCTCTCTCCTGCCCCTGGGTCTCCCCCTCCCGCCCCTCAGTCTCTCTCTCCTGCCCCTGGGTCTCCCCCTCCCGCCCCTCAGTCT
This sequence comes from Taudactylus pleione, assembly GCA_031769625.1. Taxonomy (NCBI): domain Eukaryota; kingdom Metazoa; phylum Chordata; class Amphibia; order Anura; family Myobatrachidae; genus Taudactylus; species Taudactylus pleione. The sequence goes on from JAUIMM010000109.1 coordinate 1,064,729, forward strand.
CTCTCTCTCCTGGCCCTCAGTCTCTCTCTCTCTCCTGGCCCTCAGTCTCTCTCTCTCCTGGCCCTCAGTCTCTCTCTCTCTCCTGGCCCTCAGTCTCTCTCTCTCTCTCTCTCTCCTGCCCCTCAGCCTCTCTCTCTCTCTCCTGGCCCTCAGTCTCTCTCTCTCTCCTGGCCCTCAGCCTCTCTCTCTCTCCTGGCCCTCAGTCTCTCTCTCTCTCTCCTGGCCCTCAGTCTCTCTCTCTCTCTCCTGCCCCTCAGCCTCTCTCTCTCCTGGCCCTCAGCCTCTCTCTCTCCTGCCCCTCAGCCTCTCTCTCTTCTGGCCCTCAGCCTCTCTCTCTCTCCTGCCCCTCAGCCTCTCTCTCTCTCCTGGCCCTCAGTCTCTCTCTCTCTCCTGGCCCTCAGTCTCTCTCTCTCTCCTGCCCCTCAGCCTCTCTCTCTCCTGCCCCTCAGCCTCTCTCTCCTGCCCCTCAGCATCTTATGCTCCTGCCCCTCAGCGTCTTATGCTCCTGCCCCTCGGCGTCTCTCTCTTTCCTGCCCCTCAACCTCTTTCTCTCCTGCCCCTCAGTGTCACACTCTCCTGCCCTCAGTGTCATACTCTCCTGCCCTAAGTGTCATACTCTCCTGCCCCTCAGTGTCATACTCTCCTGCCCTCAGTGTCATACTCTCCTGCCCTCAGTGTCATACTCTCCTGCCCCTCAGTGTCATACTCTCCTGCCCTCAGTGTCATACTCTCCTGCCCTCAGTGTCATACTCTCCTGACCTCAGTGTCATACTCTCCTGCCCTCAGTGTCATACTCTCCTGCCCCTCAGTGTCATACTCTCCTGCCCTCAGTGTCATACTCTCCTGCCCTCAGTGTCATACTCTTCTTCCCCTCAGTGTCATACTCTCCTGCCCTCAGTGTCACACTCTCCTGCCCCTCAGTGTCACACTCTCCTGCCCTCAGTGTCACACTCTCCTGCCCTCAGTGTCATACTCTCCTGCCCCTCAGTGTCACACTCTCCTGCCCCTCAGTGTCACACTCTCCTGCCCCTCAGTGTCACACTCTCCTGCCCCTCAGTGTCAAACTCTCCTGCCCCTCAGTGTCACACTCTCCTGCCCCTCAGTGTCACACTCTCCTGCCCCTCAGTGTCACACTCTCCTGCCCCTCAGTGTCATATTCCCCTGTCCCTCAGTGTCACACTCTCCTGCCCCTCAGTGTCATACTTTCCTGTCCCTCAGTGTCAGACTCTCCTGCCCCTCAGTGTCACACTCTCCTGTCCCTCAGTGTCATACTCTCCTGCCCCTCAGTGTCACACTCTCCTGCCCCTCAGTGTCACACTCTCCTGCCCCTCAGTGTCATATTCCCCTGTCCCTCAGTGTCACACTCTCCTGCCCCTCAGTGTCATACTCTCCTGTCCCTCAGTGTCAGACTCTCCTGCCCCTCAGTGTCACACTCTCCTGTCCCTCAGTGTCATACTCTCCTGCCCCTCAGTATCACACTCTCCTGCCCCTCAGTGTCATACTCTCCTGCCCTTCAGCCTCTTTCTCTCCAGCCCATTAGCGTCTTTCTTTTCCGAAAGGTATAACCGGGGAATGGGGGGAGACCTTGAGTCTCAGCTGCTGCAGAACCTCTTTCCAGCTTTGTATTGTCCTGTCCCATCTCAGACATTGTACATGGTGTATATAGAGGGGCCTCCTGTCATATATTGTATATAGTGATGCATTATAGTGTGTGTCCTGTGTGATACATGGTAGAGGATGGTATGACCGCTGGTACTATTAGAAGAAACAACTGGGGGACAGTAATCATCAGTAAGACAACAATTCTAATTAAATCATATTACTGATGCAAATGGTTCCAAATTAGCAAATATATTTTATTAATATAAATTTGTTTGATATGGGAAACCCACATTTATTATCTGGTTGTACCTCTGTTGCATGATAATGACATTGGTTTTATTGAGACACATACAGGCGACTTCCAGACCATGGGATCTCGTGCATGAATAGTAAATACCAACTCAAGACACTGCCTGTCCAGGGAGGATCAATTTGTTCAGAGGTTCTCTGTTGCAGAGAAATCATATAGGTAAGAAAATGCTCATTCACATGCTTGCTGTGGTTATTCACTGGAGAGAAGGACTGTGGACAAGCCCATCAGCTCCTGGAGCAGTGGGCATGCCCCCAGCATGACTGAAACAGAAGGAGTGGCTTGTGGGCATGGCTTTTCACATTAGGCCACACCCATTTCCACAAGGCCACACCCACTTTTTTGGGCCTCTTTGACACATTTTTCCAGGGCCACTTTCATTTCCCAATCCGCCCCTGAATATATGCTATTTCATAATAACCACAACATTAGTTTAGATTCTTGCCATGTCCTATCCACTAGCTCTACTGTATAAACTTATGAGCTGGCATTCTCTGGGTAGACTCTTCGTAAGAGACACTGGGGTCTATTTACTAAGCTGTGTTATGAGATAAAGTGAACGGTGATAATCTACCAGCCGATCAGCTCCTAACTGTCATTTTTCAAACACAGCCTGTGACATGGCAGTTAGGAGCTGATTGGCTGGTACCTTACCTCCGTATAATTTATCTCCTAACACAAGTAGTAGATAGACCCCACTGACTCTCAAATGGAAATATATAATTATAAAGGTGAACAAGTGCATTCACACAACCAAAATGTTTTTTACGTATTTTATGATGCAATGTCGCTGTCTTTGTGCAATTGCACGTGTATTTTGAGGTCTAATATAGAAACTAAAATCTGGCGTGTATGCTTTACCAGGTTACAAGCACTGTCAGGAGATTGGTAATGCGTTCCTGTAATTTGCGGCAGATTCCCAATGACAGGAACCCAGCCCTGCCCCCCAAAGGGGCCAATGTGTCTGCTATGCAGGCATCTCCGGGGGCAGGGGCTGGCTGGCAACTTTTAGCCTGGGGGGCAAATGCATGCAGGCGCCCCTGGCGGAGGAGTAGCGTGTGTGTCTGAAGAATATGTGTGCTACGGCGCCCCCCCCTCCAGTGTTCCAGGGAGGAGGGGGGTCTATATGGGATTAATTTAAGGTAAAAATAAAGATCAGGGCAGCCCCGTCATAGTGCCCATATGCAGTGCCCCCGTGTGCCACAGGAGAGAACACCCTTATGCAGGCCTCCAGTAGTGCCCCCAGTAGTAGTCCCCCCCTTGTAGTGCCCCCAGTAGTAGTAGTCCCCCCCCTTTGTAGTGCCCCCAGTAGTAGTAGTCCCCCCATTTGCAGTGCCCCCAGTAGTAGAAGTCCCCCCCTTTGTAGTGCCCCCATTAGTAGTAGTCCCCCCTTGTAGTGCCCCAGTAGTAGTAGTCCCCCCCCTGTAGTGCCCCCAGTAGTAGTCCCCCCCTTGTAGTGTCCCCAGTAGTAGTAGTCCCCCCCCTTGTAGTGTCCCGAGTAGTAGTAGTAGTCCCCCACCCCCCTTGTAGTGCCCCCAGTAGTAGTAGTAGTAGTAGTCCCCTTATAGTGCCCCCAGTAGTAGTAGTCCCCAGTAGTAGTAGTCCCCTCCCCCTTGTAGTGCCCCCAGCAGTAGTCCCCACTTGTAGTGTCCTCAGTAGTAGTAGTCCCCCCCTTGTAGTTGTAGTCCCCCACCCCCATTGTAATGCCCCCAGTAGTAGTAGTCCCCCCTTTGTAGTGCCCCCAGTAGTGCCAGACACCCCCCCCCCAGTAGACACACGTAATATAAAAAACAAAATAAAAAAAAACACTTACCTGAATCCCCGCTCCCGCCGCCGCCATCTGCTCCTCCGTCTGTCCTCCCGGGACGGGCCGCTCTGCATTATGGGAGAGACGTCATATGACATCATGACATCTCTCCCATTGCCCACTGCGGGAGCCAGAAGATGGAGCTGCTGCACCCACCCACAGTGGGTGCAGCAGCAGTGGGGTGCAGCAGCAGCTAATAAGAGTCTGACAGACTTTCATTGGCTGCTGCTTACAACAAACACACAGCTGCCGGAGCCGGAGGCTGTGTGTTTGTCAGTGTAGCGCTGACCGAACTCCGTCCGGTCAGCGCTACACACGCGGTGCAGTCTGTGTCACAGTGACACAGACTGCACCGGCCCGTGGCCCGCATGACGCTGCGGCCCGGGGGGCACATGGCACCCTGCCCCCTGGCCCAGCCCGCCACTGTCCGGGGGAGCATATTACAAAAGTCGGTTGATCATTATTTTATTACTGCTATGAAAAAAACAAAGCAGAGAAGTGGACAATGATATTAAAAAAACAAGCACACAAAATGGATGAAAGTGGTGCATTAATTAATTGATTGATTTAACCAATTGATTTGATTAAGAAAATTACATTTAAGGCCATAAACAATTTCATTGTAAGTAGCCAAAGATTCCTAACAAGAGTTTAAAGAGAAGCCAATAATCTTAATAATTGCACCGCAGAGCAGCTAACTCCAAATCAGCCTATCGTATACTAAAAAGAGAAGATGGCACTGCTGGCCATACTACCCCCGCCCACCTAATTGGGTAACACACCCCTGTAGTACATTTATGAGTTCCAAGAGAGTCTGAGTATGAGAGATAATACACACAATAACATTTTGATAAAAGACATTAAAAAAAACTGGCCACCAACTGAAACACACTGTGCAGATATTAAAGCCCTACTGACCTTTAGTATCACGGCCTGAATGTTTTAGAACACATCGCCTATATCTACATGAACAAAACGCACTTGGGGACAGCGCACAGACGTAGCACAACAACAATAGAAGAAATTCATTTTTTCCACTTTTTTAAAATTCGCAGCTCAGCTGACACTGCTTATTGTTTTTTTTACTTTTTCCGCAAATGACAACTGTGGAGTCACACTGCTTATATCGCAGTGGGGTATCACAGTACGGCACCACTGTGTGACAGATAGACTAGTAATAAATAATACTATAATTCTTGCACTATAATAATAATAAACAATGATTTGCAATCTGCATGTACTGTAAATCTAGCTCAGCCAATATTAACAGTGTTTAACACTAAGGGGACTGGAGTGGAGTGAAAATAGCACAACAGCCACTGGACACAAGGAGTGGATATACACAGCAGCAGCCTCTGGCCACAGGGATTGGAGTGGACGCAGCACAGCAGCAGCCACTGGAGGTGGAGAGAATGGACACAGCATAGCAGTCACTGGACACGGGGTGGATGGACACAGCAGCAGCAGCTGGAAACGGGGTGGATGGACACAGCAGCAGCTACAGGGACTGGAGTGGACACGGCACAGCAGCAGCCACTGGAGGTGGAGAGAATGGACACAGCATAGCAGTCACTGGACACGGGGTGGATGGACACAGCAGCAGCTACAGGGACTGGAGTGGACACGTCACAGCAGCAGCCACTGGAGGTGGAGAGGATGAACACAGCACAGCATCCATTGGACACGTTAGCCTAGACTGGAGTCAGTGTGAACTGGCACCTGAATCACTGCAGGAGGGACTTATATAGAATACAAAACCGTGAAATTACGTTTTGCCTCGATTTCTAATCTGAGCAATGCGGGAAAACCCGAGCCACCACTCAGATTAACTCGAATCGGGGAAGTTCGGGTGGGCTCTGTTTTCAGAAAACCAAGCCCACACATCTCTAATACTGTGCACAGAGGACTAGCAGAGAAAGCCCGCAAGAGACTGCATGTGGACTGGATTCAAATGAAATGTACAATGTTTGCTTTGATGAGGGTCCTCCTCCTTCTCAATGGGAACAACTGTGTGGAGTTTCTCCTCTTCTTCCTTCTGGTCCAAAGTCAGGGCTGGGGCCTCCTCCACCAGCCCGACATGGATCCTCCTCCTCCACAGGAGAAGGAGCCAGGAAAATCCTCCTCCTCAAAAAATTTAGCTGGGGTCTCCTAGGGATGGCCATCAACCATCAATTTTTAGAAATCATTGATGGTTGCCAATCGATGTCGAATAGTTTTACCGTTGATGGCAGAGAGCCAGATGGTTTTCCTGCCATTGATGATAGCCATGGGCCCGATGGTTCCCATCCTTGACAATGCTGCATTGTGTGTAAGTGCCAAAGCTGGGGCTGTGCAAGGCTGCTGACTGACAGCTGAGCCTGTCATGTCAGCTATAGAGCAAGGCGGACCATCAGCATCTTAGCATGCTGTATGTGTTAGACAAGGAGTCGGGATTCCCGATGGCCTGCCTCGATCTACAGCTGACATGAAAGGCTCAGCAGTCCTGCACCACCCCCAGCTCCAGCTGTTACATGCAGTGTGCCAGATCATGATGTAAATCGAGACTCCTCCCTCAGGCCCCACTCCCATCTCAGTAGTTGACCTGCCGCCACGCATGTGCAAAGGAAAATGCCCAGCTGCACAGGTAGTCTCTTCTGCACATGTGCGAATCTTCAATGGTCTAAACCATCGATGGTTCCAAACTAAGTAGTTTGTTACTGTCGATGGTTCATGCCACCATCCCTATTATATAGCTGGGACCTCCTCCACCAGCGACACATGGATCCTCCTCCTCCACAGGAGATAGGGATGAGAAATCCTATTCTTCACAAGATATAGCTGAGGCCTCCTCCTCCCCACAAGATATAGCTGCGGCCACCTCCTCCTCACAAGATATAGCTGGGGCCTCCTCCTCCAGCCAGATATGGATCCTCCTCCTCCACAGTAGATGAAGCTGGGAAATCCTCCTCCTCAAAAGATATTATAACATATACAGTGACTAGTGCTGCACTATCTTCAAGATGGTGTGTATAAGCAGCTGCTAGACCATGTAGGGTATCCTTCCCTACAAATTGCACCAGTGAATAAAGGGGGGGATGGGTCTGCGCCATTGATTATTGTTAAAGAGATATGCAATCTTAACACTTATTGAATCATTTAATGTCAGTATATAGATGACACAGTAAGTAGAATCAGGGTCATATCTATAATGGGTGCAGGGCACACAGGCCCCTGGATCCAGAGGGGTCCACACCACACACCCTGCACCCACATTTTTAATACTTACCTCTCCGTAGTCCCACGTCGGCGGTAGCAGCACTGCACAAATCACCTGGAAAATGGCAGCCGCAGCGACCTGTGCTGCACCAGCCTTGTCCCACATGCCATTTCCCCGGTGATCTGCGCATGTGCAGTAGACGCTGGGCACAGACTAGTGCCGGTGACCAGGGAGAGAGGAGGGGGCCCAATCGGAGAATGCACACAGGCCCCATCCTCTCTTAATATGCCCCTGTGTAGAATATACCATATAAGTTGTAAAACATAAAGTGGATAACACAATGCAGTATTTATAGGTTAATAACTATAAGCTATGTGAGTGACCAAATAAATGATGCATATAGCGATAGATGGTGAAAGTTAGGTTTTATTCGGAAGGCACAGTGCTCCAACCAATCATACTTATTGTCCTATTGTGGATTATGCTGGATGTTAAGGTGCCAGCAAAAGTCACTGATCACATTATTGTAATGCACCTTATTATAATGTTCGGGGAATAATGGTATCCCAGTCTTGGAAGTGCAGGGGATGGTGTGAGCCCACAAGTGGTGCAAGTCCTGCCAGGGTACTCTGCTTTGGAGGGGCGGCATCCCGTGCCTTCCATTTGTGTCTTGCTGTGCGTTCCCCTCTTGGTGAGCGGTATCTTGATGATGTCTTGCACTCCTGATTCTGCCCCTAATGCTAAGGGCTGACCGTAGTGCGTCCACACTCTGGAGCAGGCCCGGCAACAGGGGGATACAAAGGGGACACCCGCTCCAGGCCCTAAGGATCAGAGGGGCTCCAAGGTCCAGCACCTAATTGTGATTAATTTAATTCATTATTTAAATAATCAAGGCTGCCCGTCAGGTGCGGTGCTAATAGACATAATTATATAGTTCCAGTTCGTTTTGTGATCACCTTCCTCCAGCGGCCCCATCATCTGGTCCAGCTGTGATGATGTTGCAATGTCACATGCCCTTCTCTTGCCTGTCACTGCCACTACAGCCACTAAGAGAAGCCAGGAGGAAGACAGTCACAAGCAGCCTAGCAAGCGTGAGCGGAACAGAACCACTGCCTGTTACAATATCAAGCAGCAAGCAGCAGCACCTGCTTGGGAGTCACTGGTGTTCTACTGGTCTTCCGGATACCACAGTCTAGCAAGTTCACGCTGTCCCGCAGCGTCTGCTGCAGTCACCAGCCACGTTGTCAATGTTCAGCTTCATAAGATATTGCCAGAGCCGCATCCTCCACTGACGACATGTTCTGCGAAATATAATACATGATTATTTTTGGTGTCGTGTTTTAAACAATATGGCATCTTGCATGTGGGGCAAGGATGGCGCAGCATATCAGTCCCAATAAGGTGCCAGGTCTTAGTGCCCACTTTCCCCAAACTGTGAATGCACACCTACCACAATGTAGTAATATAATTCTCCAGATGCATCACAAACTCCCCTTCTAATGTGACGCTGCTAATTCTCCAATAACACTGTTGCTCTATATGTCAATAGATGAATCTAGCAGGTGTGGGCGATAAGCGTCCCTCCAGGTGTTGTTGAACTACAAATCCCAGCATGCCTTGCAACAGTTTTAGCATGGCCATATAGCAAAACAGTTGCAAGGCATGCTGGGATGTGTAGTTTTACAACATCTGGGGGCCGCTTATTGCCCACCCCTCATCTAAAGCAATAAGGGGTAGATGTACTAAGCCATGGAGAGAGAAATGAAGTACCAACCAATCAACTCCTAATTGTCATTTTTTACACACAGCCTGTAAAGTGACAGAGGAGTTGATTGGTTGATACTCCTACTTTATGGCAGGTAACGGGGAGGGTCGGTAAAAAACGCAGGCATGTCGCCACTGTTTTGTGGGTGTGTCATATTCTGCGTCTGCAATCATGTATGGAAGAAGAAGGTCTCCGGCGTCTTAGGGAGCACGCCCATTCTCTGCGAACAGAGAGTGACTCAGAAGACCGATATTCAAAAGATCTGCTTCTGTGTATGCGGATGCTTGGATTTGCAAATCCGTAGGGGAGCATCTGAATACATTACTGGCCGTCTGTGACATTTGTATATTTTCACACAACAGTTGCATACGGAATCGCAGCTGCAATGACCTTATCACACAGCTCTGAATCAGACCCAGAATACAATAAAATGTGTTTGGTAAAAATACTTATTTGACATAAAACTTAAAATTGATATTACACATACACTTCCCATTATCAAGTATAACACACATGGCATTAACAGTGGAATGTTCATATAGTATGTTATACAGACCTGATGTCATAAGCACTGGCCTCCAGTTGCACCTAGAACAGCAGGTGGGTGAGGAGGGTGTGCAGCAGCTGGAGACCGCACATGATGGCCCCATACCGGTCTGGATACCAGATCTGCTGGGATATACAGGGCATGGCTGGGTTGTATGCCTGGCAGAGGAGAAGGAATAAGCAGAAAAATACATTTAGCCAAAGAGTGAGGAGGAGTCACAAGGGGAATTCAACTTCGTATATATATATCCCTTTTCCTTCTTCATTATCATGTGCCAGCAATTTCCCTAACTATACAGAGTGCTGGCAATCTCACTAACTATACGGTGTGCCAGCAATCTCATTACCAATTTAGGGTGCCAGTACTCTCACTGACTATACAGCATGCCAGCACTCTCATTACCCATACTGCGTACCAGAACTCTCACTAACCATATATCGTTATCGCTGACTGATTGGCCCGTGTGTACGCGCCATCACAGTATTGGAGATTATCTACAAGTGGTATAGTGCACCTCGGCTGCTGATTTATTTGCTTGCATGGGAGTGCCTCTCGTATGGAATAGGGGTGTGCACCGGCCACTTTTCGTGTTTTGTGTTTTGGTTTTGGATCTGGATCTTTCTTCGTGTTTTGGATCTGGATTGGTTTTGCCAAAACCACCCTTCCGTGTTTTGGGTTCTGGGTTTTGTGTTTTGGATCTGTATTTTTTTGAAAAAAAGCATAAAAACAGCTAAAATCACAGAATTTGTAGGTTTTTCTGCTCCTATGCTATTATTAACCTCAATAACCTTAATTTCCACTCATTTCCAGTCTATTCTGAACACCTCACACCTCACAATAGTGTTTTTATGTCCAAAAGGTTGCACCGAGGTAGCTGGATGACTATGCTAAGCGACACGAGTGGGCGGCACAAACACGTGACCCATCTAGGAGTGACACTGCAGTGGCAGGCAGGATGGCAGTTAGAAAAACTAGGCCCCAAACTGTACATAATGCAAAGAAAAAAAGAGGTGCAAGATGGAATTGTCCTTGGGCCCTCCCACCCACCCTTATGTTGTATAAACAGGACATGCACACTTTAACAAATCAATCATTTCAGCGCCAGGGTCTGCCACACAACTGTGGCTGAAATGATTGGTTCGTTTGGGCCCCCACAAAACAAGCTGGCAATTAATGTGTCCCTGCACAAACTGGCTCTACGGAGGCAAGATGTCATCCTCATCCTCCTCATCCACCGATTCCTCACCCTCTTCAGTGTGTACATCCTCATCCTCACAAAGTATTAACTCGTCCCCACTTGAATCCACCACCACAGGTCCCTCTGTACCTTCTGGAGGCTGGTCTCCCTGGAAGAGCTGATAATTCATTTTGATGAACATCATCTTCTCCACATTCTGTGGAAGCAACCTCCTACGCCTTTCGCTGACAAGGTTCCCGGCTGCACTAAACACTCTTTCGGAGTACACACTGGAGGGGGGGCAACTCAGGTAAAATAGAGCCAGTTTGTACAGGGGCCTCCAAATTGCCTCTTTTTCCTGCCAGTACAGGTATGGACTGTCTGACATGCCTACTTGGATGCTGTCACCGATGTAATCCTCCACCATTCTGTCAATGGTGACAGTATCATATGCAGTGACAGTAGACATGTCAGAAATTGTTGCCAGGTCCTTCAGTCCGGACCAGATGTCCAAACTTGGTCCTGCCTGCCCTGCATCACCGCCAGCGGGTTGCTTAGGATACCTAAGTTTTTTCCTGGCAGCCCCAGTTGCGGGAGAAAATGAAGAAGGAGCCGTTGACGTGTCACGTTCCGCTTCAGCTGACAGTGTGTTCACCAGCAGGTCTTTGCACCTCTGCAGGCTTGTGTCGGCCGGAAAGAGAGACACCACATAGGCTTTAAACCTAGGATCGAGCACGGTGGCCAAAATGTAGTGGTCTGATTTCAACAGATTGACCACCCTGGAATCCTGGCAAAGCGAATGAAGGGCTTCATCCACAAGTCCCACATGCCGAGCGGAATCGCTCCGTCTTAGCTCCTCCTTCACTTTCTCCAGCTGCTTCTGCAAAAGCCTGATGAGGGGAATGACCTGACTCAAGCTGGCAGTGTCTGAACTGACTTCACGTGTGGCAAGTTCGAAGGGCTGAAGAACCTTGCACAACACGGAAATCATTCTCCACTGCGCTTGAGTCAGGTGCATACCCCCTCCTTTGCCTATGTCATAGGTGGATGTATAGGCTTGTATGGCCTTTTGCTGCTCCTCCATCCTCTGAAGCATATAGAGGGTTGAGTTCCACCGCGTCACAACCTCTTGCTTCAGGTGATGGCGGGGCAGGTTCAAGAGTGTTTGCTGGCGCTCCAGTCTTCGGCACGCAGTCGCTGAATGGCGAAAGTGGCCAGAAATTTTTCGGGCCACCCAAAGCGTCTCCTGCACGCCCCTGTCGCTTTTCAGAAAATTCTGCACCACCAAGTTTATTGTGTGAGCAAAACATGGGACGTGCTGGAATTTGCCCAGATGTAATGCCCGCACAATATTGGTGGCGTTGTCAGATATCACAAATCCCCAGGAGAGTCTAAGTGGGGTAAGCCACTGGGCGATGATTTCCCTCAGTTTCTCTAAGAGGTTGTCGGCGGTGTGCCTCTTACTGAAACCGGTGATACACAGCGTAGCCTGCCTTGTAACGAGCTGGCGTTTCTGAGATGCTGCTACTGGTGACGCTGCTGCTGTTGCTGCGTAAGGTGATACATCTACCCAGTGGGCTGTCACAGTCATATAGTCCTTAGTCTGCCCTGTTCCACTTGTCCACATGTCCGTGGTTAAGTGGACATTGTGTACAACGGCATTTTTCAGGACACTGAGGACACTTTTTCTGACGTTTCTGTACAGTCTCGGTATCGCCTGCCTAGTGAAGTGGAATCTAGACGGGATTTGGAACCGGGGACACACTACCTCCATCAATTGTCTAAATCCCACTGCACTAATGGCGGATACCGGACGCACGTCTAACACCAACATAGCAGTCAAGGCCTCAGTTATACGTTTTGCTTCAGGATGACTGCTGTCGTACTTCATCCTCCTCGCTAAGGACTGTTGGAGGGTCAATTGTTTAGTAAAAGTAGTGGTGTTCCTACTTCCTCTCTGGGATGATGAACGACTCCCAGCAGCAGCAGCAACAGCAGCAGCGGCAGCAGTAGGCGTAGCAATGCAGGATCCTCCGGAGGAATCCCGGATAGGAGAGTCAGTCATGCCAGTGATATGGCCTGCAGGACTACTTCCGATCCTGACTAAGGAGGAAATTGACGAGGAGGGAGTTGACGGTGTGGTTTGCAGGCGCTTGGATACAACAGGACAACGGGATTTAGGTGTCCCTGGACTGCTTACGGTCTGAGCCAAAGTTTCTGAACTTGACAGTAACTTTTTATGAACGCGCTGCAGGTGCCGTATAAGGGAGGATGTTCCTAGGTGGTTGACGTCCCTACCCCTACTTATTTCACCTTTACATATGGTACATATGGCAAGACAGTTGTTGTCCGGATTTGGATAGAAATATTGCCAGACCAAAGAGGTGGAATGTTTGGTCTTCTGCCCAGGCATGACCGTGATGGGCTTTTTCATCCCACGGACAACAACTGTCTCCCCCGGAGCCTGATTTAAACAAACCACATCACCATCAGAATCCTCCTCGCCAACTTCCTCCTCAGCGCCAGCTACACCAGTATCCTCATCCTGTTGTACTTCAACAGTGACATCTTCAATTTGCATATCAGCAAGTGGACTGTGGGTGCTCCTTTCAGCACTTGCAGGGGGCGTGCAAATGGTGGAAAGAGCCACCTCTTCCCGTCCAGTGCTGGGAAGGTCAGGCATCGCAACCACCACCACACTTGGACTCTCTTTGGGGATTTGTGATATCTTCTTAGAAAGCACAGTTCTTCGCTGTGCTTTTGCCAGCTTAACTCTTTTGATTTTTTTAGTGGGAGGAGTGCTTCCATCGTCATGTGAAGCTGAACCACTAGTCATGAACATACTAGGGATCGACCTTAGCCGTTCCTTGCCACTCCGTGTCGTAAATGGCATATTGGCAAGTTTACGTTTCTCTTCAGCTGATTTAAATGTCTTTTTCAAGGTCATTTTCCTGAACTTTGCCTTTTGGGATTGTATGTGCCCTCTACTATGACATTGGGCATCGGCCTTGGCAGACGACGTTGATGGCATGTTATCGTCTATGTCATGACTAGTGGCAGCAGCTTCAGCACTAGGAGGAAGTGGTTCTTGATCTTTCTCTATTTTATTTTTATCGGAGAAAGTTTGGTCCTCCATTTATGTTATATCGATTTGATATATACGTGCGGCTAAACACAGAAAATAAATTTTTTTTTGGTTCGGACTGGAGTGTACTTTGTGGGTTACAGCACCCTTTAACGGTCAAGCCAGCCGGCCCTTTACTTATGACACAGGCGCACTCTTGGCACTACTTTGTTGATGCACGTGCGGCTACTGCGCACACAATTCACAAACACAGAAAATAATTTTTTTTTGGTTTGGACTGGAGTGTACTTTGGGGGTTACAGCACCCTTTAACGGTCAAGCCAGCCGGCCCTTTACTTATGACACAGGCGCACGCTTGGCACTACTTTGTTGATGCACGTGCGGCTACTGCGCACACAATTCACAAACACAGAAAATAATTTTTTTTTGGTTTGGACTGGAGTGTACTTTCGGGGGTTACAGCACCCTTTAACGGTCAAGCCAGCCGGCCCTTTACTTATGACACAGGCGCACGCTTGGCACTACTTTGTTGATGCACGTGCGGCTACTGCGCACACAATTCACAAACACAGAAAATAATTTTTTTTTAGGTTTGGACTGGAGTGTACTTTCGGGGGTTACAGCACCCTTAGCGGTCAAGCCAGCCGGCCCTTTACTTATGACACAGGCGCACGCTTGGCACTACTTTGTTGATGCACGTGCGGCTACTGCGCACACAATTCACAAACACAGAAAATAATTTTTTTTTTGGTTTGGACTGGAGTGTACTTTCGGGGGTTACAGCACCCTTAACGGTCAAGCCAGCCGGCCCTTTACTTATGACACAGGCGCACGCTTGGCACTACTTTGTTGATGCACGTGCGGCTACTGCGCACACAATTCACAAACACAGAAAATAATTTTTTTTTTGGTTTGGACTGGAGTGTACTTTCGGGAGTTACAGCACCCTTAACGGTCAAGCCAGCCGGCCCTTTACTTATGACACAGGCGCACGCTTGGCACTACTTTGTTGATGCACGTGCGGCTACTGCGCACACAATTCACAAACACAGAAAATAATTTTTTTTTGGTTTGGACTGGAGTGTACTTTCAGGGGTTACAGCACCCTTTAACGGTCAAGCCAGCCGGCCCTTTACTTATGACACAGGCGCACGCTTGGCACTACTTTGTTGATGCACGTGCGGCTACTGCGCACACAATTCACAAACACAGAAAATAATTTTTTTTTGGTTTGGACTGGAGTGTACTTTCGGGGGTTACAGCACCCTTTAACGGTCAAGCCAGCCGGCCCTTTACTTATGACACAGGCGCACTCTTGGCACTACTTTGTTGATGCACGTGCGGCTACTGCGCACACAATTCACAAACACAGAAAATAATTTTTTTTTAGGTTTGGACTGGAGTGTACTTTCGGGGGTTACAGCACCCTTTAACGGTCAAGCCAGCCGGCCCTTTACTTATGACACAGGCGCACGCTTGGCACTACTTTGTTGATGCACGTGCGGCTACTGCGCACACAATTCACAAACACAGAAAATAATTTTTTTTTGGTTTGGACTGGAGTGTACTTTCGGGGGTTACAGCACCCTTTAACGGTCAAGCCAGCCGGCCCTTTACTTATGACACAGGGGCACTCTTGGCACTACTTTGTTGATGCACGTGCGGCTACTGCGCACACAATTCACAAACACAGAAAATAATTTTTTTTTAGGTTTGGACTGGAGTGTACTTTCGGGGGTTACAGCACCCTTAACGGTCAAGCCAGCCGGCCCTTTACTTATGACACAGGCGCACGCTTGGCACTACTTTGTTGATGCACGTGCGGCTACTGCGCACACAATTAACAAACACAGAAAATAATTTTTTTTTGGTTTGGACTGGAGTGTACTTTCGGGGGTTACAGCACCCTTTAACGGTCAAGCCAGCCGGCCCTTTACTTATGACACAGGCGCACGCTTGGCACTACTTTGTTGATGCACGTGCGGCTACTGCGCACACAATTCACAAACACAGAAAATAATTTTTTTTTAGGTTTGGACTGGAGTGTACTTTCGGGGGTTACAGCACCCTTAACGGTCAAGCCAGCCGGCCCTTTACTTATGACACAGGCGCACGCTTGGCACTACTTTGTTGATGCACGTGCGGCTACTGCGCACACAATTCACAAACACAGAAAATAATTTTTTTTTTGGTTTGGACTGGAGTGTACTTTCGGGGGTTACAGCACCCTTAACGGTCAAGCCAGCCGGCCCTTTACTTATGACACAGGCGCACGCTTGGCACTACTTTGTTGATGCACGTGCGGCTACTGCGCACACAATTCACAAACACAGAAAATATATTATTTTTTTAGCACTTGGGGGGAGCACCCCTGATGGACAGAGCACCCCCTGGACAACACTACAGCACCCCTTTAGGACTGGGACACTGCACAGGACTTTGGAACTGACTGCACAACACAGTCCAGCCAGCCCCTATGGACTTTGAAGTAGTGGACACAGCCCCTATTAACAACAGCAGCACAGCACAACACAGCCAGCCCCTATGGACTTTGAAGTAGTGGACAACAGCAGCACTACACTACACTACACTACACAGCACTAACTCCCACCCTCCCTCTTCACTGTCCACAGCCGAGTGAGAAAATGGCGCAGACGCGGGTACCTTATATAGGATCCAAAACCCGCGAGACTCGGAAGGCGGGATGATGACGTTTTGCCTCGATGTCAGATCCGAGTCAGGCGGGAAAAGTCGAGCCTGACTCGGATCGGACTCGGATCGGGGGGGCTCGGGGGGGTTCGGATTTCAGAAATCCGAACCCGCTCACCCCTAGTATGGAAGATATATATATATATATATATACAGTGATCACGTGTGCTAAAAAATACAGTAGAGGACCCTCTCTCACAAGATGATAGGGTCTCGGGGACACGCTCTTCAGCCAATGACTGCTGAGATGCACTGCAGTCAATAGTATCCCACTGGAGCCAATAGGATCCTGCCCTGTCTCCCGGAAATGTAAGCCGCTGTGTATGGCTGCCGCCCCCTCCTGCTGTTTGATGGTAGAGACACAGCTCACAGGGAGGAACAGCTGATGCAGAGCAGCAGCCAGAGACTGTGGGCAGTGGCGTAACTATGGAGGGTGCAGGGGGTGAGGTTGCTATGGGGCCCGGCGGCTTAAGGGGCCCGCCGGCCCAGCGATCGCACCCCCTGCACTTTCCATATGCCGGGCACCCGCTGAGATTGTGTTACCAGCGGACGCCCGACTCCTACTCAAACCCCCGGCGGCAGCCGGAGGACGGAGCTCACTCCATCTTCCGGGTCCCGCAATGCACTATGGGAGTGACATCATGATGTCACTCCCATAGTGCCGAGGAGCGGACGCCGGGGACGAAGTTCAGGAATGAGCTCCGTCTTCCGGGTCCCGCAGTGCACTATGGGAGTGACGTCATGACGTCACTCTGATAGTGCCGAGGAGCGGGCGACGGGGCGGGCGGCGGCTTCACAGGAGCGGGGATAAGGTAAGGTTTTTTTTGTTTGTTTTGTGTGTGCGCGCGTGGGGGGAAGTTACTGGGATCTCACTACTGGGGGCATTACAGAGGGCTCACTACAGGGGGCAGCTACTGGGGGCATTACAGGGGGCACACTATTGGGGGAAGCTACAGGGGGTCACTACTGGGGGCAGCTACAGGGCTTCACTACAGGGGGCTCACTACTGGGGCAGCTACTTGGGTCTCACTACTGGGGGCAGCTACAGGGGGCTCACTACAGGGGGCTCACTACTGGGGGAAGCTACAGGGGGTCACTACTGGGGGCTCATTACTGGGGTCACTACGGGGGCTCACTACTGGGGGCAGCTACAGGGGGTCACTACTGGGGGCAGCTACAGGGGGTCACTACTGGGGGCAGCTACAGGAGGTCACTACTGGGGGCAGCTACAGGGGGCTCACTACTGGGGGCAGCTACACAGGGCTCACTACTGGGGGCAGCTACAAGGGGCTCACTATTGGGGGCATTACAGGGGGCTCACTACTGGGGGCAATTACAAGGGGCTCTCTACTGGGGGCATTACAGGGGGCTCATTACTGGGGGCAACTACAGGGGGCTCACTACTGGGGGCACTGCGTAAGGGGCACCATTACAGTGGGCATTGCATAAGGGGCACCATTACAGTGGGCATTTAATGTTTTAGGGGAACTACTGTGGTTATTGTGTAAGACCTAAGTTTGGGGGGGCTCTTAAAAATGTTGCTATGGGGCCCAAAAAGTTCTAGTTACGCCCCTGACTGTGGGCCTGAGAAAGAGGGGAAACAAAGACCAAGTACCCCAGGGAGAGTAGCAGGTAGCTGCAGAGACTGGCCCCGTGAAAGCCATCAGCCAGGTACATGTCCCAGGGCATAGGTAAACACCAGCTCAGTGCTGCTGCGAGGGGGCAGGGGGGATGGTTGCAAAGCAGGATCTCTAGAGGGGGGGTTCCAAATGCTTGATTGAGTGAGTGTGGCCAGCCCATGCATAGGGCATAATTAGAACATAACAAGCTATAGTCTGCCTCATACAGAGTGCAGTATATGTATAAATATATACAGGGCCAGCGATCACAGTAAGCCTTTAGATTTGGCAGTAGGGTCAGCCTAGTTGAATGTTTGAATAATGGGCCTATGTATTAGTAATCACGGCACTGTCATGATTATTAACAGTCTGTATCTCGACGAATATTTAAATTTTCAATGAAATTGTCCAGGCTATGTACTAAGGTTTACTCACAGGGATAGCTGTAGTGATAACTGCTGTCCTTGTGAGTTACTTCCCTGAATAATCTGAGAAGTTTTTCACATTTGCAAAAGACTCCTCCGGGGAATCTGCCACCGCACATGCACAAAGTGTCAGATTCCATAGCACTGACCAGTACAATTGAAAACTTCTCACATGTGTGGAGCTCTAAGCTGCATGTAGGAGAGTTTTGGGTAGCTAAAATGCAGCTTTCATGGGACTGTCCAGCCATCCTAATAGTGAATACTTTTGTCCCACCTGCTGGAAGGTATGTTATGCTCCTGTGAGTTAGTGCTTCCCACAAGCTAGCCATGCCGCCAACATGTTGTGACCACACCCCCTCCAGGGGGAGCCCCGGGAAGTTGTTGTACCGGGGCCCAAGATTCCTCTTGGAAGCCCTGCCGGCAATCTCACTAAACATACAGCGTGCCAGGACTCTCACAAACTATACAATTGCCAGCAATCTCACTAACTATACAGCATGCCAGCAATCTCACTAACTATACTGCATGCCGGCAATCTCACTAACTATACAGCATGCCGGCAATCTCACTAAACATACAGCATGCCAGCCCTCTCACAAACCATACAGCATGCCAGCACTCTCACAAACCATACAGCATGCTGGCAATCTCACTAACTTTACAGCATGCCGGCAATCTCAGTAACTATACAGCGTGCCAGCAATCTCACTAACTATACAGCATGCCGGCAATGTCACAAACCATACAGCGTGCCAGCAATCTCACTAACTATACTGCGTGCCGGCAATCTCACTAACTATACAGCGTGCGGGCACTCTCACTAACTAAACAGCATGCTGGCAATCTCACTAACTATACTGTGTGCCGGCACTCTCACTAACTATACTGTGTGCCAGCAATCTCATTACCCATACTGTATGTGGGCAATCTCACTGACTATATAACGTGCCGACACTCTCACTAACTATACTGTGTGCCAGCAATCTCATTACCCATACTGTATGTGGGCAATCTCACTGACTATACAGCATGCTGAAACTCTCACTAACTATACAGCATGCTGGCAATCTCAGTAACTGCACAGAGGCCCTGATTCAGAGCCGGACACTCTGAAAGAGCGCTCGCTCTGAATCAGGGCATTTTTTTTTTGTGCGGCCTCCTGGCCGCTCGCATAGCTGTGGGTGACCACCCACAGCTATAGCGAGCGGCCAGGTTGACGGTCACGAAGACCATCGCAACCATCGGGCTTGTGACAAGACCCTTGTGGTAGGGTCTCGTGGCCGCAAGCCCCAGAGAGATTTCGGCTCTAACAGAGCCGGAATCTCTCCACTGACATCACTCGTGATGTCAGTGGGGCCGCACCCAAAGGCAGGCGTTCTCATGGGAACGCCTCCATTTTTGCAGCAACCCCCCGGCCCGCCCTGCAAAGGGGGCGAGCTGTCACTCAACATCGACAGCTCGCCGCCTTTGGTGCGAGACCTGGAGCGACGGATTGCCCGTCGCTAGCCGGGTCTCGTGCATGCTCACGACGGAGCCGACTCCGTTGTGCGCATGCGCTGTGAGCCTCCATCGACCCGGTTGCGAGCGCTCAACACTTCTGACCGGGTCTGAATCAGGCGCAGTGTGCGGGCAATCTCACTAACTATACAGCGTGTGGGCAATGTCACTAACTATAAAGCGTGCTGGCACTCTCACTAACTATCCAGTGTGCCGGCACTCTCACTAACTATAAAG
The DNA here is from genome assembly GCA_031769625.1 of Taudactylus pleione. Lineage (NCBI taxonomy): Eukaryota > Metazoa > Chordata > Amphibia > Anura > Myobatrachidae > Taudactylus > Taudactylus pleione. The sequence continues at coordinate 1,084,705 of JAUIMM010000109.1, forward strand.
CGTGTGGCAATCTCACTAAATATAACAGAGAAATACAGTATTTTAAGCCATTAAGACCATTAATTGAGGCTTTTCTATCAGGACGATTGGACAATACATAGAACAATTAAATTACCAGGAGCCACAAGGTCTTCATGTGCTGCCTTATCTGGTGAAATATGCCAGGTCCTTTAAAAATAAACAGAAATATATACATATGTTCTTATTAATGAGGAAAATGGCATTAGTATTAAACCAGAATAAGTATTTATCTCTCAGGATATGGGGACATCAGGGATAAACAGGACATTGTATTATCCATACATCACACAGCTATGAAGCTCTCAGTCACCTCTGCCTCCATGCAGGGCCGGAACTACTGGCGGTATAGCTGATGTATTGCACCAGGGCCCGTAGCAAAGAAAGGGCCCACAGCCGGTGGCATTATCAGAGAGCAGAACTAATAAAGAGTCACACTGACTCATTACACTACGCCGCTGCTGGCTGCGGGCCATAAATAAGGAGAGGCAGTCCGGCCGGTGGAGAAGAGAAGACCCCTCCCCTTAGTATGCTCTAGCTGTCACTCTACTATAGAGTTACTCCATTCTAAAGCTGGGTACACCGGACCAGTGATGGTGCATTGCGATGTAACAATACACTGCACGCGTCGTACACACTGCACAATCTTGTGTACGATGACGCAATGCATTATTACATGCTGCATGTAACATCATGCTGCATATAACAACATCATATGAACAGCAGATGGGACAATGTGATGACTGACCATCGATAACAAACCATCGGGCGTACACACTGATCCATGTCAGAGTGATATATCGCACGATATATAATTTAGTGTATACCCAGATTCAGTTCTACATACTCTGTCTAATTCCTATACCTTCCCGACTTAAAACTTATGCTGGGTACACATTAGCCAATGTAAACCCAGCATGATACCGTAGGTGGCAGGACCCGGAAGCAACAACGGAGGCCATGCTGCATTCTACAGCATGGCACCCGCTGATGATATCGCCCTGCAAGCATGTCTGAAGGGCAATGTCGCTGATGACGCGCGTAACATACTGCCCGATGTAGACAATGCGTCATCCGATCCGCCGGATCGGACGACATATTGTCTAGTGTGTATCCGGCATTAAGGCCCCATTTATTAACAAACCTAAATACCAGCGGCATATTTTGGTAAGTATTGCAGTAATACGAATATACCACTGGTATTCATCATTACTGACCCCTCCGGGAGTTCCAGCTACGTAATCCTCATCGGCGGGGTCCTCCACTCACCTGCTGGCAGCCTGTCGCTGCCAGCAATGTACTTTTATGTCATGCGCATGAGTGATGGGCACTGTAATATATTATGCATTATATTGCAGTCCCTGCGACACTCTCTGCATTATATGGCGGGCATTATGAAGTTCTCTGTAACATATGGCGGTTACTGCAATGTTCTCTGCATTATATGGTGGTCACTGTGATGTCCTGTGTCTGTATTATATGGTGGTCACTGGGAAGCTTCCTGCATTATATGATGCTCACTGCGATGTTCTCTGCATTATATGACAGGCACCGATTGTCTCTGCATTATACGGCGTTCACTGCAATGCTCTCTGCATTAAATGGCACTAATGATACCCTGTGTACAGTGAGGCCACACCTCTTCCCCATGAGATCACACCCCTGCTTTGTGGGCACACATCTTCATCACGTGCAAAAATTCCTTAATTCGCATGGTGGGTGGGGGGGAGGTGGCGGCATAGAATATTGTTGCACCTGGACCCACCACTCATTACATCAGCCACTGCCTCCATGTCGAATATCTCTTAGATCTGATCTACCTGTTGTCTTCATGCCTCATCTTTACGTCTCACTGACTCCACCCTTTGCCTTCCCTGCATTACATCTGTTGCTTTCCTCATCTCTTCTGTCCCTTTGCTTCATCTCTGCCTGCCCCTTGTTCCCCCAAGTCACCCTGCCCTTTGCCTCACCTGTGCCCATCTCCCCAACTTCTATTACTTTCTGTTACCATGTGACATTTATCACCCTCCCCTTCTCCATGCCCCCCCCCTCCATTCTGTTACACTGTCTTCCTGCCCCCCATTAGGCCCAGATTTTGTGGAAAGGCCACAAGAGCCCAGACCACAGGCTGATATCTGCTTACTCTGTATGTCACTATCACCTGTTACCCATCACTGGTGTATGGTGACTGATATCTGGGGACAAATAGAGGACACACGGCACCATTGTGATACCACGGTGTTGGAGGGGGTGTGGGCAGCCCTTGGTGGGCCAGGCCGGCTGTTGTCAGCCGCACAAGGTGGGTCTTGTGCTTAACAATTGCTTCTCTGTCCCCCATTACTGCTGTGTGCACAAGTCTTTGTCATTTCTCACTTTACACTACACTACACTGCACTACACTACACTACACGTAATACACTCACATAGTACAATGCCATCAATGTACAGAGACATAATAAGAAAATAACACCCACTTGTCTATGCATAACTGAAATGATCTACATGCACAAGTGTTTGCCATGCAAGCGAGGGACTATCTGTGTTATTTATATGAAAAACATGTCTAACAAATATATACTTACCCTTTTCTCCCATCTCCATCTCCTGCATGAGATAAGTCTCATATACCTCCGGGCTGGTATACTTCTCTGCAAGGAAAAAGAAATTGATTATAAACACTATTAAGTCACGTATCAAGCATCAGGCTGGATACATGACTTAATTTCCAGCATTGGGCTAGGGAACTATAATTCTGACTAAGGGCCTGATTCAGACCCACTCGCGAGCGGCTGTCCGCTCGCAAGTGGGTCGATGTTATGGACTGAGCATGCGCACGACGGAGGGAGCTCCGTCGTGCGCATGTGCCAGACGCGACGAGCGAAGGAAAGTCCTTCGCTCGTTGTGTCCGATCAAAGGGGGCGTGCTGTCAATGTTGATTGACAGCACGCCCCCTTTGGTGGGTGTGCCGGGGGCGTGCCTCCCTGACGGGGCGTTCCCACGGGAACGCCTCCCGTCAGAAGCCGGCCCACTGACATCACTAGTGATGTCAGTGGGAGTGATTTTGGCTCTGATAGAGCCAAAATCACTCCAGAGCTTGCGGTTGAAAACCTCAACCGCAGGCTCCGGCTCGCAAATTCGATGGTCGCGATGGTCTCGACCATCGCGACCATCACAATGCACGCTCGTATAGCCTGTGGGTGGTGACCCACAGCTATACGAGCGTCCAGGAGGACGCTCCATGAAAATGGAGCCCGGCCCTCATTCAGAGCGTGCGCTCTGCTCAGAGCATACGGCTCTGAATGAGGGCCTAAATCCCTACCATATACCAAACACACGAAACACATACTTACCTACCCTCCCGATTTGGTTGGCAAGCCTCCCCGCAGCTGCCCCCCCCTTCCCCCACAATTACATGAGAATCCCCATCAGCGGGGGGGGCCTGTGATGCTATTCACGCTGAATTGAGTCATTCTGCCCCCTCCCCGGAAGGGGCAGCCAGAATGTCGGCATCTCTGACTAAACATCTACCACACAGAGCGGCCTATTTATCAAATACAGTTGCAGAAATTCCCAGTTTTCAGGGGATAAACACAAATATATATTAAGTATCACCTGTATGTATGAAGGAGGAACCGCAGCAGAAATATCCATATCTGCCGCGGTCCCTCCATTTCAACAGCAATGCTGACCACTGTGCCAATCATAATGCTGCCCACCACTATAACACATAAAATAAGAAATGTAGGATAAATGTAATTTAGTAAGTGCCAATTTTCCTGGAACAATTTGTGAGACATAATTGTAAACCGTTTTAGTGCTATATATAACAAACTAGCTGTAATGCCCGGTGTAGTCTGGCTTTAATATATATATTTTTCTCTGTCCCCCCTTCCTCTCTCTCTCCCTCTTCCCCACCTCTCCTCCCTCCCTACACTGTCTCTGTCTATCACCGCCCCCTCACTATTTCCTGTAACACTGGTGGGAGGTACCTGCCAATGTGATGACATCATTTTTATCAGCAATCAGTATTTTTCTTTATAGAGATTGGAAAAACGTATTTGATAAATAAAAACTCACCATGTATTTTCATGTATGCCGGCATTTCCGGGGTTGTGTCTGCAGACAAAAAATATATTGAATTGTAATATTGTCTGTCACACATATTTGAGCGTTCAGTTACATTATTTAAAAAAAAGGAAATTGTTAAAATAAAGTATACAAATAACAGACACAGGGACATAAGGGTCCATGTACAAAGCCTTGGAGAGAGATAAAGTGGATGGAGATAAAGTACCAATCAATTAGCTCCTACCTGTCACTTTACAGGCTGTGGGGGAGATGTACTAAGCTCGGGAAAGTGATAAATTGGAGAGTGATAACTACCAGCCACTCAGCTCCTAAGTGTCAATTTACAGGCTGTGTTTGAAAAATGACAGTTACAGTAGGAGCTGTTTGGTTGGTACTTTATTTCCATCCACTTCATCTCTCTCCAAGGCTTAGGGCCTGTTTCAGACATGGACGTAATGGCGATTACATACACAGATCGAGCGACTGTTTGCCATCGCGCATGCATATAAGCAGCACTGCGCATACACAGTGATCGCATTGCGATTGCAGACGCACAGAGGAATCCATCGCAAAGTGAGTGACAGATTGTCAGTGTATGGGGATGGTAACAGGGGGGTGGTCAGTGAAACGCAGGCTGTCTGACCGGTTACACACTGTTACATGGGCGTGCATAAATTAGCCCTTGTGACCTTCTACGCAGCATGAGAGTCCTCTGTATGTCAGGAGAGCAGATGAGCCTGCGGCAGGTCAGATCTCCCGCAAGGACAAGATGGCCGCTTGACGTGCATCAATGTTACTGATATTTACGCAGGTAAGCGATGTCGCACGCAGGTAAGAATACAGCAGGGGGCATCTCATTAGCATATTTTCACAGCTGGTTTGCGTAAAAAATTGCAGCTGCGATTACATTAGCGGCCATCTCTGAATGAGGTTCTTATGTTGACCCCACAGTGCCTTATTCATAGTCAGATACAAGTAAAATCACATTTGTGGTTTTTTTTAAACCAGATTAACAATGGGGCGGATGGAGCTAAAGCTCCAGGCCTTCACATAAAAATAGGCCCATCATCATGACAGCATGATGTTGACTGTCCATCTGCTTCCCACAAGGTCAGCCATAAACCATAAGTAGTAAAAAAAAATTCTAGTTTCCGTCACAAAATGAAGCTTTTTTTTTCTTTTACATATTTGGGGAGACATTGGGGCTGATAGTGTAGGGTGTGTACACACCCACATGGTACTGGCCACACCCACACAGTAATGGTTACACCTCCTCTGCTTCTCATAATAGGCCCTTGATCATTTTAAGATCCAGGCCCATTTGACCCTCAATCCGGCCCTGTGCGACTCCCTCCACGTGTTGTACCCGTCTGATGTGTGCGAAATGTGACTGGAGCGATGGCTTCACTGGGTGCAGACATTGCTGAAAATCGCAGCACACAATGGAAATATATTGAAGCTAATGGCAGCTTATAAGTACCCAAGTGGTTTGGTGCATATGATTTGCTCTGCAAAGCAAATTCAATTATAATTATTTTTATTTATTTCAACACTTATAAATATATGTGCAGGCTTGTCCTTCCCCTATTGTACATGAATCAGTCTGAGAACGAGAGCTCCTGCTGTGTAAAGTATATTTTTAAACACTGCTATTACGGTTTTCATGTATTTGAATAAATGGGTGTGTTTTTCACATTTGCAACCAATCAGATACAGTCATCAATATCAATGTTACACTTACACCAGGGTCAGAGCACATGCAGCTCAGACCCCACAGGAGGCTGCATTTTATACGTTTATATTAGACTCAATTGTGAATACACACACACACCACTCCCTTAGGGTACTTTTGCTGTGACCTTTCCAAGCCAGGCCAGGTCTCTGCCCCCTAATCGAACACAGGGCCTTTGTAGTATGGGCCCCTCATGTGCAGTACGGGCCCTGATTGTCCACACACAGAGCGGCAGTGATTGACAGTCTGCTGCCGTTTGGGGGCATTTCCCAAAATGGAGGAGTGACGCCGCCGTTGGGGATGAGGGCCAGAGAGTACTGTATGCTGATAATCCGATGCTGCGTCTGTGGACGCAGGTCGGATCATTAATACATGCAGGAGGAGTGATGGCGTGCGTGCAGCTTTGCAATTCCATCCTAAGCTGAATCACCCCCACAGTCTCAAGTCAAGTTCTGATGTCAAATTGCCTTTCAGATTGACTTAGTTAAGGCCAATAATCAACAATATGTATAATAAATATCTTAAATAGTTTTATTTTTTTACTTAGTTTTATAAAGTTTTTTTCACCACTTCAATAATTACATAAATAGAAAGCAAAGAGCCCTTTGTGTGACAGGAAGAGCTGTTTATGAAGGTAAAAGGGCTCTTTGCACTTGATAAATAATAATTCTAAATAAATTGATTTAGAACCCTTTACTAAAAAAAAATCATATAAATTAATTGTTACTTACCTTGCGATAATATGCCAAATAGGCAAATCAAACAAATAACAACGCGCATTTTCCAATCACTCTGTCGCTATCCCTCACTAATCTGAGAGTGAGGCCACAGGTCCCCATCACTGTCTCATCTCACAGTCTGTGATGTCATAGTGTTACCTATTACATGGTATGTATCCACCAGTCTGTATTGGGCTCAGTATATTTATTGGATGTGATTTATTATCGCGACAGAACTAAGAATATTTGTTGCATCCATGTCCTAAAGTTTAGTTGAAAGTTACTGGTGGCTTGTTCCCTATCTCCCTATTTATCCCCCTCACTCCCAGGGGGGTATGAGGGAGAGGAGGGCGATATTACTGATATTAGATGGATGATTTCTTAGGCCTAGTATAGTGTATGCCCAATGTCCTAATCTTCCATATATGACAATATTAAAGGACGCCCAATGTATGAGATGCATTAATAGAATTTATTTTACATTAAAAAATTACTTTCTTTACAATAACACAGGACAAGCACGAGGCCTTCTCTCATACCCCATACACAGAGACTTATTTATATATAAAGTGATCATTTACTGTAGGTTTCATAACGCATCCGAGAGATAAATACCCCATACATGCATACATACCTTACATACATACTATACATACATACCATACACACCTTACATACATACCTTATGTACAGGGCCGGATTAAGGTTTGAGGGGGCCCTGGGGCAACAACTTTGTGGGGGCCCCTATCAATATAATTGTATATATTTATATATACACGTATACATGCACATACACCACACACATATTTATATACTTGCACACACATACATACATTCACACAGAAAAACACATATATACACACCACACACGCATGTGTCACACATACATTACACACAAACATACATACACACACAAGTCACACACACACATTTCACACACAAGTTACACACACACTTACCTTGCACCATCTGGAAAGAATGTGGATGTGGAGGGGACCTGGCAGAAAGGTACCATGTTATTAAGCTCCACCCCCTCACGGCTTTGGCCTCGATTCGCGGTTCAATCGGAAAAGGGGCGGAGCCAAATGACACAAGTGTAATGGAATTGCATCATGCTGGCTCTGTCTCCAGCCGATTGACCCGCGAATCGCGGTATTTTGCTGTGAGGTGGGCGGCTGCTTAATAACGGTGCCTGCTCTTGTGCAGCTGCTGCTGCTGTGTGGGGGCCCCTTAGGTGTGGGGGCCCCGGGATGACCGCCCCTGTCGCCCCCCCTATAATCCGGCCCTGCTTATGTAACCCCTGATTACCGATCTTCTATAATACCTTTTTTAGGATCTGCAGGGCTATACAGGCCTTGTCACTGTCTCACTTGGCAATGCCTCACCCGAGTCAATAAGCTTTGTCTAGGTTGGTGAAAGAGGGGTTGGCTCGGGAAACCCCCTATTTTAATATATGCTATATGATGGACACAAATTACACACCTAAATTATTTATATTTGGGACCAAGAATAATAACTTTATTATAATGGATAACTTCAGGACAAAATGTGAATATTATATTGTGCACTGAATCTAGTACAATAATAGCAATGTTTTAGTAACAATAGTTAATACATAAACAATGAAAGCTTATAAGTCACCCATTGTTTGATTCTTACATTATGTTAATTCACTCACTTAACTACTAACTAGAAATAACCACACAGACACCTATATGGAATTAAAAGAGGACACAGCCGAAATTTATTGATCAATTTGTGATTAGAAAGATGGTGGCAGTAAAAAGCAGTGCTCCAAGGCTACAGCCCAGCAAATATATTTGACTAACTAATAAGAGGCGGATCCCTGCCCGGCGCAAACTGGCCTGAGGTAGAACCATTCTCCCTTAATTGGCATAGCCTCGACCCCTCCCTACGATGATGGCCCAGTCCTCCCCCAAGGGGAATGACCAACTATCAAAAGGCAAATGTTACCCAGGCACTCTTACACTATAATAGGCCGCCTAGGAGCACTGCTTCCCGCCAGGCTGCCACTCCACCTGTTGGAAAGAAAAATTTAAATTGCACAGTCCAAGAAAATAAACAATAGTTGCATACAATACAGCTTAGACGGGTGGGTGGGGTTCCAAAGCTGGAAAAGAGGAAGATTGCTCCTCTTCCAGAAATTTATAATGAATAGCAGGGGCCTTGCCCTTGTCGCTGCCATAGGCTACTATTTTGATGGACACAATCCTGGCTACGCCCCCCTTCATCTCCTTTAACCCCTGGTGAACTAGCAATATTCCATCACTAAACAGGGTGCTTATTTTTCCTCAAACTTATTCAAGTATTCGGATCTATTAATATCTACAAAGCCCTATTTAAACTCCCCACACCCTATGTTTATATACTTATATAAATATCTATTATACTTAGGTAGATAACAGTACACCTTAAGCATATTATGATAACCTTTTACCTGCTATACCATAAACATACCCCACTCTTCTGTTTACTCCATCTGTTTACTGTTTAAGTTGTATGACTATGACTACCAGTCTATATAATCAGTCCAGATGCACAGTTCTGGTTTTTTTTTTAAGACAATAATGTCTGATGAATTTAGCTGTGATAGTCACTGGTCCTAAACAATATATGCTACAGTCGTGGAGATTGAAGGATATCAGTTATTTTTTTCAGTTTTACTTTCCCCAAAGTGCATATTCACACAACTCTGGTTCAGGTTATTGGTAGGGGCTCATATATATGCATATATATATATTTATTATCAGATAAAAAGATAGGTTCTTCTATCACTTGCAGATGTTGTGATGACACAAAACTGGGATTCCTATGCATCCAGGTAAATTTAGCAGTGTAATTTAATCCTTTGCTGTCGTGGATTATCTGCTGCTTCTATGCTGCTCTGCCTGAGGCATGCCTCTTCTGTGGCAACATGCTGTAAGTAATCCTCATAGCAAGGTCCTGACAGCAGATAACCAGCCTTATATTGAAGTTCATATGTCTGCCCTGTCACAGGATGCTTGTGCTTTGAACTACAGAAAGCATACAACCAGCCACATGTATATACAGTATATATATATATATATTTTACAGCAATCTTCATATCTTGTCAGTGAAGCAGAGAGCCGTAGAGGAATTTATTTCTCAATATAACTGTTCAAAGTCTGCAGTGTTTACAGTGGGTTATTTGAGTATGCAGCCCCCTGTCATAATCTGATGTATGGTGCTGTGACTGGGGAGTATTTACCAACCTCTCTGGGCATTGCAGTATCCTTCTAGTCAGTTTTTCATCCCAGTCAGTACCATGACAGCTCTGTCTCCTCCCTCTGTTCCACCCAGTGGATGTAATTGGGAACAGGGTTTACCTCTCCCTACTTCTGACAAGATGGCCAATCCTCCCCTTCTGTCTACATCACATCACTCAATCCGGCCACCTCCCGAATAACAGCCCCTTGCTGTCACCTGCTCTCTAGGATGCCGTCTCCCTCACATTTGGGCACCTCACATCAACTGTCCCTTTTCCTCTCGGTGTCCTTGTGCTCAGTCTGCAGCACTGGCTCTAACCGATTCTAGGCAGCCAGTACCTTCTGGCAGATTCTGACCCACATCACCAATTATATATAAGTACTTATATTTCATTCACATTTGTGGTACAATAATGTATCATACAATATTTCATCACAATGTCACCCACACTGTCCCTGTCTATGGTTAATTACCCCTTTTTATAGCAATATATATTAACTATTAAGCCTGAATTATAAATATATAATACTCATGTCTCAGTTTTTTACCACACAGTTCATATAAACATGACATATAATGCAGTCAGGTCACCTATTTGTTCGGCTAACCCTAAATAGGGGTTACACTTACATACCATACTTGCCTACTTTTGAAAAAGCATGTCAGGGAGATTGTGAAAGCAGCACCTATGAGCGCGGTTGTAAAGTGGGCATGTACTGCTACATCTGAGAGGCGTACCATAAAATTAAGTTTACATCCAAATGTAAATGAGCCCCAAAGCAGTTAGTAAGATCTACATGTTGATGAAAACACACTGATACTCTACAGAAAATGTATGTAGCCATAGGCATTAATGTGCCTTATAACCAATGCAGGGAAGTTATACTAATGACCCCATTTGAAAGTATATATTTTGTTTTTATTTATATATATATATATATATATATATACCTGAGGATACCACTACTCTATTCACTACCAAAGATTCACAAGAGTATGACTGCCACTCCGGGACGTCTGATAGTCTGGGCAAGGGACTCATTGTATAGCAATATATTTAAGTTTTTAGACTATTACTTGTAGCTTTGTGTACAGTCGGGTGTTACTTACCTTAAAGACACCACAGATCTTTTGTTATGCCTAGATGAATTGGGGGAGCTACTACCTAACACCTGGCTGTGCACAATGGACATAACAAGCCTTTACACGAACATCCCTCATGAAGGTGGGGTGGAGGCTGTTAGGGAATTATTGAGTAGTAATGATTTGTACAAGGGTCCTTATATTGATTTTTTCCTAACAGTCTTGGATATGTCACTTAGGAGAAATTACTTCTTTTTTAATGGTCAATATTTTCTACAAATTACGGGGTGTGCCATGGGATCAAATACTGTATGCCAATACCTATATGGCTAGCATGGAAAAAAACATAAATATTTATAGGAGAATATTAATAGGCAAGATCACCCCATAAAATTCACATATCAAGCTAGTTTAGAAGAAATTTCATTTTTGGAAGTCACCATTTCGATCAAGAACAACAAAATCTGTACGGGTCTCTATTATAAATCTACAGATAGAAACACACTTTTTCGAGCAGACAGTTTTCACCCACAGGCAACGATCAGAGGTCTCCCATTTTCACAGTTCCTCAGGGTGAGAAGAATTACAAGCGATCCTGAGATATTGAGTAGGGATTTAGATATAATGATGGATACATTTAGACAAAGAGGATATACAGAAAAAACCTTGAGGTTGGCACTAAAGAAATTGGATTTAATTTCCAGATCATAAGCCCTTAACAGTAAAATAGTGAGAGACTCGCCTGACACTCTAAACTGGGTACACACTTATACCATGGCACATAGTAAAATTCTTAATACCAGCAGAGAAATGTGGCCTGTTATACAGAAAGATAGAGAACTTCCCAGTCTTAAACACACTAAGATCAGATCGTGTTTTAAGAGTGGTAAGAACATAAGAGACTGGGTAGTCCATTCAGATGTTACTGCAGCAATGAGAGATATGGAGTTGAAACAAAAAAGGAACAATGGTTGCTACAAGTGTACAGGTTGTGTTACCTGCTACCATATGACTGTAGGAAAACACTTCTGTCCAGGGGCGTTTCTAAAGAGGAGGGGGCCCGTGTGCAGTCTCTGACACGGGCCCCCTCCCCTCCACCCGGCGGCTGGCAGCGCACTGAGCAGTGCGCGGTCAGCGCCGGAGTTATAGACTCTGGGCACTAGAGTGTGCCCAGAATCTATAGTGTATGCACAGGTCACCGGAAAAATGTCTGCGGTGGCCATTTTCCCTGTACTGCGCATGTGCAAACTATGGGAAAATGGTCGCCGCAGCCATTTTCAAGTCGTTTTACAGCACCAGACCCCTGTGGGACTCTGGAGAGGTAAGTAATATTATGGGTGCAAGGTGTGTGGTGCGGGGCCCCCCTGGACCCAGGGGCCCGTGTTCCCCGCACACCCTGCACCCATTTAAGATACACCCCTGCTTCTATCATCCTTATAATGGACGCAGGTATGAAATTAAACACAGACTTACCTGCTCGAGTGCTTATGCGGTATATTTAGTGAAATGCCCCTGTGGGCTCTGCTATGAGGGGAAGACCATGCGCACCTTCAAGGAGCGCATGGCACTCCACAGATCAGCAATAAGATCTGCTATTAATGGTAAAGGGTCAGAACAACCCATCGCTAAACATTTTGCAGAAATTAAATACAATATGTCAAATTTTAGACATATGGTCATTGATCAGGTCCCAGATGATGGGAGACGCGGGGATCGACATAAAAAATTGCTACGTTTAGAAGCCAAATGGATCCAGTGAAACCAAGGGGATTAAATGATCAGCTCAATTTGAATGTTTTCTTCTAGTAATATACCTTCACGCCCTTGTTAGTATTAAAATACAATGTAGAGCTTTTGAATTTAGCATCTGTGTATCGTATTCTACCTCTCCTAATTTTTCATAGGAATTTGTAGGTTTAAGCTGATTAGACCTTATTGCTGGAACTATAGGACAGAGTTAGTTATAGCCAATATGTTTAAATGCTTTTAACATTATTATGTTGTTTTGTTGATGTTTGTAATGTACTGTACACTAAAATGGTTATGCTTTGCTTTCCCCAGCCGCCGGGTCTCCATGGTTACCGATACGCTTGCTTGTCTAGGAGGAGTGACTGGAGGATTCCGGAGGTCAGACATGCGGGGCAGAAAGGGCTGTATGGGACCTGGTGTCTGGAGAAATGGCAGCAGGTATTTAAGGTATGTGTTGTACACATTTATGTTTATATGTCTGAAGCCTGAAGATGATCTAATAAAGCCCGGAACGTTGCGGTATTGGCAGTACCTGTTCTTCATTTATAATTCCACTGAGTGCCACACCTGGAGGCGTGTGTGTATATATATATATATATATATATATATATATAGTGCATTCAGAAAGTATTTACAGCGCTTCACTTTTTCCACATTTTGTTATGTTACATCCTTATTCCAAAATGGTATAAGTTCATTTCTGTGCTCAAAATTCTACACGCAGTACCCTATAATGACGACGTGTAAAAAGTTTTTTTGAGATTTTTGCAAATTTAATTACAAAAAAAAATCACATGTACATAAGTATTCATAACCTTTGCCATGAAGCTCCAAATTGAGCTCAGGTGCATCCTGTTTCTACTGATCATCCTTGAGATGTTCCTACAACTTAATTGGAGTCACCTGTGGTAAAGTCAGTTGATTGGACATGATTTTGAAAGGCATACACCTGTCTATATAAGGTCCCACACTTGACAGTGCATGTCAGAGCACAAACCAAGCATGAAGTCCAAGGAATTGTTTGTAGACCTCCGAAACAGGATTGTCTCGAGGCACATATCTGGGGAAGGGTACAGAAAAATATCTGCTGCTTTGAAGGTCCCAATGAGCACAGTGACCTCCATGATCCATAAATGGAAGAAGTTCAGAACCACCAGGACTCTTCCTAGAGTTGGCCGGCCATCTAAACTGAGTGATCTGGGGAGAAGGGCCATAGTTCAGGAGGTGACCAAGAACCCAATGGTCACTCTGTCAGAGCTACAGAATTCCTCTGTGGAGAGAGGAGAACCTTCCAGAAGGACAACCATCTCTGCAGCAATCCACCAATTTGGCCTGTATGGTAGAGTGGCCAGATGGAAGCCACTCCTTAGTAAAAAGCACATGGCAGCCCGTCTGGAGTTTTCCAAAATGCACCTGAAGGACTCTCAGACCATGAGAAACAAAATTTTCTGGTCTTATAAGGCAAAGATTAAACTCTTTCGAGTGAATGCCAGGCATTATGTTTGGAGGAAACCGGGCACCGCTCATCACCAGGCTAATACCATCCCTACAGTGAAGCATGGTGGTTGCAGCATCATGCTGTGGGGATGTTTTTCAGTGGCAGGAACTGGGAGACTAGTCAGGATAAAGGGAAAGATGAATGCAGCAATGTACAGAGACATCCTGGATGAAAACCTGCTCCAGAGCGCTCTTGACCTTCGACTGGGGTGACGGTTCATCTTTCAGCAGGACAACGACCGTAAGCACACAGCCAAGATATCAAAAGAGTGGCTTCAGGACAACTCTGTGAAAGTCCTTGAGTTGCCCAGCCAGAGCCCAAACTTGAATTCATTTGAACTCTGGAGAGATCTGAAAATGGCTGTGCATCGACGCTTCCCATCCAACCTGATGGAGCTTGAGAGGTGCTGCAAAGAGGAATGGGCAAAACTGCCCAAAGATAGGTGTGCCAAGCTTGTGGCATCATATTCAAAAAGACTTGAGGCTGTAATTGCTGCGATTTGCAAAAATCTCAAAAAAACTTTTTACACCTTGTCATTATGGGGTATTGTGCATAGAATTTTGAGGACAAAATTGAACAACAGCTTCATAATGTGGGTAATGTGCAATCAGGGAGATTGCTAGACACTTCAGGGAGACAGGGAGATTGCTGCTATTTCAGGGAGTCTCCCTGACAATCAGGGAGAGTAGGCAAGTGTGATACATAGAAACTTTACATACCTGCCTATCTACCTTACGTACCTACCTTACATACATACCTTACATACATACAGGGACGTAGGGTGGGTGATTCCACCAAAGTGAGAGCTTTGGGCGACGAATTTGGCAAAGGGCACCCTGAAGTCAGACTGACAGCCTGCTGGATCCATGTCCAGCCTGCCAGGTGCTGTGGAAATGTGCATACAGAGCAGCAGCATCTCCAGTCCTGCCTTCCTGCTGTGTGACTCCGTGGTAGGGATGGCCATCGACCATCAATGATCATAATCATCAATGGTTTATGGCCCATGTCAAATGTTTTTTACATTGATGGAGTAGAACCAGATGGTTTCCCTCCATCGATGTAAATAACCGAATAGCTTCATCCCCAGCACCCGTGAAGTCCCACCCCCATGTTCTGATTGGCCCATGGGCCAGTCAGTCAAAAGACAGGGATGACCATCGGTTGGTGAAACAATCCATGGTCATACAGTGAATAGCTTGTAACCATCGATGGCTACTCCACCGATGGCCATCCCTTCTCCGTGGTCAGAGGAGCTTGTGCTGAGCCCTGATTGGTTGAGCTCAGCACATGCTCATCTGACCCCAGCAGAGGGTGAGGCTACAGCAGCATGTCGACATCAGGGGTATGTTTATGGTAGAGCTTATTTCCCCTTCATGCTAAGGACCTGGAAGTGATGTGCAGTGAGGGCGGAAGAGTGGTTCCATGCCCATAAACTCCATCTAAAGAATAAACTTGTCCCCTTGCGTGCTTGCTTCGCTCGCCACTCTTTGGGCACAGTTTTTTCACTACCAGAAGATTATATTCCCCCTCTATGTCCATGTGGATGGTAAGGAATGATGTGGGACAGTCGCTGATTATGTCAGGGTCTTTTCCGTGAAGGGCATCTAGGCACTACCGTATGTTTATCAACATGGAGGAAGAAGCTGTCAGGTCCACATAAAGGTGAGAGAGGTACCCCAGTTATGTCTATGACCCTCCCTGCTTATATGTGTCTATGTGTGACCCTCCCTGCCTGTATGTGTGATCCTCCCTGCCTGTATGTGTGACCCTCCCTGCCTGTGTGTGTATGTGTCTAAGCTCTAAGGGCTTAGCATTATTTTTTACTAAAATAAAGTGAAAAGGGGTGTTTTCACACCCTTTTAACATTATTTTAGTATCACCTAAATTTAATAAAGGGCAATTGGAGTAGAATTCATAAAATTCTACTCCAAGCCCTAATTATCACGTTTAGTAAGCAGATCGCATTTCCCATAATTGTAACAGAAAATGTGATCTGGCCAAAGTTACTAATAATAAAATGTGAAAAAATGCCGGGGGAAGCCCTGTGATAATAATGCCACCTGGAGATGGCGTTATCAAGGGTTTCAACTGGTTCCCTGGCCGGTCAGCGCATGAACCCCAGGGGTTCAGCCTTGATAAAGCTGTTGCTTACAGTGAAACGCACGCGTCAGGCGTCACTAGCGGGTCCACGATGTTTGTTGTTGGGGCAAATCATTACCTATACTAGTTTGCCATTAGTATGTTATATAGTAGCGGCTCTCACTGTGAATCACGCTGTAGAGGGGAGACTGTTTTAGAACAAATAATCATTCAGCCAAACGGCATTTCATGAAATGATGAACTCTCTGCAAACCAGCAAAACTATATATGATCAATATAGAATATAATAATATGGCAAGATTGTCACATTCATCCCTATATAAACAGGTGTCAATAAACATGTGACTACCTCAGATTACATTAATTTAGCAATATTCTATATATATTTATTTTTTATACTAATTAGGATATTATTATCAATACCTCAGTAAATGCTGAATTTTCTGAGCAGCTGCAGTATATACATCGTGATGATATACATAGGGTTAAATGAATCCGAAACTACAATAAGTTTTCTTTATGTTATTAGTACAGCTGGTAGCAGGAACTTAAAGATACTGTGGCCATTTATCAGTAACTACTCTGCGATAACAACAAGTTTGCAACACTCCTGAATATGTTACAATATTACTAATGAACGAAGATTCAACCCACGTGTATTTTACTGGGAAATATTGGATATAATATTAATTCCTTGTATCTCTTAGCGCTGTTAATTAAACCTCCATTATTAATTATGTGGATGTAGGGATACTTGGATGTATGTTTGACATAATTAACATCCAAGGTGTGTGAATAATAACATACGCCTAATAAATCTGTTTCCCCATTGACAAAGATTGATTTTCTGCCCGCTCTCCTTCATATGCACCTATAATGGATTGGGCAATTTAGGAAGAAATTAAATTATACTGTTGACATAGACAGGAATTAGAAGCCAATAATAGGCGAATCTTGGGATAATAAAATAATTTACTATTATCCTGTTTTTGCCTAAGTATCTTTAATATGTTTAATCAATACATTCCTATTTCCATCTAGTTATATGGTATTACCTTATATTACTAACAATTCATCAGTGGACCTGCTCCCCTATTATATATTTGTTTTGTTTTAAAAAATAATTTTTAATCCTTTATATTTCACTGTATATTTCCCCTGAATTGGGGTAATTATAATGTATTATCAAATAAAAGTTATATTTTATCTAACATTAATTTCTTCTTGTGTGCCCATAAAAACAACTCCTTACCCTCTCCCCCAAACTTTTTTGTCATTAAATTACCCCTGTCCTATTACTTCTGGCACTGTTTTATTATCATATAAAGATATCCCTTACTACACATTCTCTATCAGTACTGCATTGTTCCCAAAACTCCACTACTGTAGTCCAGGTTTTTTAAAGCTATCCATGCTTAAGTCCAGATGGTTAAATCAAATTGACTGATGTACTAATTAAGTCACCTGTGCTCAAGCATAGAGATCCTTAAAACATGGACTGTAATGGTGGAGGTTAGGAACCTCTGCCCTAAAGTCTCACATTATGCATTCTTGTTTTATAATACGTTGTCATTTGATTTTTGTTCTCTTTTTAGATACATAGGGCTTCATTCAGAAGCGGCCGTACGGTCTACGACCGCACGGCCGCCTCGATGTTTGTCCAGTACGCATGCGCACGAGGGAGCCGGATCCTTCGTGCGCATGCGTGAGACCTGCTACGACCAACAGTGCCAGTTGTAGCGGGTCTCTTTCCAAAGGGGGCGAGCTGTCGATGTTGATTGACAGCTCGCCCCATTTGGAAGGCTGGCCAGGGGGGTGGCAGCCCAAACGGAGGCGTTCCCATGGGAACGCCTGCTGTTTGGGGGAAGCCCCACTGACATCACTAGTGATGTCAGTCTAGAGCTTCCGGCTCTGACAGAGCCAGAAGCTCTCCGGGGCTTATGACAAGTGAGACCCTACCCTAGGGTCTCATCGTAAGCCCCGATAGTCGCGATGGTTTATGACCATCGCGACCATCACCCTAGCGGTCGTTAGAGCTGTGGGTGTAAACCCACAGCCTAACGACCGAAACAGAGGCAGCCGGTCAGGATGCAAGCGGCCGGCCAGTTTTTGAGCGACCACTTGCATCCTCCGACCGCCTCTGAATGAGGGCCATAATGTTTTTAAAAACATTAATTGAAATGGTTGAAAAGTTCTTTATGGTGGGCCACACGGTCAATTATTATGTGTCTACCAATCACGCCAACGAGACCTTTGAGTTCCCCCTCTTGCCGAGAGGAGACAATTGGTCATTCTGGAGCTACCTGCCTATAAAAGGTGGCAGGATGTCACCATGAGCCGGAGGGAGATAATACGAGACTTTGCTATGAAGCAGTTTATCAATGAGGTGGACTACTTGGTATGCGTGGACATAGACATGATCTTCCTCGATGATGTTGGGGTGGAGAGCCTAATTAACGTTTTTGGGGCTTTACATCCCGGCTTCTTTATGGCATTAAATAGGGAGTTGTCCTATGAGCGAAGGCCACAATCCATGGCCTACATTACACTTGATTTTGGTGACTTTTATTCGCTGGAGGAAATTTCGGTGGCCTAATAGATGAGGTCACCAAATATACAAACTACTGCCAAAGAGAAGGACATTGAAGCACTTTGGCATGATGAGAGCTATTTAAATAAATATTTTTTATCCCAAAAGCCAACAAAAATCATCTCTCCCGAATATATCTGGAACAATTATTATGGTTCCCCAGCTGTTGTAAAAACAAAGAGGTTTCTTAGTATAGAGAAAAATTATAATGAAGTCAGATTCAGATGGGAAATAAATGACCAAGAGATAAACAATGCTTCAAATTCATGATGTTTATTTACGTTGTGTGCAAAGAGGAATTGTACATTTATTTTCCCGTATTAGAACAAAATACTTTTTTTTTTTTATTATATTTATTTAAATATTTTTTTGTAGTTCCCCTCTCCTTTTATTCCAATCTAATATTACACCCCATGTCCAACTTATCTGCACACTAATGGCCTGATTCAGACCCACACGCTAGATTCGTACGCTTGCTCCCAGCGTATGCAAATCCAGCACACACACATTAAGGCAGGTGATCGCACGGCAAGGCATAAGCACGGCCAATATGTCTTTGTGTGCAATCACTTTGTGTATGCAGATGCCCACCAGATGCCCACTTGCGCACGTCATCTCCAGGAAGTGTATGTAACCATCGGTACATCGGGTACCATTGGATGCGAACGCAGTGCTTGTGGTTGACTATACACTACTGCAAGCACTGCAATCATGGCAGGCTGAAATACATCCAAGTGATGTGTACAATGACGCAACTTTGCTAATTATGCACACCCGTTAAACTCCGTTTTTGCGCACAGACATGCCTGCGTTCACATCATCACTGCTCCGTTCACAAGCACCTTCCCCTGTTACCACCCACAAACGGCAATATCTGTCACTCATAGTAGCGACCAGTCTGTGCACGATTCCCAATTGCAGTGACTGATGCATGCATGCGCGTATTGACACATATGCAAACGGGCGACTATCACCCAACGCGTGCATCTGCGGCTTAGCGAGCACGTCTGAATCAGGCCCTGAGTTCCTCCCCTGCTGCTCACCCCTAGTTAGGTTAATGAATATATTTGGACACATTGGGGATGCATACAAGAACTTCTGACATATGGACATATACAACAATGGGACGGGTGGAACTGCAGCTCCAAGCCTCCCATGAAAATAGGCCCATAGGTTCCCCTGCAGTACAGACCGTGATAACATGAAAAAATATATATTTTTCTTGTGAGCAAGAACTACCTAGCACTTCCTCCAGGCTACCTGAACTGAAGCATTGCATTATCCACTCAATAGCCCCCGCTGCACCCCTCCCCACAACACCGACCACCATCATCCAAAGCTCTGCCCCCTACTTGAGCCAAGCTTTACCTCCAGGCCATCCGAAGCTGTGTCACAAGTGAGTAAGCCACCTGGTTGCGGTGCACTCCGACCCGTGTTTGCAGTAAACTCCGCCATCGAACTTCCAAATAGAGATGAGCGGTTCGGATTCTGTGGAATCCAAACCACTCAGAACAGTAGGGATCCGAGTCCACCCATTCCCGCTGACTCGGATCCCCAATGCGAGCCCAATGTCAGCGTTCTGATGTTGGATCTCACAAGAGTGCCGAACTTTCGCGAGAGGCGAGAGTTCGACTCTACATAAGTTTGTCCTGCACGCTCCGGACTGCTTGCAACTCTGCAACTGGGTGGCCTGGCTGAAAGGGGGCAGCTGATGATCACTGGCTGGCTGAGTGGCTGTATAGGGGGGGACACTGCATGCTGATGCTGCACTATACTCTGCTAAGTGGCTGTGTCCAGAGACTCACAAGTGGCTGTGACTGTGTAAAGAGGGCACACTGACTGCAAGAAGTGTCTGTGTGTAAAAAAAAAAGTAAAAAAAATTAAAACTTATTTTTTGGTACTGTACCCCACTGTGTAAATGTGTATACAAGCACCATGACTTTGAGGGCCATAGCCCTCTGTGTATAAAAAACACAAGCACTGTGACTCCGTGGGCCATAGCCATCTGTGCATAAGAAATACAAGCATCGTGACTTTGTGGGCCATAGCCCTCTGTGTATAAAAAATACAAGCACCGTGACTTTGTGGGCCATAGCCATCTGTACATAAGAAATACAAGCATCGTGACTTTGTGGGACATTGCCCTCTGTGTATAAGAAATACAAGCATCGTGACTTTGTGGGACATAGCCCTCAGTGTATAAAAAATACAAGCACCGAGACTTTGTGGGCCATAGCCCTCTGTATATAAGAAATACAAAAACCGTGACATTGTGGGACATAGCCTTCTGTGTATAAAAAATACAAGCACCGTGAGTTTGTGGCCCATAGCCTTCTGTGTATTAGAAATACAAGTACCATGACTTTGTGGGCCATAGCCCTCTGTGTATAAAAAATACAAGCACCGTGACTTTGTGGCCCATAGCCTTCTGTGTATAAGAAATACAAGTACCGTGACTGTGGGCCATAGCCCTCTGTGTATAAGAAATACAAGCACAGTGACTCTGTGGGCTATAGCCCTCTGTGTATAAGAAAAACAAGCACTGGGACTTTGTGGGCCATAGCCCTCTGTGTATAAAAAATACAAGCACGATGACTTTGTGGGTCATAGCCCTCTTTATAAGAAATACAAGCACTGTGACTTTCTGGGCCATAGCCCTCTGTGTATAAGAAAAACAAGCACCATGACTTTGTGGGCCATAGGCCTCTGTGTATAAGAAATACAAGCACCGTGACTAAATGTGCAGAAGCCCTTTGTGTGGTTTCACTATTTTGGATCATGACAACCAACCGAGTGTAGAGCAGAAGCAGCAAGAAAATGCTATCAGTGCAGCTGCTGGAACCAGTCATGATGATGATACTAGTCATTCACTATCATCTAAAGCTGATGCTCAAGGGCGTAGAGGCTTTAAAAAATGAGGGTATCTGAAATAAAAAAACTGAGATTTCACATGGGTAAACACCAAAAACTCTAAAGGTTAATGCAGAAAAATAGAAAATTGGCAATATACCATTCACCACATGCAGTGGCAAGGAAAGACTCAGGCCTTGGCCTTTATTTCTTAAGGTTTTTTTAACGATTTAACTATAACGAAGTCATTATCATTCAAGTGTTCAAAGTAAAACAATAAACGATGAACGAATATCGTTCTTGCACGTTCACGTTTGTCGATTGTAGTTTGTAGAAGAGCAGCAAAAAGCCATTCGTTGCTATATGACAAGCCACGACATTAGGAGAGGCGGGGGAATGTACCTTAGCCCAGCACAGCGGAGAGTACTTTCTTTCTTGTGTAAGGTGCTCAAACCATTTGAAGTTGCCTACTACTATCTTGAGTAAGGTGTTTCCCCTGATTAGGCTTTTGGAAAATCAGCTGGAAAAATTGAAGGAGGAGATTAAACAAAATGATTCCGCAAAGTATGCTGGACTGATAGATTAAGTCTTTTATTCGCTTCGCCAGGATCCACGGGTGGCCAAGATCTTGAAATCTGATCATTATATTTTAGCAACCATGCTTGATCCTAGGTTTAAGTCATATGCTGTGTCTGTCTTTCCAACTGACCCAGATCTTAAAAGATCCAAAGTGCTCCTAGCGAGCAAGTTGGCAGCTGAAGTGACACATGGCACTATGATGATGTCTTCTCCTTCGGTTTCTCCAGCAGCAGCCAGAAAAAAATTCACCTTTCCCAAAAGACCCAGTGGTGATGCAGATAAGTCAAGTCAACATTTTGACATCTGGTCAGGTCTTAAAGAATTGCAGAACACCAGTGACACCTCTACCATAACTCCATCTAATACGATTACCATCCAAAGAATGGTGGAGGATTATTTTCAGGATACCGTACAAGTAATTGTCACTCATGTCACAGTGGACCTCATTCAGAGTCGGTCGTAGCGGCCGCACGGTCGTACGCATCCAATGTTTTTCTTTCTGCGGCTGCGCACGGCTAGCTGTGTGCATGTGCGTACGAGCTCTACCGATGAAAAATACTGTTGGTCGTAGGGCTTCCGACACGGAAGTGGATAGCTAAAGTTGATTGACAGGAAAGACCATTTGTGGGAGTATACTGGTGTGGTGGTCTGCAAACGGAAGCGTTCTTCAGCGTTCCAGGCGTTTTAGGGGAGTGCATAAATTATCTGCTTCGTACGACCAAGAATTGCGGATGCATGACAAGGTCACTCTACGAACAGGATGGTAGGCAAGAAGCGTCCGTAAGCCACAACAGTACAATCGTTAATCCGATGTTACTTGCGATGTTTCTAATTGGAACCACACAAACCAAGCAGCTAAGATTTCTGCATTGTAACTATTAACACTGCTAATTACCTTGTAACTGATTTCACTTGTGTGTGTATTAGGGAATTCGTAACACATATGTTTATTTGTGCTTTTTTAACTTATTTTTTTAAAACAGTTTTTTAAACATCTAGCATTGTGTTTTGCGTAGCAGCCTTTTCAGATACCATACTTTTTAAACCTTGTATACATTGATATAGTAAAATATAGACATTTTTGAACCAAATATTTTTATTTTTTGGAAATTAGCCTTTCAGCAGAATTTAACTAACAATTGTTAGGGCAACATTTGCATATAATTTAAATAATAATAATAAAAAAAAAAGAGCTTGAGACATTGGTGACAAGATATATGGGGACTGGACAACAGGTGAGGGAGGAGATATCCAGGGCTACTTTCGTCGTTTGGGCCGGCTCGGAGGAAGAGGTAAGCTACGGACAGCCGACTGGCGTGTAACACGCCGACTGGCCTGGCCAGAGGTAGATGGGATTTCCTCTGGCCTAGGAATAGGGCTCTCCATACTTGCGGGGGTGGCTGTTGGGCTGCCAGAGGTGGTGGTCCTGGGAGGAAGGGAGTCTCGCTCCATCATGGCAAGGTGGGTTTGCCTGCTCCTGGGTATTGGCCAAACGATCTAGGGCCCCAGCAATGGTCTCCAGGGCCACCGCCACCCTCACCAGAGTGATCTCCATCCTCAGAAGAACACATCTGTTCTCCTGAGTTTGGGAGACCAACCTGGTGAGGAGAGGCACTGCTCGGTCCGATGGTTGCCCTGGAGTAGACTCCACAGGGTCCCCAGATGGAGTACTTGGATCCTCCCCTGCAGAGTCTCCATCTGTGCTGGACCCAGACCTGACCTCAGGAGCAGGCACTACCTCCTCTGAGTCTGGAAAAAAAAAAAAAAAAACATTAGTATTTTTCTTTTAAAAAAAAAACGCATACACGTTTTAGCTTTATACTTTTTTAAGTCTTAAAAATATTTACATTCTTGCACATGTGGAGCATTGAAGTCGGCCATGTCAGTGTCCATAGTGGACACGCCGACTATCTCCTCTTCCGTCACACATCCCTGAGCCAACGTCTCCAACCTCGTCAAGGCCAGCTCCTCAGGGATGGGACCACCACCTGTCCCCGCAGCATGGTCCACCCTACTCCGTAGCTTCCTCTTCAGTTGGTACTTAAAATCAGTCCCGCTGTCAATGTGATTTTGCATTTTTTAAGGGTTAGTTTATTAAAATAAGATCTCGCTTCTGACTTCAGTACACTCTCAATATCATTTTCTTACCGTATTTTAACGACTTTCATGGTTCTGTGGGTTGTCCCCACAGCATTAACAGCCCTGGATATCTCCTCCCAAATCCTGTCTTTGGCTCCAACCCCCATATTTCTTGGGGCATGGACAAGGTTCTCCATTGTCATGGTCACCAATGTCTCAAGCTCGATCCATGAAAACGGAGGGTTTCTTGGCCTTGGCCTGCTTGGGCCCGCCTCCTCCTCCTCCTTGAAAATTAGATTAAAAAAAAGTATATTTTTGGAAATATGAACTGTTCTTGTGTTGTATAAAAAATGTGATTTGCACTTACCTGCGTCAGTTGGCCTCTGCTCACCATGCTCCTTGCTTGACATTTTTCAAACATGTGAGAGAGCATGAAGAATACTGCTTATGCAGACTTTTTTAGAGATGTCAGCACATCCCTGGATTGGTTACCCATGCATCCTTATTTGCCAAAATACAATGCACACCTTTCCTGCATTCCGTAATCACTGCGTGGGTTGGGCTAGATGTGAGCGCATCCCTGGATTGGTTACCCGTGCATCCTTATTTGCCTAAATACAATGCACACCTTTCCTGCATTCTGTAATCACTGCGTGGGTTGGGCTAGATGTGAGCGCATCCCTGGATTGGTTACCCGTGCATCCTTATTTGCCTAAATACAATGCACACCTTTCCTGCATTCCGTAATCACTGCATGGGTCGGGCTAGATGTGAGCGCATCCCTGGATTGGTTACCCATCCATCCTTATTTGCCTAAATACAATGCACACCTTTCCTGCATGAATCAATAATTGATTTATTTTTTCCTTATTTAAGGCAAAGCCAAATGGTCCATTACTTGTGGGTTGTAGTTGGAGTGATTTGTGGTGCAGGAAGGGTTTGATAGTAGTTACATTGTTTGGAGTTGTTTGAGTGGTGCTTGTGTGTGTTGTTTGAGTGGTGCTTGTGTGTGTTTTTGGAGTGATGCTTGTGTGTGTTGTTTGAGTGGTGCTTGTGTGTGTTTTTGGAGTGGTGCTTGTGTGTGTTGTTTGAGTGGTGCTTGTGTGTGTTTTTGGAGTGGTGCTTGTGTGTGTTGTTTGAGTGGTGCTTGTGTGTTTTTGGAGTGGTGCTTGTGTGTGTTGTTTGAGTGGTGCTTGTGTGTATTTGGAGTGTTTGTGTGTGTTTTCTTATTTTTTATTTTTTTTTGGTGGCTTAGTTTATTTTTTTGTTTTTTTTGGGTGGTTGTTTTTTCTTTATTAGTTTTTGGTTGTTATTTTTTGGGTGGTGGGTTTTTTTAGGTTTTTTTTAGTTTTTTTTGGGGGGGGTTAGGATTTTTTGTTTGGGTGGGTTTTTTTGTTTTTTTATTTTGGGTGTTGTTTTTTGTTATATTTTATTTTAGGTGTTGTTTTTTTGTTATATTTTATTTTGGGTGTTGTTGTTTTTTTTAGGATTGTGGTGTTGGTTTTTTATTTCTAATTTTGTTTGGGGCATACATTTCCCAAACACGGTTAGTTGGTGTGTTTGGGTGGCCATGCTTTTGGTGGATGAAAAATCCAATGTTATTTGAAGCCTCCAGTAAGTGTGCCAGCCTACTGCAAGTTTTTATCTAAACCCAAAAATCCCCCCAAAAATTCCTTTTTTATTTTGTTTTTAAATTTTTTAAAGGTGTTTAACAGTCCATTTTGTACTTGAATCAGGTAAGTGTCTATTTATACAAGCCTAAAAGTTTGTTTAGTTTAATAGTGTTTTTTGCACTTTTTTAAACATTTAATAATGCATTTTTTAAATATTTTGACAAAACAATATTTTTTTAAATAAAAATAAAAAAATATTTGCCATTTTAAAAGTTAAGGGTTGTTTTAACTATAATAGTAGTAATAGTGGATTTTACAAAATAGAATATTATTTTCTTTTTCTTCCACCACAAAAAAAGCGTACAACAAATACACCTGTAAGGATTGCTGAAGATGGCACTGCCCGACCCTGTAAGAATATGCACCATTATTACCAAGCTAAGTATTTTGAGGAAAATATTCAAAAATCAGTCTGACAAAATTTTTTTTTATTTTTAACAATTTAACAGAGCGAAGTGGGCCACCTAATAGTGGCCATGTTGCCCCCCACAAACCTTCCTCAGCCTCCTCCTGGGCATAGGGATAGGAGGCGTGCAAGGGCCAAGATATATAAAACACGTGTCACCCTTTTTGGAATGCCTGATGATGTGGTTGTAACCACTTATCGCCTGCCTCCAAATATTATCCTAGACATTCTTTCAATAATAAAGAATGATCTAGAAAGTCTGATTCACATTCCAACAGCAATCTCACCACTTACACAGTTGTTGGCGGTGTTACATTTCTGCACCTCAGGGTCCTTCCAAACCACTGTGGGGCTGGTGGGTGGACTCTCCCAGCCCTTATTTTTATGGATTCTGAGGTGTGTGCTAGATGCATTCTTTAATCATCTAGCACATTTTATTAGTATGCCTTTGGATATGGAAGCCCTTGATGTGGTAAAGCAGAAGTTTTTTGAGATTGCAGGCTTTCCACATGTCATAGGGGTAGTGGATGGCACTCACATAGCACTTCAGCCCCCTGCATGCAGGGAACAAATATATAGGAACCAAAAACATTTCCATTCGCTCAATGTAATGGTGCTATGTGATGCCTCCCTCCAGATCCTCTCCCTGAATGCCAAATTTCCAGGCTGCAGCCATGATGCGTATGTGATCCAGCATTCAGGGATTTGGCCCAAATTAAGCACACTGCAAGCTGGTGACGCGTGGCTTCTTGGTAAGTATAAATCAAGGATGTAGCTATAGTAATAGTGTAAACATGTTTTCATGGTCAATTTATGTATCTTTTGGTGTTCCATGTAACAGTGGATATCCTTGCACGCCCTGACTGCTGACTCCTTATTTGCATCCCACACCAGGGCCCCAAACTCTATATAATGCCGCATTTACTGGGACCAGGCAGGTGGTGGAGCGCTGTATCGGCCTTTTAAAGGGCCGGTTCCGGTGTCTCCACTCTGGTGATGCCCTTATGTACTCGCCGCATATGGTTTCTCGCATTGTGGTCCTGTGTGGGATTTTACACAACATTGCAAAAAGGAGTCGAGTACCCATGCAGCCAGAGGATGCCTTGCCCGAGGATGGCCCCCCAGAGGAAGGTGTTGTGATGCTGTCAGGGGGGCCAGATGCAAATCTGTTGTTTCTCATTTTTTTAGGTAATATTTTTTACTTTTTTTCTTTTTTTTTACACTTCAAGCATATGTATTTTAAGGTGTACCTAATTTTTGGTTTTCATTTTCTTCCACCCAAATCCAAACACTTTCCAATACTGCAAAACTAATGGAACCCATTGGCAATACCCTGTACTGTTTTGGGACAACTAACAAATTTGGACCGGATATACCCCAACATGTTTAGTTAATTTGCCTTTTATTTTATTATGTTGTATTTTTCCCTCAAAATTGTCTGTTTGTTTGTTAATATTGTTGTTTATGTCTGAGTAAGCCAGATATTTTATTTTGAAAAACCCTGTGGGCATTTTTTATGTGTGATTCTGTGATGAAATGCTTTTTACGAGTAAAAGCATGTTGGCAACATGTTTGTTAGTTAATAAAATTGTTTCCTAAAAAAACATGTTTGTTTGTTTTTTATTAGGAAAGCCATTTTGAGGTGGATAATGTAGGCCAAACCCAAACCAAACTTTTCAACAACATTACTGCAAATGTTCTTAAGGTTTACCAAAACATTTGTGAATTTGTTACACTATGGAAAGGCACCCAGCTTTGTTCACAAAGTATTTTAAATGCTGAATTACACCCTTTAATTTTTTTAAAAAAAGAGGACAAATGTTTTTGCAACCAAAAATTTAATGTAACATAATAATTTTGAAATTAGACAAAGATTAGAAACAGAAACTAAAATTGCTCCAAACTCCCCACTATACATTGGAGGCAGCAGTAGGCCTCCAATAAATGGCCACTGGTTGTTCTCAACTCCTCCCTAATTTGCACCAGGATGTGGGTTAGATCTGTGGACAGAAACAATTTAATTAGTTTTTAAACTTATGAAAAATTACCAACATTTGAACATTACACATTAGTCAATATCCCAAAAAGTGGTTAAACACAATGATGTTAGGGTGTGTTTGAAAGTTTCATCCACACAACATTATTAATATGTTTATACTTTTATGGTGCAAAAACAATTGGAAAGCCTAACTATGTGGCATAAGCCAAAAACCTCTATGATGCAGTAAAAAATAATGGGAGGTGTATTCTTAAGTCATGACGGCCATATCCTTAAAACACAATGCACGTATTCACTTCTAGAATGTTCTTGATAATCCACAAATACAATGTGTTTGTTTGCTATGACAAACATCAATTTTCCTAATGAAGTTACATCTTAGTACATTTTAAACACAGTGTACACAACATTAACAAGGGTAGTCTGGTTCCTAGCACCTTGCCAAGTTCTGTGACATGTTTCTTTAAAATATAAAATACTTTTCCAAATGTAATAATTTTTTACAACAAAAACAAAAAAAATTGGAAAACCCAAAAGGCATACATTTTTGGGCTCCCCAAAACAAAAAAAGGCCCAGGCACAAAACATAAGGTCTAAATTTTGAATAACAGCATTACTGCACAATTATTTTGACACCCATACTGAAATTAAACAAAAAAAAATACAACGTCCAAAAATGTTTTAAAAAAATGGATAACAACAACACCAAAGACCAAAAAAAAATAAAAATAAACATACCATCAGAGTGTTGAACCAAAACCCCCAATGTCGATGGTGCAGGAGAGGGTGTTGGAGATGGGGAGTAATTTGGAGTTGGGGGAATGGTGGGAGGGGAAACTGAATGGCAAAGATCAAAGGGAGGGGAGATTTGGGATGAGTGGGCAGGGGAGGGAGGAATACTCAGGGAGGATTGGAAGACGGAGGGAGGGTTACTGGGGGAGTATGGTGGTGGGGAGGGAGGGCTGGGTTGAGCGGATGAGGAAGGTGAGGGTGAGGGCTGCAGGTTGGGCCCTGCATTTCTTCCAATTCTGCGTGCCCTTCTCTGTCTCCACTGTGTTTCTAAAATATAAACATATTATAAAAAAAACAAAGTTTAGTTTTCTATTTCGGCTACACAATACAAGTACACTTTACACATTCAGGACAATAGGGACAACATACAGGAGGGTTTTTAACATTAACTAAAAGATTTGGAAAAGGAACATACATTTTTAACAGTCCAATAATTATTACATTTATACAAACGCATACTTACGTCTGCGTAGTCGCGCCCGCAAATTCCACAAAAGGACAGGCAACCGGCGGCGCAGATCTGACCAGTGCCTCTCTAATTGCGCTATATTGCGCCTGTATCCCGCACTTCATGTCCTTTTTAATATCCAACATATGGGTGGGTGGGAGGACCCAAGGACAATTCCATCTTGCGCTACCTTTCATTTCTGCCACTGCTGTGTGGCAATGTTTCATAGATGTGCTTTAAACTGTGGTGTCTGTGCTGCTGCGCCGCTGCTCTGGCGCTTGGTAATCAGTCAAATTGCTGCAACCTTTTGGTCAATAATGGTGAAAACAATATTATAAGCTGTGAGGTGTTCTAAATTGACTGTATATTACTTGAAATTAATATTATTGAGATTAATAATACTCTAGGAAGAAAGAAAAGACCAATTTATGTGATTTTAGCTTTTTGTTGTCAAATTTTGTAAAAAATCCAAATCCAAATCTAGTCACCGCAGTTTGACAAATCCAAATCCAAAACCGGGCGACGAATTAGAAACAAATACAAATCCGGCAAAAATGTTCTGGTGCACATCCCTACTTCCAAAGCTGTGTCCCTGGCCAGTGTGGGAGCCCCCTGGTCATGCTAAGCTCCACCCCCTGGTCATGCTAGGCTCCACCCCCTGTAATTTAAACTGTGTCACCAGTCTGTGAGCCCCCTCTTCTCACTAAGCTCCGCCCGCGGACACTTAAAAATGTGCCACCAGTGGGAGCACCCTGATCATGCTAAACTCCACCCCTGGACATCTGACATACCCATGGTTTGGTGGTGTGACTCATTTGGTCACATCAGGACATACCAAGCCATGGGTGCAGGTAGCCCTCCTAACACCCATCTGGGACAAGAAGACATCTCAGTACTTGGATACCCTGGAGCCTGGACCAAGTACAGCACTGGAACTCTGCAACCCTGCAGTGGTGAGTGGTAGAACCGATGGGGGTGGCGACCTAGACTGTTCAACATTTTGTAGGAATGCTAATGCCAGGCTTTGCATCTTTGGACGCAGTCGTCCTGACTCCAGCAGAAGAGTTCCGGCGGCCAGTCTAAGCAATCTTTAGCTTACACAGATGGACGATGTATGCTACCGATGGGCGCGATGGTGGTCCAATGCTGTGTTTCCAGATGCAGCACTGAGATCAGTGCTGCATGAGGAGGAGTCTTTTCCTTACAGTTGCCTCCTGCTGTATTAGAATATGTGAGCATCCAATGACGCA
The DNA here is from genome assembly GCA_031769625.1 of Taudactylus pleione. NCBI lineage: Eukaryota > Metazoa > Chordata > Amphibia > Anura > Myobatrachidae > Taudactylus > Taudactylus pleione. The sequence continues at coordinate 1,115,587 of JAUIMM010000109.1, forward strand.
GCAGTGATGCTCACTGCGTCCATCTCTAAATCCGGCCCTTCGTTCACTGTGGAATAGAGGGCCTGATTCAGCAGAGCACAGAGGCGCTATCGCAGCTGCTTACATGGTAGCAGCTGCAATAGCTCTAATATGGTAATGCAGCAGGAGCCATCAAAAGTGGTTGAAGGTAGGTGCTAGCTATGCCCATCATGGAGATAGCCACACCCATGGCACAGGTCACACCACAACCACACAACACTGGTCACTCCCCCACTAGTCACACTGCCGCAGCGACACCCAATAGGCCCTTCATAAATTTCAGCTCCAGGCCCATGTAGACTTTAATCGGGCACTGCTGCCTGGGCCACAGATCACAGCATTCAACTGCCCACTGGCAGACCTCTCACCTCCAAGGATCTCCCGTAGGGATCCTCTGGATCTGGAAAGTAGGTAGGCATGAAATTCAGCAGTCACTTGTCTTCTATACCTTAATAACTATCTCAAGTTCCTGCTGTAATTTATAATAGTATGCAACATTGTTATAAATTCTAACAGCAATATATATTCTTGGTTGTTAATATATGACTCAAACTGGATGGATATCATTATAGCATATGGCTGTATAATAAATACCCAGTTACAGAAGCACATTTATAGCATTCATTGTAGTGGTAGAGTACTTCACACTCAAAAGGACCTATGCCACTATTTCTCATAAGTATCCTTCTGTAATTGCTACAGCTCTCAGATGTACCTATATCCTTACATGCTGTCACACCTTCTTCACTGTCAAAGGCCGCAACTAATAGCGTGTGTTCCTATCAACAACCCAGCTTAATGGCTTCATATTGTAGGTGATGTATGCAGCTAGCACTTCAAAATATGTGATGCAGACATAGACATACAATGCTTCTTTTACTGTATGAGCTATTTCAAAGCTAAAACCGAATTAAATGACACCAGGGTTTTTAAAGGTGGTATAACCTATAATAACACATTGTGCTATATTACTGTACCAATTATCCAATGATAATGCATCAACTAGAGATACATGCATTCTCTATTACCTGTCCTCACCTTTTATACTGGGAATTCATCCATGTTATATCATAATTCAATCTTCCCCTCAATGTGTGACCTTGATTGACAAATATAAGACACTTACAGCAGGAGATATCTGTCATCTGCTTATAAGGGGTATATTTATTAAACTGCAGGTTTATAAAAGTGGAGGTGTTGCCCATATAAACCGATCAGATTCTAGCTATTATCTTCTAGAGCACAGGTTCTCAAACTCGTTCCGCAGGACCCAGACAGTGCATGTTTTCCAGGTCTCCTCACAGAATCACAAGTGAAATAATTAGCTTCACCCGTGGACATTTAAAATGTGTCAGTGAGTAATGAATAAACCTGTGCACCTGCTGGGTGACCTGCAGGGCCGGATTAAGGCTTGTGGGAGCCATCAATAAATTGTCATGGCCTCACACAGCGACTACTATGCCCCTTACCTTGCCATTGGATTCTCCACTGACCAGCAAGGTGGCAGCATACTAAATCATGTCCGCGAAACTGCCGGGAACCGGCTCCTGGTAGCATAGCAGACATGATTTCTCTGACCTGCTGAAGTTGTTATCTTGCACTGAGGAGAGCTATGCTCCCGGCTGTCTGACCCAGCATCCAGGTCTACCCAGAATGCAGCAGATCCCCTTCCCCCAGTACACAGCACCTCTCCATCCATTCCCACCCCCCATTCTCTCCACAGTGCACATCACCCAGTGTATCCCCTTTCCCAAGTACACAGCAGCATTCCATACACCCCAACAGAACCCTGCAGACCCCCCACCAACAACTCCCACCCCCAGTACACACCATCCAAAACCTCCACCCAAGAAAGGTTACCGTGGAGGCCAGACTTGTAACTGCGGACTGATGCTGATAACTGGCTGGCATTACAGCTCCGTTACCCTAGAGGAGAGGCAACCAGGGTAAAATAAGGGAATCAGCAACAGTCATCACAAACAATATGGCTCCCCTCCCAGATCTCCTCGGCGTCTGGTCTGCTGGACTGCGCACAGTTCACACATGATAAAAATTTACTTTATTCGGCATAGTTGTTTAAAGAGAGAAACAGTGCTGCCGGGTTTTTTAACACTAGCACTTACCAGCCAGCGCCTCAATGATGAATTCTGGAATAAAAAAAATTGTGGCAAGCGCTAGTTCTAAATATCTGTAGTATAAAGATAGATAGATAGATAGATAGATATACAGATATAAATAGAAAGTGAGTGAAAAAGAGAGGGGGGAAGGGTGAGAGAGGGAGGAAAGGACAGGGTGGGAGACAGAGAGACAGAGGGAAGGAGATAGGGGGAAGGGAGAGGGAAGTGGATAGATCCCCTTCAGTTTTTGTACCCAGACATCATCAGACGTCCAATGTCATTCCCTACCATCCACGTGGGCATAGAGGGGGAATATATATACAGTCAGGTGCATAAATATTGGGACATTGGCAGAATTTTCATATTTTGGCCTCTATTCACCACCACAATGGCTTTGAAATGAAACAAACAAGATGCGCTTTAACTGCAGACTTTCAGATTTAATTTGAGGGTAATTACATCCAAATCAGGTGAATGGTGTAGGAATTACAACAGTTTCTATATGTGCCTCCCACTTTTTAAGTAATATAATAATATTACCAGTAATATTTATGCACCTGACTGTATGTATCATGTGACGAGCGTATCGAGCCACCGAAGTGTGGCAAGGGGCCAAGTTTCTTTTTGGGTGGACTGTATGGGCAGGGAACCGGACTTCCGCCCTCACTCCATGTCACTTACAAGTACAGAAACTGAAGGGGAAATATACTTTTACGAAAAGGAGAGGGAAGAGAGAGAGGGAGGGAGGAGGACACAGAGGGAAAGTGGGTGAGTTAGAGGGAGGAAGGGGAGTGAGAAAGGTAGGTAGGGAAAGAGAGGAAGGAAGGGACAGGAAGAGAGAGAGAGGAGGAAGGGACAGGGAGAGAGAGAGGAGGAAGGAGTGAGACCGAGAGAGAGGAAGAGGGAGGGAGGAGGGGACAGAGGGGGAGAGAGAGAGGGAGGGAGGACAGAGAGCACACACAGTTCCAGTTGCAGCAGCTGCAGCAGCAGCAGCTTTCTTATGGGGATTGGCACTTCGCTACAATAGGCCCGCCCCCTACCCGTACACCCACGAATCGTGGTATTATGACAGCAAGGTGGTGAGGCTTCCACCCACAGCTATAGCGAGCGGCCAAAATGATGGTCGCGATGGTCAAGACCATCGCGACCATCGGGCTTGCGACGAGACCCTGCGGTAGGGTCTCGTTGCCGCAAGCCCAGGAGTGCTTTTGGCTCTATTAGAGCCAAAAGCACTCCCGCTGACATCACTAGTGATGTCAGTGGGGCCGGCCCCACATGGTAGGCGTTACCATGGGAACGCCTCCGTCTGGGCAGCCACGCCCCGGGCACGCCCACCAAAGGGGGCGTGCTGTCAATCACCATCGACAGCATGCCCCCTTTGGTGTGAGACCCATAACGACGGCTTAGCCGTCGTTATTCGGGTCTCGCGCATGCGCACGATGGAGCCGCCTCCGTCGTGTGCATGCGCACTTGGGCACCATCAACCCGCTTGCGAGCACTCAGCGCTGGCGAGCGGGTCAGAATCAGGCCCTCAGTCCTCAGGACCCCAAACAGTGCATGTTTTCCAGATCTCCTCACAGAATCACAAGTGACATAATTAGTTTCACCTGTGGACCTTTAAAATGTGTCAGTGAGTAATGAGTTCATCTGTGCACCTGGTGGGTGACCTGTAGAATGTAAACTGTGTGGGGGTTTATTACCTATAATGCTGATCATTTCTTAGTACTAATATGTCTGTATTATCTTTTGGCTCCCGTTTGGTTCTCAAAATGTCTTGAGACAGAAAATCTATGTATGGCTGTACTTGGACATAATGAAAAAATAGGACTTTTTCTTTTAGATCAATGAATTCATGTCATGAAGAATATTCATGGAGTTGGACATACTTATTTGTCCAGTTTCATCTATAGCCAATGCTTGTAAATCTTGTAATTAATAAATGGAATTAATTATAATAAAGCAAATAAGCAAAATAAATAAAGCAAAATAAATATGTGAACCTGAATTCTTGTTATTACGTGTTAGCCTGATGTATAATAGAATGTTTATACATCATTAGTAATGAATTCATATTCAGCTTGCTTGTCCTTTCATGGCCCTCCTTTTGTTTTCTGAAAGTAATTTACTGTAACTGTTTGTCAATGTGCTTATTATTGTTTATGGTGTTATCACAAATATATTCCACAGAAGACTACAATAGGTGACTAACTATTCATGACACCGACCACTTTACTGAAAGTGCATTCCAACAAATAATCACCTTTTGTTTCAAATTTTATTTTAATACATTCTTCCTACATATTGTTCCACGCCCATATTGTCTCTGAATACCACAGCTCACAATTAATCAGGTGCTGCCATCTATAGTATTGAACACTGGGCCTGGTTCAGACCCGGTCGCTCCGTCATGCGCATGCGCTGTGGGCCACCACTGACCCGGTTGCGAGCGCTCAGCACTTGTGACCAGGTCTGAATCAGGCCCACTCTTCAATGCACTCTTAGCACTCCCTGATACATGAGTATGAACCTTTAAACTCTTAATACATGTTAATGATTTTGTTTGGGGTACAAGTAATAAGGGTGGGCAGAACCTAATTTCCATAACGAGATAGCATAGTAAAACAGCCTTTGGACTATTATATGTTCAGATGTTAGGCAGAAATCATTGTCATTGATGCAAAATTATCACATTTACCTAACAATAAAAGTAAAAGAAAACCTTCAGGCACTTATTGAGAAGTCAAAGAAAGTTGCTGTTAAGAGGGGATGTCAACCCCCTGGCTCATAAGCCATATAATAATAAACAAGTCTAAACAGCACTAAATCAATATTGTAGCATTAATAACATACTAATCTGTGTATAATGCAGCGAAACGCGTTAAGCAAGGTATTGAAAGTCATTTGGAGGCTCATCATTGTTTGGACCTATGAAATTCATTCATCCCATCCTAACCAGAAATCTGTCCATTTCCATGCCATCTGAAGTTACCCATGGGCTCATGTATCTATGCATTATTGTTAATACTTCACAGAGGAGACTGTCATGGTAGATCCTACATCTATTCACATTGGAGTGGAGAATTCTCCTCGATTGTAACAATTCCATTGTCTTTAATAGTATATGACTATCCTTAATGATTTTCTCCAACATTTCCATCATCAGATGAACTTTTCTGGCCTTTGTATTCATTTATGTGATGCATTATTTATAAATTATTGTTTAATTTTTTTAATGGATTATGTTAATAAATAAATGCTTTTTTATATAAAGAAGATCAGCTTGTTATTTTTTATGCTATCCCTATTGATTTAGCTCTGCTTAGTGTTGTCAGGGGCAAAATCTAACATAAACTACTGCCATGTTTTGGCCTATTGCCAGATCTCTCTCTAACATAAACTATTGCCATGGGGTGGCCTAGTGTCAGATCTCTCTCTCTCTCTCTCTCTCTCTCTCTCTCTCTCTCTCTCTCTCTCTCTCTCTCACTTTGTAAAATGTACTTAGCAGCAATTTCTTTTCAAAGATATACAGTATGTGTCTAAAACATTTTTTGTGGCTGACAGTACTTACAATCATGAAATTAAAGAGTAGATCAATAGAGTGGCAGTGGGGCGATCAGTGTGATCGCTCCCCCCCCTTACTGTAATACTTCTTACCTGTCAACTACCACTGGCGCTGATTGTACAGCAGCACAGCCCCATAATGGCACATCATGTAGGGAAAGAGAGGAGTTTGCTGCTGTTCAGCGGCAGCAGCCCCCCTCCCCAGCCCATCACACGCTGCTGTGTGCTGGACTGCAAAGAGTCTAGGAAGGATGCTGCCGCTCAACAGCAGTAGTCCTCTTCCTCCCTGCAAGATTTGCTGCTGCATCTGCGCTGCTATAAATTGGCCAATGGTAGTCAAGGGGTGGGATATATTAGGCAGCAAGTGAACATTCAGTTCTTGAAGTTGATGTGTTGGAAGCAAGAAAAATTTGGAAAGGATCTAAGCCACTGTGACAAGGGCCAAATCATGATGGCTAGATGACTGGGTCAGAGTATCTCCAAAATATCAGCTCTTGTGGGGTGTTCCTGGTAAGCAGTGAATAGTACCTACTAAAAATAGTCAAAGGTAGGACAACCAGTTAACCGGCGACAGGGTCATGGGCGCCCAAGGCTCATTGATGAGTTTGGGGATCAAAAGTAATCCTGTCTGGCCCGATGCCACAGAAGAGCTACTGTAGCACAATTTGCTGAAAAAGGAATGTGGCCACATTTCTACAGTACAACACAATGACTTCAAGTGAGTTAAAAGGCAGGGAAGCAATGCAACAAAACAATGTTATGAACACACTAGTGTACTCTTACTGCTTTTATTATTTTTTGTAGAATATTTTTTTTTCTTATACACACAGATACACTGGTCATTGACCTGGATGCCGTGGAGGAGCTTGTTAGCCCTCAAGCAGATGGTTAATATCCTTGTACAGTACAGTACTTCTCTTGATTTTACAAATGTCCCCCCCCCCCGTACTACAGTTTACACTAGAGAGCCCATTGTGGGTTTTTTTCCATGCGGGGCCAATGTGTTATTTTTTTTTAAATGCGGGAAATAGAAATATAGAATTTCACTGTACAGTATACTTTACTGTACAGTGAGAACAGGGCAGTGTGTAGGGCTGGTTTCTCGGGCCGGGTGAGCCGTGCAATCAGTGCCATGGCCACTGTCTGCTGCAGACAGTATTCAGTGAGGGAGAGCTGTGCAATCACACCTAGCGCCTGCAGTCCCTGCCTTTTAACTCACTTGAAGTCATTGTGTTGTACTGTAGAAATGTGGCCAAATTGCTTACAAGTACTGCTCAGTAACTATAGTACTGTTGTAGTTGCACAAGACAAGATTTCTCATGCAGTACTGCATGTACACTCTTTCAGTAGACTGTGTTTGTTTGTGGTGTTATGGAGGGTTCTGGTAAAGAATTGTACAGTAGGGGTTTATTTGTTTCCAAACCGTTCTAAGGGAAACTGATGGTACAGTGTTATTTTTTCACAGTCCAGACACCACCACCACCATCACCACCACCGCAGGCCCAGCAGGCCCAAGCTGGCCCAAGTGGACCTCCCCCAGCTAGTATGTACTTTCCAATTACTCCCTTGCTCACCCAGCTTTATCGTGTACTTCTGGAGATACAGTATGGTCTCCAGAACAACCAAGCATCTCACAACACTTTACTTTCTCATTGTTTTGTTGCACATTGGCCCCGCATGGAAAAAAAACACAATGGGCTCTCTAGTGTAAACTGTAGTACGGGGGGGGGGGGGACATTTGTAAAATCAAGAGAAGTACTGTACTGTACAAGGATATTAACTGTCTGCTTGAAGGCTAACAAGCTCCTCCACGGCATCCAGGTCAATGACCAGTGTATCTGTCTGTATGAGAAAAAAAAATATTCTACAAAAAATAAAAAAGGCAGTAAGAGTACACTAGTGAGTTCATAACACTTGTAATCATTACCACTATCAATGTCTTCATCATCATCCTCATTCTCCGCCTGTATAAGGTGGCGCGGTATGGGTTGTGTGAAAACAAATAATAAATAATATAAGATTGCCTCAAAAAAAGAGAGAAAATATCGATGTCCAAAATGCCATTGTCCCCTTCTGGGTCTCGAACCCAGGATGCCCACTCTGTAAGGCTCTCACCATAACCACTCGCTTACATATGCTAGCCATATCGAGAGCCACACCTGTTGTGTATGTGATATGACGTGTGTGATTTTACAGCAGGGAAGGTGTACTATACTGTATAATGTCAATAGCTGTTTAGCGTAAAATGCAGCTGGGTGGCATATAGTAGCATAGAAATGCCAGGTGGTGGGAGGTTGAGAGCAATGTATTGAGTTCATTCTATTTGGAAGTTATTATACAGCCATTTACTATAATTATAACCACATAAAATAAATAATAGATTAACAACCAAAAGTAATCACAGCTGATACACTACAATTAATGGAAATACAGGATGATTCCAACGCTTTCTATGATCTATCCTACAAATTTGTTTGATGGTGTTCTCGATGTATTCAGAGATATGTAAAAAACAGAATGGCAATATCATATAATACCATCAAAAAAAGTTTTATTTTTTTAAGAAATATAAATGCACTCACCATTTACTGGTGGGTGATAGGCGTTGTACACAATTTTCACCGTGGTCCTTTCGGTGGTTGCAAAATGCAACGTAGATCTGGATACCTTTGGGTCACTCCATAGATGGGGGAAAACACATATGACAAGCTTCCATAGTGCAAATCAGTAAACCCAATACAAGGTCCTACAAGGTTAAGTAGTATACTCACCTTGAATGGGGTGTGATGGAAGCCTTGGACATTTGTATTTTACAACCGATGTCCTTCGGTTTAATATAGAGTTTGTTGAACTTTGTGTAGATATTAAAATCCAAAAAAATTTGCTTGCAAAAATCCAGTAATCAAATAATTTATAGTTTATTAATTCATAATGGTGTTATCTAATTACACCAGATGATAATAAAAAAATAATTTTCATTGTAAGTAGACATTGAAAACAATTATTATAATGAAATAACTAGGGGTGTGCACCGGCCACTTTTCGTGATTTGTGTTTTGGTTTTGGATCTGGATCTTTCTTCGTGTTTTGGATCTGGATTGGTTTTGCCAAAACCACCCTTCCGTGTTTTGAGTTCTGGGTTTTGTGTTTTGGATCTGTATTTTTTTTTAAAAAAGCATAAAAACAGCTAAAATCACAGAATGTGTTGATTTTTCTGCTCCTATGCTATTATTCACCTCAAAAACCTTAATTTCCACTCATTTCCAGTCTATTCTGAACACCTCACACCTCACAATAGTGTTTTTATGTCCAAAAGGTTGCACCGAGGTAGATGGATGACTATGCTAAGAGATACAAGTGGGCGGCACAAACACGTGGCCCATCTAGGAGTGACACTGCAGTGGCAGACAGGATGGTAGTTTGAAAAACTAGGCCCCAAACTGTACATAATGCAAAGAAAAAAAAGAGGTGCAAGATGGAATTGTCCTTGGGCCCTCCCACCCACCCTTATGTTGTATAAACAGGACATGCACACTTTAACAAACCAATCATTTCAGCGCCAGGGTCTGCCACACGACTGTGGCTGAAATGATTGGTTTGTTTGGGCCCCCACAAAACAAGCTGGCAATTAATCTGTCCCTGCAGAAACTGGCTCTATGGAGGCAAGATGTTGTCCTCATCCTCCTCATCCACTGATTCCTCACCCTCTTCAGTGTTGTGTACAGCCTCATCCTCACAGAGTATTAACTCGTCCCCGCTGGAATCCACCACCACAGGTCCCTCTGTACGTTCTGGAGGCAGGTCTCCCTGGAAGAGTTGATAATTAATTTTTATGAACATCATCTTCTCCACATTTTGTGGAAGCAACCTCCTACGCCTTTCACTGACAAGGTTCCCGGCTGCACTAAACACTCTTTCGGAGTACACACTGGAGGGGGGCAACTCAGGTAAAATAGAGCCAGTTTGTACAGGGGCCTCCAAATTGCCTCTTTTTCCTGCCAGTACAGGTACGGACTGTCTGACATGCCTACTTGGATGCTGTCACCGATGTAATCCTCCACCATACTGTCAATGGTGACAGTATCATATGCAGTGACAGTAGACATGTCAGAAATTGTTGCCAGGTCCTTCAGTCCAGACCAGATGTTCAAACTTGGTCCTGCCTGCCCTGCATCACTGCCAGCGGGTTGCTTAGGATACCTAAGTTTTTTCCTGGCAGCCCCAGTTGCGGGAGAAAATGAAGAAGAAACTGTTGACGTGTCACGTTCCACTTCAGCTGACAGTGTTTTCACCAGCAGGTCTTTGCACCTCTGCAGGCTTGTGTCGGCCGGAAAGAGAGACACCACATAGGCTTTAAACTTAGGATCGAGCACGGTGGCCAAAATGTAGTGGTCTGATTTCAACAGATTGACCACCCTGGAATCCTGGCAAAGCAAATTAAGGGCTTCATCCACAAGTCCCACATGCCGAGCGGAATCACTCCGTCTTAGCTCCTCCTTCACTTTCTCCAGCTGCTTCTGCAAAAGCCTGATGAGGGGAATGACCTGACTCAAGCTGGCAGTGTCTGAACTGACTTCACGTGTGGCAAGTTCGAAGGGCTGGAGAACTTTGCACAACATGGAAATCATTCTCCACTGCGCTTGAGTCAGGTGCATACCCCCTCCTTTGCCTATGTCATAGGTGGATGTATAGGCTTGAATGGCCTTTTGCTGCTCCTCCATCCTCTGAAGCATATAGAGGGTTGAGTTCCACCGCGTCACAACCTCTTGCTTCAGGTGATGGTGGGGCAGGTTCAAGAGTGTTTGCTGGCGCTCCAGTCTTCGGCACGCAGTCTCTGAATGGCGAAAGTGGCCAGAAATTTTTTTGGCCACCCCAAGCGTCTCCTGCATGCCCCTCTCGCTTTTCAGAAAATTCTGCACCACTAAGTTTATTGTGTGAGCAAAACATGGGACATGCTGGAATTTGCCCAGATGTAATGCCCGCACAATATTGGTGGCGTTGTCAGATATCACAAATCCCCAGGAGAGTCTAAGTGGGGTAAGCCACTGGGCAATGATTTCCCTCAGTTTCTCTAAGAGGTTGTTGGTGGTGTGCTTCTTACTGAAACCGGTGATACACAGCATAGCCTGCCTTGGAACGAGCTGGCGTTTCTGTGATGCTGCTACTGGTGACGCTGCTGTTGTTGCTGCGTAAGGTGATACATCTACCCAGTGGGCTGTCACAGTCATATAGTCCTTAGTCTGCCCTGTTCCTCTTGTCCACACGTCCATGGTTAAGTGGACATTGGGTACAACCGCATTTTTCAGGACACTGAGGACACTTTTTCTGACGTTTCTGTACAGTCTCGGTATCGCCTGCCTAGTGAAGTGGAATCTAGATGGGATTTGGAACCGGGGACACACTACCTCCATCAATTATCTAAATCCCACTGCACTAATGGCGGATACCAGACACACGTCTAACACCAACATAGCAACCAAGGCCTCAGTTATACGTTTTGCTTCAGGATGACTGCTGTCGTACTTCATCCTCCTCGCTAAGGACTGTTGGAGGGTCAATTGTTTAGTAAAAGTAGTGGTGTTCCTACTTCCTCTCTGGGATGATGAACGACTCCCAGCAGCAACAGCAACAGGAATCCCGGAGGAATCCCGGATAGGAGAGTCAGTCATGCCAGTGACATGGCCTGCAGGACTACTTTCGATCCTGGCTAAGGAGGAAATTGATGAGGAGGGAGTTGACGGTGTGGTTTGCAGGCACTTGGATACAACAGGACAAAGGGATTTAGGTGTCCCTGGACTGCTTACGGTCTTAGCCAAAGTTTCTGAACTTAACAGTAACTTTTTATGAACGCGCTGCAGGTGACGTATAAGGGAGGATGTTCATAGGTGGTTAACGTCCCTACCCCTACTTATTTCATCTTTACATATGGTACATATGGCAAGACAGTTGTTGTCCAGATTTGGATAGAAATATTGCCAGACCAAAGAGGTGGAATGTTTGGTCTTTTGCCCAGGCATGACCGTGATGGGCTTTTTATCCCACGGACAACAACTGTCTCCCCCGGAGCCTGATTTAAACAAACCACATCACCATCAGAATCCTCCTCGTCAACTTCCTCCTCAGCGCCAGCTACACCAGTCTCCTCATCCTGTTGTACTTCAACAGTGACATCTTCAATTTGCATATCAGCAAATGGACTGTGGGTGCACCTTTCAGCACTTGCAGAGGGCGTGCAAATGGTGGAAAGAGCCACCTCTTCCCGTCCATTGCTGGGAAGGTCAGGCATCGCAACCACCACCACACTTGGACTCTCCTTGGGGATTTGTGATATCTTCTTAGAACGCACAGTTTTTTGCTGTGCTTTTGCCAATTTAACTCGTTTGATTTTTTTAGCGGGATGAGGGCATCCATCGTCATGTGAAGCTGAACCACTAGTCATGAACATAGGGAAAGACCTTAGCCGCACTCTGGTCAGAGTGTCTGGCTCTGAATCAGGCCCACAGCCCCTATGGACAACTGACTGCACAACACAGTCCAGCCAGCCCCTATGGACTTTGGACTGGAGGAGTGGACACAGCCCCTATGGACAACAGCAGCACAGCGCAGCACAGCACAGCACAACACTACACTGCACTACACTACACTACACAGCCCAGCCAGCCCTAACTCCCACCCTCCCTCTTCACTGTCCACAGCCGAGTGAGAAAATGGTGCCGATGCGGGTACCTTATATAGAATCCAAAACCCGCGAGACCCGGAAGGCGGGATGATGACGTTTTGCCTCGATTTCAGATCCGAGTCAGGCGGGAAAAGTCGAGCCTGACTCGTATCGGCCTCAGATCGGGGGGGCTCGGGGGGGTTCGGATTTCAGATATCCGAACCCGCTCACCCTTAGAAATAATGCAATTTGGATGATAAAAATATATATAAAAAAAATAGAATAAAAAATATATGGCTTGAATGCGATCTTACTGTGATTACAAAAGAGCACAGTAAGCCATCGCAGAGTGAGTGCCGGAAGGTCAGCATTTGGGGGTTGTGATGGGCGTGTCTGTCCGTTTGAATGCCGTTAAATGGGCGTGCATAAATTAGCCACTGCAACGGCATTCGCAGCCTAAGTACTCAAGTACTCACTGCGTGCGACGTGGTTAGCGATTTCTGAGTAAGAACACAATCTTCCACACAGACACTTATAATATAATTTCCAACCCCAATTAATTTTGATATATTAACATTACTATAGGGGGGTGCACCTATAAGGTCAGACCTGTAATTGGGAGTGAGGGGCCGATGTACTCTATGTTCTTGATGTATATATGCAGGACTGCAAGGTATTATAGATGTGAGATAGCGGTAGTGGGTGTCTCTTTGCTGGCTGTGTAACGCCATTGCGAAAGCATTCATTAGCATATTCTTGCAGCAGGTCCGCATGCGTAATCGCAGCTGCAATCACAATATCCATAGTGAATCAGGCCCTATGCCCATAGAATCATATAGAGCTGTGCATGGACTCACCCGTTTTGGCATGGTACCATTGACATATTTTGTTTTTGGCAAATCACCATTAAATGTTTTTGGATCTGGATATCCTCAAAAATTGTTAATAACAGGCAAATTCATATATTGTGGAGCACTTTTTGTTCCTACATTGACAGTTCTATCATTAGCATTCAATTTCAGTCATTAAAACTGATTAAAGTCCATTTTACAATGACCAACTCACAACTAAAAATAGTAACAGAGCAGCAGTGCAAGACATGGCACTTTAATAACATATAGGACACCTAAGAAGCATGGTGACGCAACAGTGGCAGACATCAGTTTAATAAATTGTATTATACTTATAAAAGAACAGACAAGGATAGCACTGGCTGCTGGGAAGTAGAACCCCCCCAAGGTAGCCCTCATCCCAATGTGAAATGGTTTATTTAAAGAATATGTGACATGGTGATTGATAGGAGTGGAAATAATAATAAATGGTTATTTTAAATAGGCACTTATAGCATGTTTTATTGGATTCAGCACACAAACTACACAAGGTCCCTACATGCCTGAACCCATTGTTTACAGTGCTGCCCCCTAAGGGCACCGGCACCTCAGGGGGCAGCACTGAGACTGCTGGCATAATAATAACGATGCCTCCTAAAGAGACATTCTTATTTTACGTAACACTGGCGGTGGATCCTACAAGCCGCCCAGCATTTATTAGCTACTGTCTGGCTGAGACTACAGACATGTCCCAGTCTGACATGTTTCATGCAGCATAGCCAGCAGCATCAGTGGCTGACGCCCTCCCCGTTCACTCAGTGCATGTTAGCTGCTCCCTCTCTCGGGACCAGCCACCAATGTACTGCTATCTATCTGTCCCTTCTCCCACCCCTCATGAGGCTCCGCCCCCTCCTCTGAGCCCTGCCCATTCCTGCTTCTGTTCCTATAATCTGATTCCAGCCCAGCCAGCTCCGAGGGGGTGGTACACTAACCTTTTGCCTAGGTCGCCGTACCACCATGCACCGGCCTGTGCTCCCTCATCATTAGGGGTCTATTCATCATCACTTGATTTCTACAAAAGAAGGTGAGAATTAACATTTTCACCTGCAATTGTAGAAATTAAGTTTTCAGGCCAAACATCAAGAATGTAAAACAGGAGATATCACAGATATCTCCTGCTTACCTTTCTCTCACAAAATGGCCCGCTATCCCCATACACTACTATTGGGACAGAATTAATCAAGCTCCGAAAATACAATATTTTGCTTGATCGCGGGAGCATTCGCCATCTTCAGATCTTCATTTTAGATCTCTCCTCCCCTGACCAGCTCCTACCGCCAGCAGTCAGGGCTCTTGCACTCTTTTCTCACTTCTACGAAACTAACTCAGATAAAGTGGCTAGTACAGACAGCAAAGCAGGACACGATTGTCTTGATGTTCTTGTAACACTCAAAGCCATAATTAAATAGGACAATTAACCTCCAAGGCTTGTCTTCAATGTTGATAAAAATAGGCCTTTTGAGGAATATTGGCCCTGATTCAGAGCCGGACGCTCTGACCAGAGCGCTCGCTCTGAATCAGGGCCCACCTCCATAAATATGGAGCGTCCTCCTGGACGCTCGTATAGCTGTGGGTCACCACCCACAGCATATACGAGCTTGCAGGATGATGGTCACGATGGTCTTGACCATCGCGACCATCGCCACTGCGAGCAGAAGCCTGCGGTTGAGTTTTTCAACCGCAGGGCCAGGAGTGATTTTGGCTCTATCAGAGCCAAAATCACTCCCACTGACATCACTAGTGATGTCAGTGGGGCCGGCTTCTGACGGTAGGCGTTCCCTTGGGAACGCCTCCGTCTCGCAGGCACGCCCCCGGCACGCCCACCAAAGGGGGCGTGCTGTCAATCAACATTGACAGCACGCCCCCTTTGATCAGACACAACGAGTGAAGGAAAGTCCTTCGCTCGTCGCGTCTCGCACATGCGCACCATCGACCCACTTGCGAGCAGACAGTCGCTAGCGAGTGGGTCTGAATGAGGCCCATAATGCCTTCTTCTACTTTCATCACTGAAGAAAATAAATGTTCACCTTGGTTTGAGGGCACAAAGGACTGATTCAAGCTCTTACTAGGAGACAACGCTACAGGTGACTTAGGAGCACATTCAATTAGGTGTGAGAATAGCAAAAATGCAGATAAAACCTCACTGACAATTAAATATGCCCCATAAAGTTAAAAGCTATGATTGGGTATAATTCAGAAACACCACAACCAAGAAGAAAAACAAAAAGGCATTTTAAAGTTGAGTCTAAAAGTGATTTGGATGTCAAAAAAGAAAGCATAGTTGGCAATTGCAATGTTAAAAAATTGGTTTGTTTCACGTTTTTTCAAGCAGTTAAGTGGTAGCTTCACATCTAGTTATCTCATAGCTTTTTATAGCTTGCTACTATTCCTCCAGTCATTCAAGGATGTAAAGTGTGGAATTCCACCTCATTAATATACTTGCTTCGACTGATGGTATGACAGCTCAAATTTTCTTTCTCGTGGTGGAATTTTCTACATGCAATTGCTGCCTGAAACGCATAAGCAGCCTCTCTTAGGGGTAAATTCACCCATAGCAACCAATCAGATTCTAGCTATTATCTTCTAGAAGGTGCTAGTTAAATGTTAAGTAGAATCTGATTGGTTGCTATTTGCAACATCTCTTCTAAAACTCACTTCTAAAAACTCTCACTTTAGTAAATTTACCCCTTAGTCTGTCTCTGTCACTCCGGGTGTGCAAGAGTTGCTTCCCTACGGTCCCTGAATCTGACTAGCAGGGTGAAATGGTACGCTGCAGCCAGTGTCACTGCTGCAGCGCCACCTTTGGACACTCCAGAAATGCAACCTGCAGTCTTTATAGCACTCCAGGAGGATCCTGAGGATGCTGCTGTTATTACTGTTGTATGTGGCTGCACCCGGTCCGCATGATGTCATGATGTTGGGAGGCATCGCTTGCACAGCGCGCCGCAAAACCTGGTTAATGCGCTGCTCTTTCATACAATGCCTCTCTTACACTGTCAGTCCCTGTCTCAACAAGCTTGTTGGTCTCAATCTGTCTCTCTCCCTCTCTTTCTTACAGTCACTAAACACACCTATAAACCTCTCCCTACTCTTGCCAGTGTAAAATGGCAGCTGAGAATCGGGAAGGTGCACATTATGCAGAATACAAAACACGTGAGATCTGGTTCACAGCGGGAAGGAGCGGTTTATATGTGATCCAAAACTGGTGAAAGCCAAAATTTGGGGGAAAAAAGATGTTTTGAATAAGGCCCTGTGTTTGAAAAATGACAGTTAGGAGCTGATTGGTTGGTACTTTATCTCTCTCCAGTTTCTCTCTCTCAGAGGTTAATTAAATCTACCCCCTTAGTTTCCAATTGCTGTTAGTGGTCTGTACTTGCAAATCCCTGCCCTCCACTGTTTCACCTCTCCAACCGTAATGAGGCACAAGTATTTGATTTACATACAGATATAGGCATGGTTGTAAATACCATAGATGCAATGGGTGCAGCTGCTATGGGGCCCAGAGCTGAAGGGGGCCATCTTCCTTGTCAAAGTTACATATGTTATATACATTTTTCACCATTGGGTGGTACGAGAAGCAGTCGGGAAGCCGGCGGTCGCAATGCTTAATCCCGGCAAGGCACAAATGACAGGTGTTGAAATCTCAACGCCTGTAATAGACCTACACCAGGAGCCCGACACCCGGCTTACCGATCGAAGGTAAGCCAGGTGCCGGGAGCGGACAGCCGCGGGGGGGAGGGTTAGGTTAGGGGCTCCCGGAGGGGCTTAGGGTTAGGCACCCCCCGGGAGGTTAGGGTTAGTTTAGGGGAAAGGGGGGTTAGGCACCCCCGGGGGGAGGTTAGGGTTAGGCACCCCCCCGGGAGACTTAGGGTTAGGCTGCGGGGAAGGGAGAGGTTAGGTTTAGGCACTTAGAGGGGGGTTAGGCATATGGGGGGGAGGTTAGGGTTAGACACCCCTAAAGGAGGGTTAGGGGGAAATAAGGTTAGTTATACTTACCCTAAGGACGATCGGCAATTCCTCCTCAGTCGGGCTGACGCTGTCGGAATTAGAACCAAATCATACTGACTCCGGGGGTACATAGGGGCCATTACAAACTTTTGCTATGGGGCCTTCAAATACCTAGTTACACCCCTGGACATAGGTATACAAATTTATCAGTGAGCATGCGCAGTACAAATTAGCATATTTTTTGCAAAGCAAACGAGCATAGGCCAAACTGAACATGGGTCCGATAATAATGTGTGGACCCATTTGTCGTGATTTTTTATTTTTGGGTATTTGTCCCTCTGTTACACATCTGATAAAGGGAATGCCTCAAGTGGATCCCCGAAAAAAACGTTACGTCTTCAGTCACCATTGATGAGAGCCTACTGCTCTACTTAAATGGGTTGTTGTTGACTTTGGATTGTTGTGTGATATATAGGAGTGTGCATAGTGAATGTACATTATATAATTGTTGACTCTAACCATCTCTACAACTTTGCGGTACTTCTAACCACCTGTGGCAACCCAGCACAGAGAAGTAGGTCTTTAAATGTTGTATTTATTTCTGTTTTAATTGCTGAAAATAACAGCTGTTGCCATACCAAGTCCGAAATCATGTTGTATGTATGATGGCTTTATTGGAGGTTTGTATTATTTAACATAAAAGATCTTATTATTCTGACAAGATGGTGGTGCCGCTCGAACATGGATCTTAGAGTAACCAAGTGTTTCTGTGAGAGAGGTGAGTATATCAGCAGGCTGTTCATCATTGAACGGAGGTGCCATGTGCCCCACCCCCATTTAATCTACGCGGAAACTTAAAGATGAAATGATGCTCACATGAAACATACATTTTGTCCTTCATCTTTGTCTTCGCAATCCAAGTAACACCCAAAGAAATGTGTTAATTGTAGCACATTGAATTCATACCAGCGTTTGAGGACCTCATGCTAAGGCAAGGTCGATGCAGAAAATGATATGGAACTAATTGTCTGTACAATGTGCCTGTGAAACATATGTGTAACCCCATTATTTGTATGAAGATGCCAAACAATGAAGATAAAATCAAACAATATTTTTTTCCTGTGGCTAGGAAGGAGATATAGTTCCACGGTATGCAGTTCGTATAGGTGAGCTCATTTCAGTCCATCTGCCCATGATCTGTAGGTCATGCTGTTGAATTACCGATTTATGCTATTGTATCTGCCTTGTACAAATTTACTGAATGCATTGAATTACCAAGAATTCCTCCACCCTTCATGATAAAACTATTAACTCATGTAATGGAATGTTAAATGCAAGAGGAAATAATAGTCTGTATAAAGTGTATGCTTGTTTGCTATGAAGGTTGGTCAGCAAGAACTTCACAACATCACTGTACAGTATGTACATCATTTTCTCAAGACATGTCACACAAAAGGGGCATTTTATCAACCTGGATGGGTCTGTTAAACATTCAGGAGTCTATTTACTAAGCCTTGGAAGGAGATAAAGTGAACATAGATAAGGTGCCAGCCAACCAGCTCCTAACTGTCATTTTTCAAACACAGCCTCTGACATGACATTTAGGTGCTGATTGGCTGGTACCTTATATCTGTTAACTTTATCTCCATCCAAGGCTTAGTAAATAGACCCCATAGAAACAGTAATTTCCGCATGTCTTTCACAGACCCACTCAGCTATGTAGAAAAGCAGGAGATATCATGGAGAGTGTAGTACAAAGTGCCAACATTCAGAAAGACAACATTCAGAATATTGACATGATCTGATTATTAACATGGATGTTATGTTGACATGTGAAATATCTGTCTCTTTCATCTGTGTCCCACTCACCAGCTCTCTTTCTATCATCTCTGTTTCCTCCCCCATTCGCTCTCATCCCTGTGACCCTCCACTCCCCCATCTCTCTTATCTGCCCTCCTCCCCTGAGCTCTCTCTCTCTTCTATCCCCCCTGTTCAAGAGGGGTGGGTGCAGTGAGGGTGGAGAGAGGCCATGTAGGTATTCTGAGTGGGGTGAGGAGACCCCCGGGTGGGGGTTGGGCACAAATGGAGGGCAGGGCTGGCTCCACGTGCTGACAGTAGTTCTGGCTGTGTCTGTGAAGTGGGGAGCAGGGGGGTGACTGCACTGTATGTTTATCCAGCAGCCACAGAGTGCTCTGAGGGGGCAGGGACCCCAACTGTGGATACACAATTTAGGGTGCATATATTATAGATATTACTGTATACATAAGATTTTATGACATGTATAGGGGCCTATTCAGTTGTCGACTTTCTACACGATGCGACCAAAACCAGGAGGTTTTGGTCGGAACGTGCAGAAAGTCTGCTAGTGGATAGCTGGCAAGGACCAGCGATGCGCGTTCACGCTGGGTCCTTGCCGACCCCGACTATCTCTCCAACATGCCAGTCAACCTGACGACAGTTGTCAGGTTCGGCATGTCAGGAGATAGGAAGCCGGACGTGCAGCAGTGGCAGCACTGAAAAGACGTTCAGTGAACGTCTTTCAGTGCCGCTCAGCACCCGGCGACTTGAAGGTCTGAACGCTACTCGTTCAGACCTTCAAGTCTATAAATGGATAGGCCCCTTATTTCTGCAATTCTATTCCAGCCACAGTTACTACTGCATCTCAATATACTTTGCAACAATGTAACAAAATAAGACATCATTTTTAACAGAAAACAA
Organism: Taudactylus pleione; assembly: GCA_031769625.1. NCBI lineage: Eukaryota > Metazoa > Chordata > Amphibia > Anura > Myobatrachidae > Taudactylus > Taudactylus pleione. The sequence continues at coordinate 1,135,497 of JAUIMM010000109.1, forward strand.
GTGGTTTTAAATAGGAATTGGCGTTACCTCGCTATACTCAGTTAGGCTCTTTCACACAACGGATTTGTCTGGATGGAAAAAAGAAGTCTGTTTTTTTCCGTAGAGTGTTTGTAGTCAAACACAGAATAAATACATGTATGCTTTCAGGCGACATGATTCCGGCACTGTTGCCGTGTTACAGCCGTGAATAACTACTGACAAGGACGTCTGCCATCCACAGTCTTTCGTTTTAAAGGTTGAAAAGAGATTGAAAACACACAGCAATAACATTAGACATAGCACAAAACCGTTACTTGTGAAAAGTGACTGATACACGGGAAAAAAAACTGACAGTTTTTTTTACGTCTGGACAAAACCTTTGTGTGTGTAAGAGCCCTCACTAATTTTTCCAACAGATGACAGTTAGGAGATGATTGACTGGAGCACCATTATCATAATCAACAAGTTTTGTCACTCGTTGCATATGATTAAACTTGTTGATAAATAGGCCCCTTAATATCATCCTATTAGAAAAGTCATGTGCATCTGAATGAGCTAGAACAGTGGTACCACTAACAGGCAGATGCATCACTAGTTGGTGCGGGTGTTACGGGCCACACCGGGTGACATCATTCGTGGGGGTGATACCAAAATAGCAGAGCTGCTCTGCTATTTTGGTGTCATTCCCATGTATGGTGTCACCGAGCAGAGCTACTGTTCATGATGGGGTTTCCCTGTACTTGGGGCTTCCCCGCAGCTCCTGGATATTACACAACAACAAAACAAAAAATCAGTTTGGCGTTGTCGCTAAGCAGCTGGTTCAAGTGGAGGGTGTCAAGCTCCTAATATACAGGTAATATACACAAAATAAGATGAACAGCGCTAATCTATCTAATGATTGTGTATCATGAATTCACATTCATAGGCTATTGAGATAGTTATATAGCAAAATCGTGCAAATAATTTGTTAATTATCAACATACAATAAATATATGCATATGATATGATATATGACTCTGTAAGACTTGGTTGAAAAAACAGTAGCTATTTATTGCTACATTTCCTAAAAAAATAAAAACAGGGTATTGACAACCACAGTAATGGTAAAAAAAAGTGAGTGATGAGTTGATGAAGTAATATTGAATATATGTTAAAAAGTCTTAATTCAGAAATGGCAAACGACAGTTTAAAATATCAGTCACTGGCCTCAGTATATCAATCCAGAATAATGTCCAGCTAATATGTACTTACCAGTCTATATCCAGATGGTTACGTCCCAAATAGCATGCAAGAGTCACTGCAAAATGAGTAGTGAAATGGATTATGTGACTAGAATAAATTGATGGTGCCAGTCCGGAAAAGTCCCATAGAGGTTCCAATGGTCATGCTACTCAGGAAGTTGTGGGCCGTTCCATGACAAAACACGTCTAGCACCCTACTGGCATCGACGACCTCACAATTTATTTCAGTCATATAATTCATTTAACTACACCTTTTGCATTTGGGATGTAGCCATCTGGATCAAGACTGGTAAATACATATTAGCTGGACATTATTCTGGATTGATATACTGAGCAGTGGCAAACGCAGGATTTCTAAAGGGGGGTTTCCAAATGCTTGATTTTACGAGTGTGGCCAGTCCATGAAGAGGGCATGATTAGCACTTATCCAGCTTTAATATACATCATACATAGTGTTTTGACTGTCATAATTCCAGCATATACAGGACCAGTGATCAAAGTAAGCCATTAGATGTGGCAGTAGGGCCATCCTGTCTGAGCTGAATGTGTGGGCACCAATCCATATCATTGGAGCAAGTCCGGGAGTCTGGTGGAGCAGCAGAAGAAACTAGCACTGCCCTGGAAATATATGTACATATTAGTCTCCTAATGCACTGGATAGTGTATTATTATATGGTATTAATAATTAACCCTATTGATGGTCTATAGCAGTGCACCCTAACAGTGCATGTTTTCCAGATCTCCTAGTTGATGCACAAGTGTATTTATTACTGGCTGATCCATTTTAAAAGATCCACAGGTGGTGCTAATATTTTCATTTGTGATACTGAGAAGAACATGCACCATTAGTAATTATATTACTATTTCTATTGTGGTCATGGTGTGGGTTGGGAAGGGGGGTTTCTAGGCAACTGGAACCCCCCCTGCATTTGCCTATGCTGAGGCCAGTGACTGATATTTCATACTGTCGTTTGCCATTTCTGAATTAAGACTTTTAAACAGATTTTCAATATTACTTTGTCAACTCATCACTCACTTTTTTACCATTACTGTGGTTGCTAATACCCTGTTTGAACATTCATTTGATTTATGTTTTTATTTTTTGTGGGAAATGCTGCAATAAATAGCTACTGTTTTTGCATCCAAACCTTACAGAGAAATATATCATATAACATGAATATATTTATTGTATGTTGATATTTAACATATTGTTTGCACGATTTTGCTATATACCTATCTCAATAGCCTATGAATTTTAATTCATGATACACAATCATTAGATAAATTAGTGCTGTTCATTTTCTTTTGTGTATAGCTCCTGGATATTAGGCAAGCCCCCAGAGTGACAGGAGGGGCATGACACATGCCCATCAGACAGCACACATCAGTGACTTGACCTCAGGGACATGAGGCTACGTCCCCTTCGCACATGTGCCTTCGCCATGTGCAAGAGTTAGGTAAGTGCCACACCAGGTGTCACCACAATCGGTGACGCCTCTGCCTACAGGTCATGTGTTTTGGATTTTTTTACTCATGCACAGGTAAGTTCACCTAGTTTGCTGGGTCAGTACTTATACCAGCTACTTCCACAGAGAGAAATCCTCAAAACATGACCTGCTGGGGGTTACTTGAGGGTTAAGGTAGAGAATCACTAGGCAGAATATAAATATATATATATATATATATATATATATATATACTGTGTATATACACACACATATATATATACAGTCAGGTCCATAAATATTGGGACATTGACAGAATTTTCATATTTTGGCCTCTATTCACCACCACAATGGTTTTGAAATGAAACAAACAAGATGTGCTTTAACTGCAGACTTTCAGATTTAATTTGAGGGTAATTACATCCAAATCGGGTGAACGGTGTAGGAATTACAACGGTTTCAATATGTGCCTCCCACTTTTTAAGGGGCCAAAAGAAATGGGACTATCAACTCAAAAGCTATTTCATGGACTGGTGTGGGCTATTCCCTCGTTATTTCATTATCAATTAAGCAGGTAAAAGGTCTGGAGTTGATTCTAGATGTGACATTTGCATTTGGAATCAGTTGGTGTCGACTCTCAATATGAGATCCAAAGAGCTCTCACTATCAGTGAAGCAAGCCATCATTAGGCTGAAAAATCAAAACAAACCCATCAGAGAGATAGCAAAAACATTAGGTGTGGCCAAATCAACTGTTTGGAACATTCTTAAAAAGAAAGACCGCACCGGAGAGCTCAGCAACACCAAAAGACCCAGAAGACCACGGAAAACAACTGTGGTGGATGACAGAAGAATTATTTCCCTGGTGAAGAAAAACCCCTTCACAACAGTTGGCCAAATCAAGAACACTCTCATGGAGGGAGGTGTATAGGTGTCAAAGTCAACAATCAAGAGAAGACTTCACAAGAGTTAATATAGAGGGTTCACTACAAGATGCAAACAATTGGTGAGCCTCAAAAACAGGAAGACCAGATTAGAGTTTGCCAAACAACATCTAAAAAAGCCATTACAGTTCTGGAACAACATCCTATGGACAGATGAGACAAAGATCAACTTGTACCAGAGTGAAGGGAAGAGAAGATTATGGAGAAGGAAAGGAACGGCTAATGATCCAAAACATACCACCTCATCAGTGAAGCATGGTGGTGGTAGTGTCATGGCGTGGGCATGTATGGCTGCCAATGGAACTTGTTCCCTTGTATTTATTGATGATGTGACTGCTGACAAAAGCAGCAGAATGAATTCTGAAGTGTTTCGGGCAATATTATATGCTCATATTCAGTCAAATGCTTCAGAACTCATTGGACGGCGCTTCACAGTGCAGATGGACAATGACCCAAAGCATACTGCAAAAGCAACCAAAGAGTTTTTTAAGGCTAAAAAGTGGAATGTTATGCAATGGCCAAGTCAATCCCCTGACCTGAATCCGATTGAGCATGCATTTCACTTGATGAAGACAAAACTGAAGGGAAAATGCCCCAAGAACAAGCAGGAACTGAAGACAATTGCAGTAGAGGCCTGGCAGAGCATCACCAGGGATGAAACCCAGCGTCTGGTGATGTCTATGCGTTCCAGACTTCAGGCTGTAATTGCCTGCAAAGGATTTGCAACAAAGTATTGAAAAGTGAAAGTTAGATTTAGGATTGTTTAGTTTGTCCCATTACTTTTGGCCCCTTAAAAAGTGGGAGGCACATATAGAAACCGTTGTAAATCCTACACCGTTCACCTGATTTCAATGTAATTACCCTCAAATTAAATCTGAAAGTCTGCAGTTAAATCACATCTTGTTTGTTTCATTTCAAAGCCATTGTGGTGGTGAATAGAAGCCAAAATATGAAAATTCTGTCAATGTCCCAATATTTATGGCCCTGACTGTATATATAACTGCTATAGGATTTAGGATTCCGATTCAACCATTCAAACATCTACCTATTCATTAAATGGTGGCTATTACAGCATGAACTGTGCAATTCTAACATGCAGTACAACAAAACCTATTGTACATGATGTGTCCTATACTATACTGTATACTATAGGTATGAAAATACTAGTCCAACAACAGTAGCAAGAGCTATATAATGTGAATTCCAGCCATAAACTAGATAACAATGATTAACTAGTTACGAAGGGTATGTAGTCAGGAAGCCGGCGGTCGAAATGCTGACCGCCGGCTTCCTGACAGTGAAATCCCGGCATGGGACTAATGATAGGTGTCTAAATACCGACGTCTATCATTAGCCCCACGCCAAAATATTGACGCCCCGGAATACCGATCGTATGTAAGTCGGGCGTCTGGAGCGGATAGCCGCGGGGGGGGGGGTTAGGTTTAGGGTCTCCTGGGGGGACTTAGGGTTGGGCACCCCCCCGGGAGGTTTAGGTTTAGGGTGCGGGGAGGGGGTTAAGTTTGGCATCCCTGGGGGGAGGTTTAGGTTAGGCACTAGGGGGAAAGGTTAGGGTTAGGCACCCCTAAGGGAGGGTTGGGGGGGAGAGGGTTAGGGATAGCCTCTATACTAACCTTGTCGGGATCTTCATCTGCTGGCCTTCCGGTGTCGGTATTTCATCCGCCGGACTGATGTCCAGCGGTATATCATACTGATTCCGTTACGAATATATGCATTACACTAAATATGTCATGTTCTATTATTATTATAAGGAATGTTATAGTGTCATGTATAACACTTAATTAAATCAAAATTTGCAGGCATGTACTATCTAACAATACAGATGACAAATGTGTGTTGCTAAAACAATACCTAAAGACACCTTTTTATATTACTACGTGCGACTGGCAATAAGGATGCTTATTATTTAACTTCACACTCTTTTTCCTGTAATATCACCTTGAATCTATTGAACTCTACATAAAGTGCTAGTGCATGTTATAAAGAAACAGGATTTAAATCATCAGACTAAATGCTAACATATTCCAAAATGACTAGGAATGTGTTTTGATGTGTTTGAGTCAAACACATAAAAGTATAATGGGTCCTAGTATCACCTAGGCCAGTGGTTCACAAACTCGGTGCCATTGTGGCACCCTGGGGTGCCTCAGGGCACTTGCAGGGGTGCCTCGTTGGTGGTCAAGAACCAAATAAAATGATTTTTAGTCAGTGTGATAGGCAAAACCAGTGCTAATGGCTGCCAATCAAAAAATATGTGGACAAAAAGAAGTGCTGCCCCGTCAAACACCACATAACTGAAACCTAAGGGATAAGCACAATTTACTTTATTTCATTTTTTGCTGAATTTCTCAATAAGAAACATTTGGTCCAGGGGTGCCGTGGAAAAAAAGTCTGATACTCTAGTGCGCAGTGATTATAAAAAGTTTGGGTACCACTGACCCAGGCTGTCTATATACAGTATGTCTTCATTTCACTCTATTAGAATGCAACACACAACACTGGAAGCAGATGGGGATGTGATGTGCTAAATTCGCCAGGATTTTCAATGTAATATGTGAATACATAGCAAGGATGTATTAAATATAGCATGAAGGGAAAGCACTTGCGAGAAAGCCCTGTCCCTGCGAATCCTCTTCGCACACTTTTCAGGGTAGTTTTAAAAAAAATTACCCTGATAATGTGACCGTGCATGAGCCACCGGCTCCCCCACATGCAATGGGCCTCTCCCCCCTCTGCGATCGACCCTCCACCACCGCTGCTAAACTTACACTTACCTGCCCGGTTATCAGTGATCTGGTGAGGTCCTCTGGGACTCCGGTCAGCTGGTCTCCGGGATAGTGCTTTGTGACCCCGGTCAGCTGCCCTCACAGCATAGAGCAGCTAACCGGGTGATATCTCCTACATTATTTCTATAATGAATAGCCCCAATATTTAATTTCTACAAAAGTAGGTGAAAATATTAATTTTCACCTGCTTTTGTAGAAATTAAGTGATGATGAATAGACCAAAGAGTCATTGAAACTAAAGGGGGGAGAAAGAAACAAACATGGGGAGACAGACCTACAAAAGGAGAGATACACACACATACAAAGTGATTGGGCCAAGGGATATATGAAGTGAAGCAAATACTCATTTTCTTTTTTTGTGAGGAGACATGGCCACACCTCTTTACAAAAGGCCACGCCCACCAAAAGTATAAGGGTCCAGCACAGCTCTCCACTGCTCTAATACCACAAGTATGTTTTTTTATTTTTTGGAGAAAACCAAGGTACCTGAAGGAAACCCACACAAACAAAGGGAGAACATAGAAACTCCAAATAGATAGCATGCACATTGGGTTGAGAGAATCAGTTGACCAAACACCAGAATGGGGAAGAAAGATGACCTAAGTGACTTTGAATGTGGAATAATTATTGATACCAGATGGCGTGGTTTGAGTATCTCAGAAACTGTTTAGAGTTTAGAGAGAAAGGTGCTGAAAACAAAAAACATCCAGTGAGCAGCAGCTCTGATGGCAAAAATGCTGTGTGTGTGAGAGAAGTCAGAGGATATTGGCCAAACTAGTTCAAATTTACAAGAATTTTACACTAATTACTATCTGTTACATCATTTGTATGCAAAAAAGCATCTCTGAAAGCACAGCTTTTGAACTTTGAAGTATATGGGCTACAAGAGCAGAATACCATAACAGGTTCCACTCCTGTTAGCTAAAAACAGAAAAGAGAAGATATGGGTGGGGGTCAATCCAATTAGGTGCGAGTTTGCAATTGCGAGTTTGTATCATGAAACTTGCACACATTACGCACGAATGCTCGCTCCCGATCCAATTAGAAATGCCTATGTGCACTACACACAGCAAGGGTGTTTCGAATTTTCTATAGCATGCGACTTGGGAGAAGGGCCAAAAAAGTGAGGAAACCATCCTGGACCCCATAAAAAGTGACAAATTTGTTAGCAGAATCATATAGAAGGTTGTTAGTGGGCATAAGGAAAGTACTGGATGTTTTTCAATTGTGTCAAATGACTGATTTCTGCATAAGAAAAAATTACAAAAACAAACTTTTTTCATTTAATCTTCTATGAATTAAACAAAAAATTGCAAAAATAAAGTTGAGAAAATTTATATTTTATGTTAATTTGAGGCCACTAACTTTTTAAAAAAAAATAAAAAAAAAATTATAAAAAGCAATTATTTTTCATTAAACATTTGGCATGCCTATCTAACAAAAAAAATGATTTGGGGGTACTTTGAGGCCATTTTTTTAAACACCAAAAAATGACATGTAATTATTGGGCCAATTAAGCTAATTGAAAACTTCTAAATGCCTAATTAGTCATTAGGGGGCTGTCCAAGTGGTTCTTTACTGTGTCCCAACATTTTTACCTTACAATAAAGATGTTCCCAACCATCTCACACCCGCTGGAGGGTGCGCACAATAAAATTTGATTTTAGACTGAAAAAAAAAATTTCTGAAAAAAATACTTTTATTTGAAATTGGATTGCATCTGCACTTCGCATTGTGAGTTTGCTTGCACAATCCAACTCGCACCTAATTGGATTGACCCCATAGTGGGTACAGGCTCACCAAAACAGGACAGTTGTTGATAGAGATGACGGTAAAAAAATTGTGATAAACAATAATGTGAGTGTCAAATGTATTGGTACAGTATGCATTTGTATTGGTGTTTTCATCTCTAAAATTAACATTTGAAATATACAATTTGGTGCAGAGAAAGGTGTATAAAATATCACATTATTAATGTTCTTTAAAAACACTTATTTTATATAGATACAGACCTCAATTATTTAATTTGCTAACAGATGTATAGGAATGCCCACTGGGCATTGGACCCTTTTCAGTGCAAAACAGTGTGGAATGTACAGAATGCCGTTTTTTATGAAATGTTTTTAATTGACCTTATTTCTAGCCAAAATTTATTTAATGTTTTTGGTTGAGTTAACCTTTAAATGTAATCTACCCTTCACATTATTTTTTTTTATAAATAAAGAAAATAACTTTATTGGATCTATGCTAGATCCCACTTACAACATACCTTCAATCCACTTCTGAAACCTTTTAGTTTGAGTATGTGATCCTTGTCAGTTGAAGGAGGATCTGTACAGAGAAGGATGCGACCACCTCATGTCACCTTCTGTATCAGTGTTTGATTTTGAAATAGAAGTAGCATTGCTGACATTAAAAAAGGTCCCCGCTAGGAAGCTGAGATCCCTAATGGGCATGTGCAGGTGCATGGTGTGGGTGAAAGGGTGCAGAGAATCATGTAGGTTTAAAAGATTTCTATCTGGAAATTGTTGTCCATGGAAATATTCTGTATGTATTATCCGTATTGACCACATGCACAATATCTGATAGCCCGCCTCGACATAATGGACACGTTGGACAGACCGTACAGCCAATCACTCTAGATGAATTAAACAAGTGCCTAGTGCGGATGATAAGGTTAGTCATAGCCACAGCTTCAAGACAAGTGAACCAATCATCAATGCTTACAGATTCACAGTGGCCAATGAGATTAGCTCTACTAAGATCATTCACAGCAGTGGCTGTTGTGATTGGCCTTAGCAGCTGCTATTCAGCAAAACAGATATAGGGGAAAAGAGGGATTGCTTTGGGGGTGGGAAGGGGAGAGAGAGCGAGAGAGCGAGAGAGCGAGGGGGCAGGGTGAAGAAATTATAGGGCTTTGGAAAATAATAAAGTGCTATAGAAGGAAAGAGAAGGAGAGAAAAATCTAAAATGAAGAGGAAGGCACCTGGGGCAAAGGGTATGGCTGTAGAGAAAGAGAGCAGGGGAGAAATGGGGGTTGGTTGGGGGAGGGGACTCTTTGGTGCAGAAATGTGCTGCCATCTATGACAGATTACAATGTTGGAGAGATTATGGCAGGAGTGGATCTGCAGGCCAAGCACAGTGAAAAAAGTAGGAATTGGATCTAATACCAGCGCTGGAACACGTGTGGCAGCCGACATCCTTGAGGATACTGTGTGTTTGTCTGAATGGGTAGAGAACCGTAATGTACATTATTTTGTAAAAAATAAATAAATGTGCTCTTTCATTTTTTATTATTTGATGTTAAAATATGTGAATAAGCAGCACTTACTGACACCTAATAGTCTTGCAATGGTCAGTAAAATATTTGAGTACATGATATTAGAGAAATATGCCAGCCCTCGGTTTTACCTATATTATGCATAGTACCAGCTGAATGGATATAATACTAGGGGTGTGCACCGGCCACTTTTCGTGTTTTGTGTTTTGGTTTTGGATCTGGATCTTTCTTCGTGTTTTGGATCTGGATTGGTTTTGCCAAAACCACCCTTCCGTGTTTTGGGTTCTGGGTTTTGTGTTTTGGATCTGTATTTTTTTGAAAAAAAGCATAAAAACAGCTAAAATCACAGAATTTGTAGGTTTTTCTGCTCCTATGCTATTATTAACCTCAATAACCTTAATTTCCACTCATTTCCAGTCTATTCTGAACACCTCACACCTCACAATAGTGTTTTTATGTCCAAAAGGTTGCACCGAGGTAGCTGGATGCTAAGCGACACGAGTGGGCGGCACAAACACGTGACCCATCTAGGCGTGAAACTGCAGTGGCAGACAGGATGGCAGTTTGAAAAACTAGGCCCCAAACTGTACATAATGCAAAGAAAAAAAAGAGGTGCAAGATGGAATTGTCCTTGGGCCCTCCCACCCACCGTTATGTTGTATAAACAGGACATGCACACTTTAACAAACCAATCATTTCAGCGCCAGGGTCTGCCACACAACTGTGGCTGAAATGATTGGTTCGTTTGGGCCCCCACAAAACAAGCTGGCAATTAATCTGTCCCTGCACAAACTGGCTCTACGGAGGCAAGATGTCATCCTCATCCTCCTCATCCACTGATTCCTCACCCTCTTCAGTGTGTACATCCTCATCCTCACAGAGTATTAATTCATCCCCGCTGGAACCACAGGTCCCTCTGTACGTTCTGGAGGCTGGTCTCCCTGGAAGAGTTGATAATTAATTTTATGAACATCATCTTCTCCACATTTTGTGGAAGCAACCTCCTACGCCTTTCGCTGACAAGGTTCCCGGCTGCACTAAACACTCTTTCGGAGTACACACTGGAGGTAAACTCAGGTAAAATAGAGCCAGTTTGTACGGGGACCTCCAAATTGCTTCTTTTTCCTGCCAGTACAGGTACGGACTGTCTGACATGCCTACTTGGATGCTGTCACCGATGTAATCCTTTAACAGACAGACGCACGCTTGTCGTTGCTGCTTTGAGGATGCAAGTGCGGCTACAGACCACACAATTCACAAAGACAGAAAAAAAAAAAAGAATATTTTTATTGTTTGTGGAGCGCACTTTGAGGGTTACACCACCCTTTAACAGACAGACACACGCTTGTCGCTGCTGCTTTGAGGACGCAAGTGCGGCTACAGCCCACACAATTCACAAAGACAGAAAAAAGAAGAAGAATATTTTTATTGTTTGTGTAGCACACTTTGAGGGTGTCACCACCCTTTAACAGACAGACGCATGCTTGTCGCTGCTGCTTTAAGGATGCAGGTGCGGCTACAGCCCACACATTTCACAAAGACCGAAAAAAAAAGAACAATATTTTAATTGTTTGTGTAGCACACTTTGAGGGTGTCACCACCCTTTAACAGACAGATGCACGCTTGTCGCTGCTGCTTTAAGGATGCAGGTGTGGCTACAGCCCACACAATTCACAAAGACAGAAAAAAGAAGAAGAATATTTTTATTGTTTGTGTAGCACACTTTGAGGGTGTCACCACCCTTTAACAGACAGACGCACGCTTGTCGCTGCTGCTTTGAGGATGCAAGTGCGGCTACATCGCACACAAGTCACAAACACATTAAAAAAATAGTTTTTTATTGTTTGTGGAGCGCACTTTGAGGGTTACACCACCCTTTAACAGACAGACGCACGCTTGTCGCTGCTGCTTTGAGGATGCAAGTGCGGCTACAGCCCACACAATTCACAAAGACAGAAAAAAGAAGAAGAATATTTTTATTGTTTGTGTAGCACACTTTGAGGGTGTCACCACCCTTTAACAGACAGACGCACGCTTGTCGCTGCTGCTTTAAGGATGCAGGTGCGGCTACAGCCCACACAATTCACAAAGACAGAAAAAGGAAGAAGAATATTTTTATTGTTTGTGTAGCACACTTTGAGGGTGTCACCACCCTTTAACAGACAGACGCACGCTTGTCGCTGCTGCTTTGAGGATGCAAGTGCGGCTACATCGCACACAAGTCACAAACACATTAAAAAAATAGTTTTTTATTTTTTGGAGCACTTTGAGAGTTACACCACCCTTTAACAGACAGACGCACGCTTGTCGCTGCTGCTTTGAGGACAGTATCATATGCAGTGACAGTAGACTTGTCAGAAATTGTTGGCACGTCCTTCAGTCCGGACCAGATGTCCAAACCAGTCCTTGACTTATGACACAGACGCACGCTTGGCGCTGCTACTATGTTGATGCACGTGCAGCTACATCGCACACAAGTCACAAACACATTAAAAAAATAGTTTTTTATTTTTTGGAGCACTTTGAGGGTTACACCACCCTTTAACAGACAGACGCACGCTTGTCGCTGCTGCTTTGAGGATGCAAGTGCGGCTACAGCCCACACAATTCACAAAGACAGAAAAAAAAAGAACTATTTTTATTGTTTGTGTAGCACACTTTGAGGGTGTCACCACCCTTTAACAGACAGACGCACGCTTGTCGCTGCTGCTTTGAGGACAGTATCATATGCAGTGACAGTAGACTTGTCAGAAATTGTTGGCACGTCCTTCAGTCCAGACCAGATGTCCAAACCAGCCCTTGACTTATGACACAGGCGCACGCTTGGCGCTGCTACTATGTTGATGCACGTGCGGCTACATCACACACAAGTCACAAACACATTAAAAAAATAGTTTTTTATTTTTTGGAACACTTTGAGGGTTACACCACCCTTTAACAGACAGACGCACGCTTGTCGCTGCTGCTTTGAGGATGCAAGTGCGGCTACAGCCCACACAATTCACAAAGACAGAAAAAAAAAGAACAATATTTTAATTGTTTGTGTAGCACACTTTGAGGGTGTCACCACCCTTTAACAGACAGACGCACGCTTGTCGCTGCTGCTTTGAGGATGCAGGTGGAATCTAGATGGGATTTGGAACCGGGGACACACTACCTCCATCAATTGTCTAAATCCCACTGCACTAATGGCGGATACCGGACGCACGTCTAACACCAACATAGCAGTCAAGGCCTCAGTTATACGTTTTGCTTCAGGATGACTGCTGTCGTACTTCATCCTCATCGCTAGGGACTGTTGGAGGGTCAATTGTTTAGTAAAAGTAGTGATGTTCCTACTTCCTCTCTGGGATGATGAACAACTCCCAGAAGCAGCAATAGCACTAGGAGGAAGTGGTTCTTGATCTTTCCCTATTTTATTTTTATCGGAGAAAGTTTGGTCCTCCATTTATGTTATATTGATATATACGTGCGGCTAAAGCGCACACAAACACAGAAAATATTTTTTTATTTTTGCTGGAGAGTAGTGCACTTTGTGGGTTACACCACCCTTTAAGAAATGAGCCAGCCGGCTCTTTACTTATGGGACACAGACGCACGCTTGGCGCTGCTCCTTTGTTGATGCACGTGCAGCCACAGTGCACACAAGTCACAAACACAGAAAATATTTTTTTTTTTGGTTTGGAGTGTACTTTGGGGGTTACAGCACCCTTTAACGGTCAAGCCAGCCGGCCCTTTACTTATGACACAGGCGCACGCTTGGCACTACTTTGTTGATGCACGTGCGGCTACTGCGCACACAATTCACAAACACAAAAAATTATTTTTTTTTGGTTTGGACTGGAGTGTACTTTGGGGGTTACAGCACCCTTTAACGGTCAAGCCAGCCGGCCCTTTACTTATGACACAGGCGCACGCTTGGCACTACTTTCCTGATGCACGTGCGGCTACTGCGCACACAATTCACAAACACAGAGAATAATTTTTTTTTTGGTTTGGACTGGAGTGTACTTTGGGGGTTACAGCACCCTTTAACGGTCAAGCCAGCCGGCCCTTTACTTATGACACAGGCGCACGCTTGGCACTACTTTCCTGATGCACGTGCGGCTACTGCGCACACAATTCACAAACACAGAAAATAATTTTTTTTTTGGTTTGGACTGGAGTGTACTTTGGGGGTTACAGCACCCTTTAACGGTCAAGCCAGCCGGCCCTTTACTTATGACACAGGCGCACGCTTGGCACTACTTTGTTGATGCACGTGCGGCTACTGCGCACACAATTCACAAACACAGAAAATATATTATTTTTTTAGCACTTGGGGGGAGCACCCCTGATGGACAGAGCACCCCCTGGACAACACTACAGCACCCCTTTAGGACTGGGACACTGCACAGGACTTTGGAGTGGACACAGCCCCTATGGAGAACTGACTGCACAACACAGTCCAGCCAGCCCCTATGGACTTTGAAGTAGTGGACACAGCCCCTATTAACAACAGCAGCACAGCACAACACAGCCAGCCCCTATGGACTTTGAAGTAGTGGACAACAGCAGCACTACACTACACTACACTACACAGCCCAGCCAGCCCTAACTCCCACCCTCCCTCTTCACTGTCCACAGCTGAGTGAGAAAATGGCGCCGACGCGGGTACCTTATATAGGATCCAAAACCCGCGAGACTCGGAAGGCGGGATGATGACGTTTTGCCTCGATTTCAGATCAGAGTCAGGCGGGAAAAGTCGAGCCTGACTCGGATCGGACTCAGATCGGGGGGGCTCGGGGGGGTTCGGATTTCAGAAATCCGAACCCGCTCACCCCTATATAATACCATATGTAAATATAGATAGGAAAACAATTGCTGGTTTGCACTAGTCATCACTACAAACGTGTCTGTATCTAGCAAAGAGTAAGCATGAGTAATTGGTTTATAAGCATACATGATATGGGAGAGCATATAAAGATTGGGCCTGGGGTCATGACATGGAAGTGCATTAATACAGGAGGTGTACGAGTTGTGGCTATTAAATAATGAACCTTTACTTGTAAAAAATAAACCATACAGTGTAAATTAAAAGGAAGTGGGGGAACATTGACCTTGTACTAACCCAAATTGGTGTTGCAAGTCTCACCCCTCTCGGACAGATAGTTTGCTGTCACACAGCATTCGAAGAAGTTGAGATTTTCCTGCGTGTCGTAAAAATATTAGTTCACAAGTAGAGCAAAGTGTTAACTTAAAGTTTTTGGTTCAATTGAACAAAATGCCCACCATATCTTTCCGTATGCTAACCGAGGCTGACGGGTTAGATTGTATGTCACGTGCACATGTTTTGGAGTGGCACAAAAGATTTAGTGATGGCCTTGAGGATATTGAAGATGATGAACGTCCTGGAAGGCCTGGCACATCAAAAACAAATGAAAATGTGACACAAATTGAGAAAATTGTTTGAATTGACCGCAAAATTGTTTGAATAATAGCAGAAATGTTAAACATCGGTAAGTTTTGCATCAAGACAAAAGTTTGTGCAAAGATGGTTCCAGTCTTTTCAGTAACGAGCAGAACGAAAATCGAAAGCGAATTTGTACAGACATTTCAGAACAAATTCAAGCGGATTTGCATTTTTTAGATAGAGTTTTTACCGGTGATGAAACATGGATCTTCCAGTACGATACTGAGGCAAAATGCACTGGAAAAAGCCATGTTAATTGTTTTCTTTGTTATCATGGGTATTATTTTGGAAGACTGGGAACCAGAAGGTGCAACAGTCAATCAACATTACTACAAAAATGTTCTAGCAACCAGTGGTGGCACTCTGCTGGTGAGGGCCACACCAGAGTGTCACCCTCAGAGGGGGCTTCACCAAAATGTCAGCTCCTTCCCAGTGACAGGAGCCGGGTGCTGCAGTGTGACATTCTTCTGCAGCACTTGGTTCCTGTCGCAGAGGAGGAGCTGACAGTGCAGGCACTAGTCTCCGGGGGCAGACTAGCATCTCCGGGGATGCTGGGCTCACCCCGGAGCGATGCAATTGGGATTTCCCTAAAGGCCATGCCCCCTTATGTTAGGCCACACTCCCTTTTTGGGCACTCGCGGCGGAGCCTCGCAAGGGGGGTTATGAGGTTTGCACGGGGTGACGCCTCTGCTAGCAATTTTGCGTGAAAGACTCAGAAGAAGGCCAGAGTTATGGAAAAATGGTTTCATCCTCTATCAGGACAATGCACCAACCACACAGCTGTGAAGCAGTTTTTGGCTGAGAAACAGATTGTAGTGCTAGAACACTCTCCATACTCACCAAACCTACCACCTTTTTCCTAAAGTCGAATCTGTAGTCAAGGAAACCTGTTTTGCATCAGTTACTGAGGTAAAGATGAAAATGACGGAGCTGTTGAGACAACGGACAGATAATGAGCTACAGTGAGGCTTTGACCAATGGAAACTAAGAATGCAGAGGGGAGTACATAGAAGGGGAACGGAGTTAAAATGTACTTAATATAATCTTATATATAAAATTAATTGGTCTGTTTGTATTTTTGTTTGCCTGTCTGTCCAGTTATGCATTCGGACACCCCTGCACCGATTAGGAGGAAACCAATGCGAGGTGATCCAGTTGGATCCTTGCCAGGTTTTAGGGGGGTTAGGGTCCCGGGGTACCTGTTCTGCACATTCCACTAGATGGATTTGGACGAAAACTTCACAGAGTGGCAACATTGGATCCCAGAAGACATACTAGGGGGTTGAGGTCCAGGTCGGACCTCCTGTTGGTGTACGCTGGGCAGAATTTTGACCCGGGGAGCCTGTTCTTACTCTTGAGACTCATTTTAAGATTATATCCCGAGGGTATGGATGCCCATTTTTATCTAAGATGTACCCTGGGGTACCAGCATGTTATTGGAGGTGTGGTAAAGGTTTGGGGATCCCAATTCATATGGTAGTCCTTTCCATCTTGCGGATTTTCTGGAACAATGTGATTTTGGTGGCATGTGAAATACTAGGCTCAGCGGTACAAGATTGGCCTGAATTCTGTATTTTAAACTTACATAAATTGCCCTTATCTGTGTATAAAAAAATCGCTGTTTAAATATTTCAATAGTGCAGCTAAATCCATTATCCCTGTGTTTTGAAAATCTACCTCCCCCTGACCCTTTTTGACTGGTTTCAAAGATTTGAAATGTATAGATCTATGGTATGGATAATATTATTATGCCTTCTTCTGATAAATTTAGGACCTATGATTTGGTTTACTTGGCTGGAATTCTACAAATTTCTTATTGGCACACCTTAGCTCCTACTCTCTGATAAGTTACTTGAGAGCAGCCCATTATTTATTGAGACCCTGGTGGTGACCCCCTCTACCCCTCCATAACCCCTTCCTCTCCTTATGTGCTGGTTTCCTTTTCTTGTCGCTTTACTTTCTTCTTTCTTTTTAATTTATTACTCTCTATTATGTTTTTTTCCTTATGTTGTGCCTTATGTGTACTTTTCATGCTATTGATATACCACAATCATTCTCATATTTTTTAATCTTCTCTGAATCTTAATATTCATTAATGCATGCATTCGTACTAGTAGGTATTTCTTTCTACGTATTATACTGTGGTGTACGGATGTTTTATATTTGTCCATGAACCTTAAAATTCTCAATAAAATGTACTTACAAAAAAAATGTTTATATACCAAAATTAATCCTAGATACTGTGGGCCTGATTCAGAGATGTACATACATCCGATGATGAACATACATCTCTGATGTTTCCGGGTCTGCACCTGCTCAGGAGGACCCGTTCTGCATATGTGCAGAATGGGTCCTGTAATTACGCTTGCAGAGCCACCCAAGCTGCAACATGATTCACATGCAGCAGCATTTGGGGAGGTGGAGCTGGGACGTGGCTGGTCACCGTTCCCAGAAATGGGGGGGTGTCGATCCCCATTTTCCTGGAGAGACGAGGCCAGGGTCTGCATCGGCGGACTCAGATCTATGGCCTCTTGACCAGCACCCTGTTAGGCTGCGGGAAGCTTCAGCTCCTGCAGCCTGACTAAAGGAGCTACTATCACGACTATCAGTCACCATTGTTTACGAAGGTGATCCCAGCCTGCGACAGGGGTTGCAGTGCCAGGATCGTAAATGCAGCAAGGAGGTGTCTGGCACCTCCTGCATTTGGATCAGAGATGGGTGGATTTGCACAGCCGCTTCTGTGCAGCTCTGCAAATCCGTCCTTCTGTGAATCGGGCCCTATTTTCAGTCTGCCATGTTGCGCGCGCCTTAGGCGCGGGCGCTTGTGAAGGGGGTACGCCATGAGCCATAGGGGTGTTCCGTGAGGCCAGGCCCCTGTGACTCGTGGCATATTCCCGGGCCATCACTACCGCCACCCCTTCCCTCCTCCTGAGCACATAACATGTATCTGGCAGCGTGTATCTGCGAACCAGCCCTGAGGCCATCGGCCGCTCTGGCATTTGCCAGAAGGGCCCGATGGCCAGTCTGGGCCTGCCGCTGGCAGCGCAAGATTCTCAGTTTGGGCGGGATGCATGGCGCATTGTATTTTGAATGAGATGCATCCTTCCTCTCATCGGAAGCATAAGGTCAATTACTAATAATTACATATAAAAATGCAACAGCTTCTGAGGGCATGTGCACATCCTGTTAGCATGCTGTAATGCAGCCAGTATCCCGGCGGCCGCGATGCCGGCACTGATATTATCGGTGCCGGAATCCCAACGCCTATCACAATACCGGCGCCTACATCCCGACCCCTGGGATACCGAAGGTAAGTAGCGGGGTGTTGGGGAGGGTTAGGCACTAGGGGTAGGGTTAGGCACTAAGAGGGACTGGTTTAGGGTGCAGGGAGGGTGGGTTAGGTTCAGGCACTAGGGGTGGAGGTTAGGGTTAGGCACCAAAGAAGGAGTGTTAGGGTTAGGGTAGGGAGAGGGGGAGAGTTAGCATACCGAGCAACAAGTGTCGGTATGCTAACCCTGTTGGGATGCCGGTGTCGGGACTGCCGGCATCCCATACCGATTCCAGCATGCCTATTGCAGAAGCTACAGAGAGCTGACACTACCTGATAACAGTAGGCAATAGTCTGTGTTCAGTTATACAACAAGAACATGCATTCTCAAACATCCGTAATTTTACCATTTATATACACATTTGTTAAATAATACCTATTCATCAATTTGATTTCTTTAGCTTAGTTTATGGTGTGCTGAATATAAATAACACTATTACAAGTGGTGTATACCAATATGTCAGACATATGGCACATTTTCTCCATTTTAAATTCCTCCTATATAGCGTCTTAGTTATCACCAACTGTGCATAATTTCTAGTATTTACCAGTTTCTGGTTTTAATAGGAGATGTAGTCGCCATTCCGGTGCACACAATGCCGGTGCAATCCCAACAGCAGTCAGAATCCCGGTACCAGAATCCCAACGGGAAGTATTAGGGTTAGAGTTAGGCACTTGGGGGAAAGTTAGGGTTTATTCTGCTGGAAGGAAGGATCACAGTCAGGCTGCGGGGTGGGGATGGTTAGGGTTAGGCTGCGCGGTGGGGGCAGATAGGGTTAGGCTGCTGGGTGGGGGCGGTTAGGGTTAGGCTGTGGGGTGGGGACGATTAGGGTTAAGCTGTGCGGTCGGGGCAGTTAGGGTTAGGCTGCGGGAGGGGTGGGTTAGGGTTAGGTTGCAGGGTGGGGATGGTTAGGGTTAAGCTGCGGGAGGGGAGGGTTAGGCTGCGGGGTGGGGACGGTTAGGGTTAGGCTGCGGGAGGGGAGGGTTAGGCTGCAGGGTGGGGATGGGTTAGGGTTAGGCTGCGGGGTAAACTATTCCTAACCCTCCCTTAGGGGTGCCTAACCCTAACCTCCCCCCCTAGTGCCTGACCCTAACCTCCCCCCCGTGAGTGCCTAAACCTAACCTGCCCCTGGGGTTGCCTAGCCCTTCCCCTAGCCTAACCCTCCCAGGGGGGGGTACCTGACCAAAAGTCCCCCCCGGGAGCCCCTAACCTAACCCCCCCCCCCCCCACACACACACACACGGCTGTCAGCTCCCTGCACCTAGCTTACCTTCGTTTGGTATGCCCGACATAGGGATAATGATAGGCACCAGGATTTCGACACCTATCATTAATCCCTTGCCGGGATTTGACGGCGGTCGGCATGTAGACCACCGGCTTCCTGACTACATACCGGGACGGTTAGGATTAGGCTGCGGGGAGGGGACGGTTAGGGTTAGGCTGTGGGAGGGGAGGGTTAGGGTTAGGCTGTTGGAAAGGTGAGGGGAAGGGTTAGGATACTTACCAGCATGTGATGCGATTTCCACCATCGGGATTATACTGCTGGGATTCTGACCGCCAACAGTGTGTGTGCCGGGGTCGCGTACCCAACCCTTTAATAGCGTGTTCCTGGGAATATTAGTCCTGTGGAAATGACACTATAGGGCATATTTACTAAGCAGTCACCTCTAGACATATATATATATATATATATATATATATATATATATATATATGACAGTTCTTTCCATGGGATTTAAAAGGGCAATAATATTACATCGAAAATCCAGAGTGTATTTCATTTGACATTGCCCTTTTAAATCTAGTGGCCAGAACTGCTGACGAGTGCCAGCTTTGAAAAACCACCTCTTAGTGAATATACCCCTGCTGTATATGTCAATACTGACCAAGTGCTTAGTGAAGATGCAGTAAAAATTAACATAGAGTACATTTACGCTTCTGAACCTCAGAAGTGCTCGCAGGTAATGCAATCATATGATCAATAATGCTTCAGGGCAGTATTTTAAGGGCAGTACCCTACAGGTGTACACAATTGTCTGTACACAATTTTCTGACATTGTAAAGAGATGATATGCTAGGCAGGGGTGTATCTACCCATTGGTTAGGATGGCACTCACCAGGGGCGCTGGCCGATGGAGGGGCGCCACCCAGTGGTGCCACCCACGGCCATGGGTAGAATCGCATAGGTAGTTCTGAGTCTTAACTAGTTTTCAGAACTCAGAAGTAGATCCTCCTATTACCGTGCGCAGAGAGGCACCATGGGAGCTGCAGTGCAGTCTGACGTGGTTCAGGTCGGTGCTGGGCAGCCGGAGGCCTCAGAACTGCATTTCCCAGAGGCCTCTGGGTGGCGCAGCTCGCTGCTGTATTATCCTGATGCCAGGCTGGCTCGCAGGGGGCTGTCTGACCCTGATGCCGGACTGGCTCGCAGGGGGCTGTCTGACCCTGATGCCGGGCCGGCTCGTGGGGGCTGTCTGAAGGGGTCTCTGCAACTCCGCTCATCATTCGGGAATCAGGGGAGACTGGAGGCTGCAGGAGGAGTAGGGCACTCTGGGACTGCTGAAAAGGAAGGGAACAAAGCTTCCAGGTAACGACCCTGGGGCATGATATGAGGGTTGATGGTGATTGATGGGATTTGGGGGTGCATTACGTCCCCCTCCTCACTGACTGCTGCTCCCTCCTGGGGAGCTTTATTCATTCCCATGTACAGTATGTACTATACCCCCCACCTCCTCACCGATTGATACTCCTTCCTGGAGGGCTTTTTTCCTCCCCATTTAGGTACTATAACCCCTCTCCCTCTTCCCCTCCTGTCCCCACTGACTGCTGTTTCCTCCTGGCAGCTTTATTTCTCCCCATCTATGTATTATCTATGTATTATACACCTCCTCCTCACTATCTTCTGCTCCCTCCTGTTGAGGTATATGTAGTTTAAATACCGCTGGGTTGCCGATGCCGGAATCCCGACACCTGTCAAGACTCCCACCACTGGCATCCCAATGGTAAGTATTGGGGTTAGTGGGATAGGTAGGGTTAGGCACTAGAGGGAGGGTTAGGGTTAGGCTACCGGGGGTGAGGTTTAGGATTAGTCTTGCAGGAGGGGGGGAGGATTAAGACTAGTCTGCAGGGAGGGAGGGGTAGGGTTAGGATACTCACCGACAGGTGTCGGTTTCTTAACCCTGTCGGGATGACAGCGTCAGGATTCTGAGTGCTAGCATTCCTTACCCAACCCCAGGGGGCATTTATTCTTCTCTTTGTGTGGCATAATGTGTATAAGGGGTACTACTGTGTGGCTTTAGGGACTCTAGCATGTGGTGTAACATGTATTAGGAGTACTACTGTGTGGTGTTACGTGTATATGGGGTACTACTGTGTGGCCTAATGTGAAGAAGGGATACTACTATGCAGTGTAATGTGAGTAAAGGGCAGTACTGTGTGGCGTAATTTGAATTGGGGGTATTCATTTGAGGCCACGACCCTTCCCCATGAGACCATGCCCCTTTTTTAGAGCGCTCTTTCCCTATTTACAATACAGGGGGTGGGGGCGCCAGTCCCTTACTTTGCCTGGGGCACTCGGATCGCTGAAAACACCCCTGATACTAAGCTATTATATCTTGAAAATGAATGGGAAACGCTTTTCCCCTATCACACCATATACAGTATATCGCTACATGCAGCCATGTATATCTCATTAAATTAATTTTATATATCAGAATTTGTGTATAGGTTTATTGTATTGTAATGAATTTGAATCATCAGAATGTATAAAAGTATAACCACCTAAATCACTACACTTATTTTTATGAACATTTTTGTACCTAAACGGTTAAATTGAAAATAAAATTGCATTTATATATAAATAAAAATACAATATTTTTATTTTAATAAAGAATGTACATTTATGTGTCATTGAGGGTTAAATTCTACCTGTATAGAAAGTGAAGAACGCAAGAAACAACATTAGTTGCAACAGAAACACCGAAAGACAGGCCGTGTTGTACATTTTATTATTCTAATAAATTCATTGTCATTCCTATGTGAGTGGTGACAATGTTATGAAATGGGATTTGGTTACAAAATTTTGTTTTGCACCAAGGTCCCAAGGTGGAAGGTCATTATTTGAGCCTGAGGAACTGAATTTATTTTCGCGGCAGATGTAATTTATGCCTCTTGGTCTTTAAGTACTTGAAGTGACTTTTCCACATTGATCAGACAAATGACACTCTTCTCTCCTGATACACAGGACTTTGCATGTTTGCTTAGGGTTAAATGAAGAATGGCCACACAAAGAGGTTAGCTACACAGACATGAAGGATTTTATTTTCATAATAAGCAGCTAATCTCTCTCTCCTGTTTTCATTACAAACAGAATATGTGAGGGGCAAAAATGGGGTCACATCTTATAAAGAGAGATAAAGAAAATGACCAGAAAGAGGCCACAAAAAACATCAGCAATGTGCAACTACAAACAACATAAATATTGTACAAAGTGACAAACTGGACACGCAATAAGTAATGACAAGAAAACATTGTGTTTCACTTTTAATATTTATATAATTTTTAGACATCTGGAAAGCAGAAGAGTGAGTAGGAAGCATCCGTATGCAAAATTTGGGTACCTGTAGCCACCCTGATCACGGAATGAGCAGGGACACAAATTGTGTAAGAAGTAATTCCTACAATTGGTGTTCTCTTAAGAATGCATAGAAGTAGGAACTGGCTCAGCAATAGGGTTTTCAGCAATCACAAGTTTGACCAGGCCCTGAAGATGCTGCTATACCCCATATATACTATAGGCTTTAAGTGATAAGAGACTTTCTATTTTGGTAGTGGAGTGCAATGATGTCACCATGCAGTTCATTAGAAAAGGTCTTGTCACTATTAAGAAGGCCATGTTGTTACTCACATGATCACCAATTATCACTACTGAGCAGGCCATGTTGTTACTACATGATCACCTCTTGTCACTACTGAGAAATGTATGTAGTTACTCACATGATAACCAGTTTTTGCTACTGAGAAGGCCATATTGTTACTCACATGATCACCATTTGTCATTACTGAGCAGGCCATGTTGTTACTCACATGATCACCATATGTCACTACTGAGCAATCTATGTAGTTACTCTCATGATAACCATTTGTCGCTAGTGAGAAGGCCATGTTGTTACTCACATGATCACAATTTGTCACTACTGAGCAATCTACGTAGTTACTCACATGATAAGCATTTGCCGCTAGTGAGAAGGCCATGTTGTTACTCACATGATAACCATTTGTCGCTACGGAGCAGGCCATGTTGGTACTCACATGATAACCATTTGTCACTAATGACCAGGCCATGTTGGTACTCACATGATAACCATTTGTCGCTAAGGAGCAGGCCATGTTGTTACTCACATGATCACCATTTGTACAAAAAGGGAAAGATTGTGACACTCTGGGCGCACAACACTGCAGCTATTAGGGAATAAGTTAGGGTCCTATCACCAACACTGGACCAATAAATAAGCATGTAACATAGTAAACAAATTCCACCAATGTGCTGAGTATACAAAATATAAATATAAAGTGCTATATGATCACCACTTGTCACTACTGAGCAGGCCATGTTGTTACTCATATGATCATCATTTGTCACTACTGAGCAGGCCATGTTGTTACTCATATGATCACCATTTGTCACTACTGATCAGGCTACATTATATTGTTACTCACATGATCACTATGTGTCACTACTTATCAGGCCATGTTGTTACTTATGTGATCACCATTTGTCACCACTGATTAGGCCATGTTGTTACTCATATGATAACAATTTGTAGGCTATATTGCTACTCACATGATCACCATTTGGCAATACTGATCTGGCCACCTCGCTTTTTACATGATCACCGTTTGCAGCTATTGATCAGGCCATATTTTTACTCACATAATTTGTCACTACTACTAACCATTTGTCACTACTGAGTAGGCCATGTTGTTACTCATATGATTAATATTTGTCACTCCTGATCAAGCTATGTTGTTACTCACATGATCAGAATCCCAAGGATATAAACAGAACTGAAACATCAGAAAGACACATGTGCTTGAGATAAGGTGGCAAGGGGGATCAGAGAGGAATGGATCACATAAGGAGACAAAGATTCCTTAGAATGTAAGTTCTCATGAGCAGGGACCTCTTCCCTCATGTGCTTCTCTTTACATTTTCTTCTACTCTCTACTCCCCATTAGGGCACCTAACACGGGACTGCCAACTCCCAGCAGCTTATTGTGAGTGCTTTAATCACTATTTCAGCAATGTATATAAGTCGTGTCCTTGTCCTGCACTATAATGTACTGTAAGTTACTTGTTTCTTGTTCACCTATTAGTTCTATGTACGGCGCTGCGGAACACTTGTGGCGCCATATAAATAAAGGATACTAATAATAATAATAATAAAGATAAGCAGGTAAGTGGTTGGGGATAAAAGATTTAGAACCAGAGCTCCGGATCCTTACTGCTTGTAATACTAATTACTATCTGTAAAGCACACTAGAATGTGTTTATTGAATAGGTAGAGTATTTGGAACAAGCCAATGTTCTGCAGATGGAGATGGGTTAATTGTTAAACTGCAAATTATGTAAAAATAAATCAAGGACAAAGACAAATATATCACTAAGACTATGCTAGAAGCAATTGGCGAAATGTTGTAGCTTGATAAAATTTACCATCTACCCTTCTGAGATTTTATATATATATATATATATATATATATATATATATATATATATATAGCAACAAAGGGTCCTGCACTCACATCTCTTAAGTAGACAGCTTTGGTATGCTTACCAAGATCAACAATCCGGAATATAACATCACTCACCAATAAGATTTAAACAACCGATATTTATTGAAAATAACACATATCAGTAATTCGACATGAATGGCTTTGATTTATAATCCGCCATAATAAGCATCGCCGTTTCGGTTCAACTCAAGAACAAGATGGGCATAATTTACAAATATGCATACTTGAAAAGAAAAGATAGTACATCTGAGGATAAAAAGCAAACAGTATCAAGACTAAGTCTAACAGGCTCCACTACTCATATTAGTTTCTTTAGCCATTGTTACACATTAACCATTTATTGTACCCATAATGTCATCATTTACCTGGATAATTCACATGGTATCACGTAGTAGTTTTTTAAGTATATATGTTAGATTGATGGTGCGTGATTTGTAGCTTGAAGCTTCAGACTGGGAGCAAGTTATAGTCCTGGATGCTGGTGGTTCACATGTTTGTGCTATTTTCAAATGCAATTGCATTACACCTTACCTAGTTTGGATTTATTACAACATAATTCCAAATTTGTGCCCCTGATGAAGTCCATAAGGACGAAACACGTTGGATATTAGTTTTGGTTAAAGAATCCATGTGTCAACAGGGAGGCATCTGCTGAATAACTTGAATACCCTGAAGGTTGGACAACAGGATACAGCCATCTTGCCCCTAAACTATGACAATGGAATGTTGAATGAAATTGATGTAAGGAATTTTTTTATCATGTGAAAATTATGTGCTAATAAGCATTTATATATATTTTTAATAAAAATTAATTTTCAAAAGAAAATATATCTAATGATTGGCCTTTGGGCCCCTTTTGGGTGTTTTCTTTGGTGAGAGGGTCTTTTTTAGTATTATTTGGAACAATCCAGTATTAACATCAAAACGAATAAAGAATCCGGAGAGAAAAATATCAAGTTCGCCACAGGAGTTATATAAAGGACACTGGCTCTATTTGCTACGAACATTGGTGTAAATTGCCCGGACTGATAAGGTTTCCTTCAATATTGACCCTTATAGGGTTTTTTACTAAATTGCGCCCTTGAAGTATTTTTTGTATATATGTGATGTGCGGTGAGGTAAATGGCTGGGGAGGCACTTGCTAGTATTAGGGCCAGATATACAGGTACATATATGAGCCCGAGGGTTCATGTGGACATTATACAAAGGTGCAGCAGTATATAGTGCTGGAAATTTGGTGTGTTTTGATCAGGGATGTGCAGAAAATGTAGACAGGGGAGACAGTGCCTCACCTGCAATACACTTTTTACTCCAGAGTTTTGATTCATCATGGATTGCATCATCTGTTTAAATGACATTCCAATTAATAAACTATAATTGCAGATGTGCAGTAGTGCACTTGGCTCTCTTTGTTGCATATCCCCTTCCCTTCCATATGGATGCAAGAACCATCCAGATTGCCAGTGGTCACAAGGGCCAGCAGCTACCAGGAACTAGATGTGTCATCATGAGAAAGGGGTATGGGAGGATCAGAGCATCATAGGGCTCATTGAGGTTATGGATGTGGATTGTTGTATGACTTGCATGCCTGATGATATATTTAATATATCGGTGTTCTTTGTCTTTACTGACGTTCATTTACATTGTGCAGCACAACAAGTCTTGGTTTTGCCTCTGTGCATTGTGAAGGTGACATACATGCTGCCCACTCTTGTGAGACACCAGTCCAACATAGAAGTGTACTAACTAGGGGTGTGCACCGGCCACTTTTCGTGTTTTGTGTTTTGGTTTTGGATCTGGATCTTTCTTTGTGTTTTGGATCTGGATTGGTTTTGCCAAAACCACCCTTCGGTGTTTTGGGTTCTGGGTTTTGTGTTTTGGATCTGTATTTTTTTTTAAAAAAGCATAAAAACAGCTAAAATCACAGAATGTGTTGATTTTTCTGCTCCTATGCTATTATTAACCTCAAAAACCTTAATTTACACTCATTTCCAGTTTATTCTGAACACCTCACACCTCACAATAGTGTTTTTATGTCCAAAAGGTTGCACCAAGGTAGATGGATGACTATGCTAAGCGACACGAGTGGGCGGCACAAACACGTGGCCCATCTAGGAGTGACACTGCAGTGGCAGACAGGATGGCAATTTGAAAAACTAGGCCCCAAACAGTACATAATGCAAAGAAAAAAAGAGGTGCAAGATGGAATTGTCATTGGGCCCTCCCACCCACCCTTATGTTGTATAAACAGGACATGCACACTTTAACAAACCAATCATTTCAGCGCCAGGGTCTGCCACATGACTGTGGCTGAAATTATTGGTTCGTTTGGGCCCCCACAAAACAAGCTGGCAATTAATCTGGCCCTGCACAAACTGGCTCTACGGAGGCAAGATGTCGTCCTCATCCTCCTCATTCACCGATTCCTCACCCTCTTCAGTGTTGTGTACATCCTCATCCTCACAGAGTATTAATTCGTCCCCACTGGAATCCACCACCACAGGTCCTTCTGTACGTTCTGGAGGCTGGTCTCCCTGGAAAAGTTGATAATTCTTTTTAATGAACATCATCTTCTCCACATTTTGTGGAAGCAACCTCCTACGCCTTTTGCTGACAAGGTTCCCAGCTGCACTAAACACTCTTTCGGAGTGCACACTGGAGGGGGGGCAACTCAGGTAAAATAGAGCCAGTTTGTACAGGGGCCTCCAAATTGCCTCGTTTTCCTGCCAGTACATGTACGGACTGTCTGACATGCCTACTTGGATGCTGTCACCGATGTAATCCTTTAACAGACAGACGCACGCTTGTCGCTGCTGCTGTGAGGATGCAGGTGCGGCTACAGCCGCACCTGCATTCACAATTCACACAATTCACAAAGACAGGAAATTCACAAAGACAGGAAAAAAAAGAATTCACAAAGACAGGAAAAAAATTCACAATTCACAAAGACAGGAAAAAAAAGAAGAATTTTTTTATTGTTTGTGGAGCGCACTTTGAGGGTTACACCACCCTTTAACAGACAGACGCACGCTTGTCGCTGCTGCTTTAAGGATGCAGGTGCGGCTACAGCCCACACATTTCACAAAGACAGAAAAAAAATGAAGAATTTTTTTATTGTTTGTGGAGCGCACTTTGAGGGTTACACCACCCTTTAACAGACAGACGCACGCTTGTCGCTGCTGCTTTGAGGATGCAAGTGCGGCTACAGCCCACACAATTCACAAAGACAGAAAAAAAAAGAAGAATATTTTTATTGTTTGTGGAGCACACTTTGAGGGTGTCACCACCCTTTAACAGACAGACACACGCTTGTCACTGCTGCTTTAAGGATGCAGGTGCGGCTACAGCCCACACATTTCACAAAGACAGAAAAAAAAAGAAGAATATTTTTATTGTTTGTGGAGCACACTTTGAGGGTGTCACCACCCTTTAACAGACAGATGCACGCTTGTCGCTGCTGCTTTGAGGATGCAGGTGGAATCTAGACGGGATTTGGAACCGGGGACACACTACCTCCATCAATTGTCTAAATCCCACTGCACTAATGGCGGATACCGGACGCACGTCTAACACCAACATAGCAGTCACGGCCTCAGTTATACATTTTGCTTCAGGATGACTGCTGTCGTACTTCATCCTCATCGCTAGGGACTGTTGGAGGGTCAATTGTTTAGTAAAAGTAGTGGTGTTCCTACTTCCTCTCTGGGATGATGAACAACTCCCAGCAGCAGCAACAGCACTAGGAGGAAGTGGTTCTTGATCTTTCCCTATTTTATTTTTATCAGAGAAAGTTTGGTCCTCCATTTATGTTATATTGATATATACGTGTGGCTAAGGCGCACACAAACACAGAAAATATTTTTTTATTTTTGCTGGAGAGTAGTGCACTTTGTGGGTTACACCACCCTTTAAGAAGTAAGCCAGCCGGCTCTTTACTTATGGGACACAGGCGCACGCTTGGCGCTGCTCCTTTGTTGATGCACGTGCAGCCACAGTGCACACAATTCACAAACACAGAAAATATTTTTTGATTTGGTTTGGAGTGTACTTTGGGGGTTACAGCACCCTTTAACGGTCAAGCCAGCCGGCCCTTTACTTATGACACAGGCGCACGCTTGGCACTACTTTGTTGATGCACGTGCAGCTACTGCGCACACAATTCACAAACACAGAAAATATTTTTTTATATGGTTTGGAGTGTAGGGGTTACAGCACCCTTAACGGTCAAGCCAGCCGGCCCTTTACTTATGACACAGGCGCACGCTTGGCACTACTTTGTTGATGCACGTGCGGCTACTGCGCACACAATTCACAAACACAGAAAATATTTTTTTATTTGGTTTGTAGTGTATTTTGGGGGTTACAGCACCCTTTAACGGTCAAGCCAGCCGGCCCTTTACTTATGACACAGGCGCACGCTTGGCACTACTTTGTTGATGCACGTGCGGCTACTGCGCACACAATTCACAAACACAGAAAAAATATATTTTTTTTAGCACTTGGGGGGAGCACCCCTGACGGACAGAGCACCCCCTGGACAACACTACAGCACCCCTTTAGGACTGGGACACTGCACAGGACTTTGGAGTGGACACAGCCCCTATGGACAACTGACTGCACAACACCTTCCAGCCAGCCCCTATGGACTTTGAAGTAGTGGACACATCCCCTATTAACAACAGCAGCACAGCACAACACAGCAGCCCCTATGGACTTTGATCTAGTGGACACAGCCCCTATGGACAACAGCAGCACAGCGCAGCACAGCACAGCACAACACAACACTACTCTGCACTACACTACACTACACTACACTACACAGCCCAGCCAGCCCTAACTCTCACCCTCCCTCTTCACTGTCCACAGCCGGGTGAGAAAATGGCGCCGACGCGGGTACCTTATATAGGATCCAAAACCCGCGAGACCCGGAAGGCGGGATGATGACGTTTTGCCTCGATTTCAGATCCGAGTCAGGCGGGAAAAGTCGAGCCTGACTTGGATCTGCCTCGGATCGGGGGGGCTCGGGGGGGTTCGGATTTCAGAAATCTCAACCCACTCACCCCTAGTACTAACATATGCGTAGAGAAGGAGAAAGATGAATAGGGGAATAAGGAATTCAATTAGGTGAGAGTTTTCAAAAAGCAAAAAACTCTCACACTTCGCCTTCATGCGCACAGCCGAGATATGCGCAATTCAATTAGAAATGCAAATTCGATCTTCTCGCAGTGAGAGTGTGCTATTTTCTCCAAAAGTGAACAGTGAAAATAGCAAGAAAAAGTGGGGAGACCTTCCTGGATCCCAAAAAAGTGAAAACTTTGTTAGCAGAATCATGTAGAAGACTGTTTAGCGGCCATACAGAACGTACTGTATGCTTTTAAAAGGTGTCAAATGGCTGATTTGCGCATTTATTAAAAAAAGCTAAATAAATGTAAAAAGCTGTAGAATTTTGTTTGATTACAGAGGAATTAAACCGAAAATGCAAAAAAAGTAGAAAAAAAATGCTTTTGGGGTAATTTGAGGCAACTGTATAAAATGTAAACAAATGATAGAAAGCAATTAATTTTCGTTGAAATAAATACTTTCTTTAAACTTGGGGTGTATTTTTTAGCTAAAAAAAAGCTTATTTTGGGGTAATTTGAGGCCTTTTATTTTTTTTCACCCCAAAAATTACATGTAATTATTGGCCCAATTAAGGTAATTGAAATTAGTCATTAGGGGGAGGGGAGGGGTGTCCAAGGGGTTCTGAAGCAAGTCCCGACACTTTTACCTTAAAATACAGATCTTCCCTACCTTTTCCCTGCTCATGGGGTGCGAACAAAAACACGCAAATTTACTCTGAAAAAGAAATGCGAGTTTGGAATTGAATTGCAGTGATTTCACCTAATGCCCCTCGAAGAGAAGCACTGTGTAAAAGTTTCAATGTCACATCAAAGTCCAACTTCCTACTACTACAGAACCAATCATTGAAGCCTTTTTAATTTTAGAATACTGTTTAGGATACCAATATTAATGGCTACTGTGATTCACGAAGGTAAGTAGTCATCCGGGTTGCTTCCATTCATTTGTCTTTGAAGGGGTTCTAAAGAAAATTCTGAAAGTGGTCACATCTTGGTGGGACCTTATAAAAAAGTAAGATTTGGACGATTTCACTCATTTTAATTAATGTCAGAAATCGTTAATCGTTCATAAAATCGTTCAAATCGATGTTAAAATCGTTCATCGTTATCGTTCAACGTGACCGTGTGTATGCACCATTAGAAGTTACATTCCTCATTTCCGGAGCTGTGAGGAATCAGAAAGTATGGATGTCCTGAAGCTGGTTAGAGGAGCAGGGAGCTTATATAACATGTCAGGGCTCATTTATCATTTAATATTTGCAGTGTATTCCCTGAAAACACCCCTTTATGGGGGATACCCACAAATATTAGGTATCCCCCAGATGTATTGTAGAGGAATTGCAGCTGATATCTCCGATATCTGCTGCTGTCCCTCCATTTCCACCAGCACTGCAACCCCCATAGGTTTCTATGGGGCATGCGATGCATTAGATTTACCAATTTCCGGAATGCTTCACATTCCGGAACTTGGTACCCACGATTTACACCATCTGAAGATGGAGTAAGCCGCTGTAGACTATGGGCTACATATCTCAAAACTAGCGGGGAGAGGTTTCTATAGGAACCCTCCCCCGGCAATGGCCCCCACGCATGTGTGGTCTGTAGACCACACATGTGCAGGACCCCTGGCACAGGAGCGAAGAGACCACTGACACAGTCACTTCACTCCTGGCCCATCGAAGGGACGGGCTCCTTTCGGAGCCCCTGTCCCTGTGGGTGCATTTTGTTCCATTCCAGCGACATGATCGCATCATGCAATGGGATCATGGGCACTAAAATCGTGCGAAGATTGCATTGCAAATACAATCATTAATAAATGGGCACCAGAGTCACTGGAGCCACTGGACAAGACTGAGAGCATAGACGGGGTAGGTACTGTGAAAATCAGAGTAACCACCAGTACTATAGAGACATTACAATTAGGGGTGTGCACCGGCCACTTTTCGTGTTTTGTGTTTTGGTTTTGGATCTGGATCTTTCTTCGTGTTTTGGATCTGGATTGGTTTTGCCAAAACCACCCTTGCGTGTTTTGGGTTCTGGGTTTTGTGTTTTGGATCTGTATTTTTTTGAAAAAAAGCATAAAAACAGCTAAAATCACAGAATTTGTAGGTTTTTCTGCTCCTATGCTATTATTAACCTCAATAACCTTAATTTCCACTCATTTCCAGTCTATTCTGAATACCTCACACCTCACAATAGTGTTTTTATGTCCAAAAGGTTGCACCGAGGTAGCTGGATGACTATGCTAAGCGACACAAGTGGGCGGCACAAACACGTGACCCATCTAGGCGTGAAACTGCAGTGGCAGACAGGATGGCATTGAAAAACTAGGCCCCAAACTGTACATAATGCAAAGAAAAAAAAGAGGTGCAAGATGGAATTGTCCTTGGGCCCTCCCACCCACCCTTATGTTGTATAAACAGGACATGCACACTTTAACAAACCAATCATTTCAGCGCCAGGGTCTGCCACACAACTGTGGCTGAAATGATTGGTTCGTTTGGGCCCCCACAAAACAAGCTGGCAATTTATCTGTCCCTGCACAAACTGGCTCTACGGAGGCAAGATGTCATCCTCATCCTCCTCATCCACCGATTCCTCACCCTCTTCAGTGTGTACATCCTCATCCTCACAGAGTATTAATTCGTCCCTGCTGGAACCACAGGTCCCTCTGTACGTTCTGGAGGCTGGTCTCCCTGGAAGAGTTGATAATTCATTTTATGAACATCATCTTCTCCACATTTTGTGGAAGCAACCTCCTACGCCTTTCGCTGACAAGGTTCCCGGCTGCACTAAACACTCTTTCGGAGTACACACTGGAGGGGGGGCAACTCAGGTAAAATAGAGCCAGTTTGTACAGGGACCTCCAAATTGCTTCTTTTTCCTGCCAGTACAGGTACGGACTGTCTGACATGCCTACTTGGATGCTGTCACCGATGTAATCCTTTAACAGACAGACGCACGCTTGTCGCTGCTGCTTTGAGGATTCAAGTGCGGCTACAGCCCACACAATTCACAAAGACAGAAAAAAAAAAGAATATTTTTATTGTTTGTGGAGCACACTTTGAGGGTTACACCACCCTTTAACAGACAGACGCACGCTTGTCGCTGCTGCTTTGAGGATGCAAGTGCGGCTACAGCCCACACAATTCACAAAGACAGAAAAAAGAAGAAGAATATTTTAATTGTTTGTGTAGAACACTTTGAGGTGTCACCACCCTTTAACAGACAGACGCACGCTTGTCGCTGCTGCTTTAAGGATGCAGGTGCGGCTACAGCCCACACATTTCACAAAGACCAAAAAAAAAAGAACAATATTTTAATTGTTTGTGTAGAACACTTTGAGGTGTCACCACCCTTTAACAGACAGACGCACGCTTGTCGCTGCTGCTTTAAGGATGCAGGTGCGGCTACAGCCCACACAATTCACATAGACAGAAAAAAAAGAACAATATTTTAATTGTTTGTGTAGCACACTTTGAGGGTGTCACCACCCTTTAACAGACAGACGCATGCTTGTCGCTGCTGCTTTGAGGATGCAAGTGTGGCTACATCGCACACAAGTCACAAACACATTAAAAAATAGTTTTTTATTTTTTGGAACATTTTGAGAGTTACACCACCCTTTAACAGACAGACGCACGCTTGTCGCTGCTGCTTTAAGGATGCAGGTGCGGCTACAGCCCACACATTTCACAAAGACCAAAAAAAAAAGAACAATATTTTAATTGTTTGTGTAGCACACTTTGAGGGTGTCACCACCCTTTAACAGACAGACGCACGCTTGTCGC
Organism: Taudactylus pleione; assembly: GCA_031769625.1. Taxonomy (NCBI): domain Eukaryota; kingdom Metazoa; phylum Chordata; class Amphibia; order Anura; family Myobatrachidae; genus Taudactylus; species Taudactylus pleione. The sequence continues at coordinate 1,169,670 of JAUIMM010000109.1, forward strand.
TGCTGCTTTAAGGATGCAGGTGCGGCTACAGCCCACACAATTCACAAAGACAGAAAAAAAAGAACAATATTTTAATTGTTTGTGTAGCACACTTTGAGGGTGTCACCACCCTTTAACAGACAGACGCACGCTTGTCGCTGCTGCTTTAAGGATGCAGGTGCGGCTACAGCCCACACATTTCACAAAGACCAAAAAAAAAAGAACAATATTTTAATTGTTTGTGTAGCACACTTTGAGGGTGTCACCACCCTTTAACAGACAGACGCACGCTTGTCGCTGCTGCTTTAAGGATGCAGGTGCGGCTACAGCCCACACATTTCACAAAGACCAAAAAAAAAAGAACAATATTTTAATTGTTTGTGTAGCACACTTTGAGGGTGTCACCACCCTTTAACAGACAGACGCACGCTTGTCGCTGCTGCTTTAAGGATGCAGGTGCGGCTACAGCCCACACAATTCACAAAGACAGAAAAAAAAAGAACAATATTTTAATTGTTTGTGTAGCACACTTTGAGGGTGTCACCACCCTTTAACAGACAGACGCACGCTTGTCGCTGCTGCTTTAAGGATGCAGGTGCGGCTACAGCCCACACAATTCACAAAGACAGAAAAAAAAAGAACAATATTTTAATTGTTTGTGTAGCACACTTTGAGGGTGTCAGCACCCTTTAACAGACAGACGCACGCTTGTCGCTGCTGCTTTGAGGATGCAGGTGGAATCTAGACGGGATTTGGAACCGAGGACACACTACCTCCATCATTTGTCTAAATCCCACTGCACTAATGTCGGATACCGGACGCACGTCTAACACCAACATAGCAGTCAAGGCCTCAGTTATACGTTTTGCTTCAGGATGACTGCTGTCGTACTTCATCCTCATCGCTAGGGACTGTTGGAGGGTCAATTGTTTAGTAAAAGTAGTGATGTTCCTACTTCCTCTCTGGGATGATGAACAACTCCCAGCAGCAGCAACAGCACTAGGAGGAAGTGGTTCTTGATCTTTCCCTATTTTATTTTTATCGGAGAAAGTTTGGTCCTCCATTTATGTTATATTGATATATATACGTGCGGCTAAAGCGCACACAAACACAGAAAATATTATTTTATTTTTGCTGGAGAGTAGTGCACTTTGTGGGTTACACCACCCTTTAAGAAATGAGCCAGCCGGCTCTTTACTTATGGGACACAGGCGCACGCTTGGCGCTGCTCCTTTGTTGATGCACGTGCAGCCACAGTGCACACAATTCACAAACACAGAAAATAATTTTTTTTTTGGTTTGGACTGGAGTGTACTTTCGGGGGTTACAGCACCCTTAACGGTCAAGCCAGCCGGCCCTTTACTTATGACACAGGCGCACGCTTGGCACTACTTTGTTGATGCACGTGCGGCTACTGCGCACACAATTCACAAACACAGAAAATAATTTTTTTTTTGGTTTGGACTGGAGTGTACTTTCGGGGGTTACAGCACCCTTAACGGTCAAGCCAGCCGGCCCTTTACTTATGACACAGGCGCACGCTTGGCACTACTTTGTTGATGCACGTGCGGCTACTGCGCACACAATTCACAAACACAGAAAATAATTTTTTTTTGGGTTTGGACTGGAGTGTACTTTCGGGGGTTACAGCACCCTTAACGGTCAAGCCAGCCGGCCCTTTACTTATGACACAGGCGCACGCTTGGCACTACTTTGTTGATGCACGTGCGGCTACTGCGCACACAATTCACAAACACAGAAAATAATTTTTTTTTTGGTTTGGACTGGAGTGTACTTTCGGGGGTTACAGCACCCTTAACGGTCAAGCCAGCCGGCCCTTTACTTATGAAACAGGCGCACGCTTGGCACTACTTTGTTGATGCACGTGCGGCTACTGCGCACACAATTCACAAACACAGAAAATAATTTTTTTTTTGGTTTGGACTGGAGTGTACTTTCGGGGGTTACAGCACCCTTAACGGTCAAGCCAGCCGGCCCTTTACTTATGACACAGGCGCACGCTTGGCACTACTTTGTTGATGCACGTGCGGCTACTGCGCACACAATTCACAAACACAGAAAATAATTTTTTTTTTGGTTTGGACTGGAGTGTACTTTCGGGGGTTACAGCACCCTTAACGGTCAAGCCAGCCGGCCCTTTACTTATGACACAGGCGCACGCTTGGCACTACTTTGTTGATGCACGTGCGGCTACTGCGCACACAATTCACAAACACAGAAAATAATTTTTTTTTTGGTTTGGACTGGAGTGTACTTTCGGGGGTTACAGCACCCTTAACGGTCAAGCCAGCCGGCCCTTTACTTATGAAACAGGCGCACGCTTGGCACTACTTTGTTGATGCACGTGCGGCTACTGCGCACACAATTCACAAACACAGAAAATAATTTTTTTTTTGGTTTGGACTGGAGTGTACTTTCGGGGGTTACAGCACCCTTAACGGTCAAGCCAGCCGGCCCTTTACTTATGACACAGGCGCACGCTTGGCACTACTTTGTTGATGCACGTGCGGCTACTGCGCACACAATTCACAAACACAGAAAATAATTTTTTTTTTGGTTTGGACTGGAGTGTACTTTCGGTGGTTACAGCACCCTTAACGGTCAAGCCAGCCGGCCCTTTACTTATGACACAGGCGCACGCTTGGCACTACTTTGTTGATGCACGTGCGGCTACTGCGCACACAATTCACAAACACAGAAAATAATTTTTTTTTTGGTTTGGACTGGAGTGTACTTTCGGGGGTTACAGCACCCTTAACGGTCAAGCCAGCCGGCCCTTTACTTATGAAACAGGCGCACGCTTGGCACTACTTTGTTGATGCACGTGCGGCTACTGCGCACACAATTCACAAACACAGAAAATAATTTTTTTTTTGGTTTGGACTGGAGTGTACTTTCGGGGGTTACAGCACCCTTAACGGTCAAGCCAGCCGGCCCTTTACTTATGACACAGGCGCACGCTTGGCACTACTTTGTTGATGCACGTGCGGCTACTGCGCACACAATTCACAAACACAGAAAATAATTTTTTTTTTGGTTTGGACTGGAGTGTACTTTCGGGGGTTACAGCACCCTTAACGGTCAAGCCAGCCGGCCCTTTACTTATGACACAGGCGCACTCTTGGCACTACTTTGTTGATGCACGTGCGGCTACTGCGCACACAATTCACAAACACAGAAAATAATTTTTTTTTGGTTAGGACTGGAGTGTACTTTCGGGGGTTACAGCACCCTTTAACGGTCAAGCCAGCCGGCCCTTTACTTATGACACAGGCGCACGCTTGGCACTACTTTGTTGATGCACGTGCGGCTACTGCGCACACAATTCACAAACACAGAAAATAATTTTTTTTTTGGTTTGGACTGGAGTGTACTTTCGGGGGTTACAGCACCCTTAACGGTCAAGCCAGCCGGCCCTTTACTTATGACACAGGCGCACGCTTGGCACTACTTTGTTGATGCACGTGCGGCTACTGCGCACACAATTCACAAACACAGAAAATTATTTTTTTTTTGGTTTGGACTGGAGTGTACTTTGGGGGTTACAGCACCCTTTAACGGTCAAGCCAGCCGGCCCTTTACTTATGACACAGGCGCACGCTTGGCACTACTTTGTTGATGCACGTGCGGCTACTGCGCACACAATTCACAAACACAGAAAATAATTTTTTTTTTGGTTTGGACTGGAGTGTACTTTCGGGGGTTACAGCACCCTTAACGGTCAAGCCAGCCGGCCCTTTACTTATGACACAGGCGCACGCTTGGCACTACTTTGTTGATGCACGTGCGGCTACTGCGCACACAATTCACAAACACAGAAAATAATTTTTTTTTTTGTTTGGACTGGAGTGTACTTTCGGGGGTTACAGCACCCTTAACGGTCAAGCCAGCCGGCCCTTTACTTATGACACAGGCGCACGCTTGGCACTACTTTGTTGATGCACGTGCGGCTACTGCGCACACAATTCACAAACACAGAAAATAATTTTTTTTTTGGTTTGGACTGGAGTGTACTTTCGGGGGTTACAGCACCCTTAACGGTCAAGCCAGCCGGCCCTTTACTTATGACACAGGCGCACGCTTGGCACTACTTTGTTGATGCACGTGCGGCTACTGCGCACACAATTCACAAACACAGAAAATATATTATTTTTTTAGCACTTGGGGGGAGCACCCCTGATGGACAGAGCACCCCCTGGACAACACTACAGCACTCCTTTAGGACTGGGACACTGCACAGGACTTTGGAGTGGACACAGCCCCTATGGAGAACTGACTGCACAACACAGTCCAGCCAGCCCCTATGGACTTTGAAGTAGTGGACACAGCCCCTATTAACAACAGCAGCACAGCACAACACAGCCAGCCCCTATGGACTTTGAAGTAGTGGACAACAGCAGCACTACACTACACTACACTACACAGCCCTAACTCCCACCCTCCCTCTTCACTGTCCACAGCCGAGTGAGAAAATGGCGCCGACGTGTGTACCTTATATAGGATCCAAAACCCGCGAGACTCGGAAGGCGGGAAGATGACGTTTTGCCTCGATTTCAGATCCGAGTCAGGCGGGAAAAGTCGAGCCTGACTCGGATCGGACTCGGATCGGGGGGGGCTCGGGGGGGTTCGGATTTCAGAAATCCGAACCCGCTCACCCCTAATTACAATTTGAGAGATAAGAGGGACATTACACACCAGCCACCACAGACTATGGGCCTGATTCAGAGCCGGACGCTATTTGCGCTCGCTCGTTCAGAAAAAGGGGTTGGATATTTTAATAGAGCGCTCACTCTTTGCGGTCTGTTGACGCCTCTATGTCTGAGCGAGCGAACAAAATATGCGCTCGCTATTTTGTAAAGACGCCCCCTGGCCGTTCGCATCATACGTCATCTCCGCTATTTATTACATTAATCGAGTACATCGAAAGGCGTCTGAACTGCTCGCAGTGCTTGTGGTTGGATTTTCCTACCGCAATCATGCGAACAGTTCAGGCTATGAGACAACCAAGTGCCGTGGCCGATGACGCTGCTTTGTTAATTATGCACACCCTTAAAACGCCCGTTTTGACCGTTTGGCACGCCTGCGTTCGGATCTCCACTCCCTGTTTTCAAGCACCTTCCCCTGTTACCACCCACAAGCGCCGCATCCTGTCACTCAAATTAGCAGGCACTCGCTATTTTGCGAACACACGATTTCCGACCGCAATGACTGGTTGGCGCATGCGCATTACGACCCATGCGCATGCGCAGATGTGCGAACATCGCTCCGAGCGAACGAGCGGCTCTGAATCAGGCCCTATGTCATTAGTTTCAAGAGCAAGCTGCCAGACATGCCCTCTGCAATAAAAGACTATGAATGTCACGCTCCAGACTATAATAAACACTTTCTTACCTCTCCGGTGCCTGTCCAGGCTAGCACAGAGGTCTGCTCACTCTGCACATTGCTCCCGGCTGGTACTGAGGCCTGTCTGTGCTGCTCCTGCCCCGTCCGCTCAGTGTCCTGTCACTGAGCATGGAGATGGATCTCCGCAGCTCCTTACTCACAGTGTGTCTTCCCAGCATTATGGCACACGGACTGCACACCAGAGTACCCTCCTAAACCACAGTTTGGGCACAGCCGTGTTGGACTCTGTCACCTGACTCTCCTCCACCATACCCATACCAGCTGATCACATCCCTGGGGATCCTCCTCTATAAATTCCATTTCCTGACTGGCCTCTGTTGCCAGTACAACATCGCTTCATGCTGGTTACAGCTCAGTATTGAGCTCTGAGGTACTCTGTAGTTGTACAGTGCCAGTCCATTATATCCTGTTTCTAGATCTAGTAAAACAAGTCTCCTATACCATCTCGCACCCCATACCATCGGTTCCAGCCAATACCTCCAACCATCGGTCTCATCCGATGCTTCCAACATTGGACTCTTATCAGTTAAGTTCCTCAATTCATCAACATTGGTCCCAACCGATCAAGTTCATCAATTCATCTACATCGGTCCCAACCGATCAAGTTCATCAATTCTTCAACATCGAACTCTTATCAATTAATTCTTCAATTCATCAACATCGGTCCCAACCGATCAAGTTTATCAATTCTTCAACATCGTACATTTATGAATTAAGGGCCTGATTCAGAACCGGACACTCTGACAGAGCGCTCGCTCTGAATCAGGGCCGTCCTTCTGTTTTTTTAGAGCGGCCTCCTGGTCACTCGCATAGCTGTGGGTGACCACCCACAGCTATAGCGAGTGGCCAGGAAGATGGTCGCAATGGTCAAGACCATCGCGATCATCAGGCTTGTGACGAGACCCTTGTGCATTTATATCATCACGCCTAGACTACTGCATCGCCCTCTACCTTGGTCTCCCAGCAGAAGAATTGCACCGCTTGCAGATGGTACAAAATGCAGCTGCCAGGCTATTAACCAACCAGCCACATTCCAGCCACATAACACTCATTTTCTATTCCCTTCACTGGCTGCCTGTCAGATGGCGAATTGTTTTCAAGATTGGCTTGCTAACTTACAAAGCCCTACATGACCATGGCCCAGGGTACCTTAAGCAGCTTCTGATTCCTTACCGTCCCTCTCGATTACTGCGATCCGTTGATGAAGGACTATTAACAGTACCTAGAATCTCACGGAATTTGTCTGGGGGTTGAGCTTTCAGTTTTGTGGTTCACTTCCCCGCACAGTTCGAGAGGCCTCCGCTCTAGAATCCTTCAAAAATAGACGCAAGACTCACCTATTCACCCAAGCATTTCACTAATGTTCCTTGTTTAAGCTTATTTTGTATTTAGTGCTGTAAATGTAAAGCACTTTGAGTCCTTTAGGAGAAAAGCGCTATATAAATAAAATTATTATTATTATTATTATTATTATTATTATTATTAAATGCTTTCTAGTGTCTTTATACAGCACAAGAAAGGTTATATGTTTTTCTTCAGTGCTGCCTAGAGTTACATGATGATTGTGCAATGGCCATTGTATGTGTACCATCACAGCAGCGACATAGAGGACCGGAGATCCACACAAAACCCTGTCTATGTGATATATGACCTTCAGTATAGTAGCCAGAAGAATATATCTTCTGAGTGAGGGGTGTCGAAGTCAGAAAATATTTAAATACACTACAAAATAACTCATATCCCAGACATTAACATTAACTGGCATATTCTCATGACATATTTCAAAAAGCCATATTGCAGGGGCGCCGAGAGGGGGGGGGGAGCGGGTACAGTTTACCCGGGCCCGGGCTTCCAGAGGGGCCCGGCAGGGGCCTGGCGGGGGCCCGGGTCTGGCGCAGCCCCCCCCCTCACTTCCTCCCTCCCTCCCTCTGCAGCAGCCCAGCACACAGCGTGTGCTGGACTGCAGCGGGAGATTGCTTGCGGCTGCTAAGTAGCAGCCACAGCAATCTCCTATGCCTGAAGGGGCTCACAGCACCCCCTCCCCGGCGCGCAGCGCTGCTTCGCGGTGCTGCAAAAATCTTTTTTTTTTTTCAAGGGGGCGTGGCCACGCCTCGTGAAATTAGGTCACGCCCCCTTTACCGGGGCCCGGCGTGGCTCTCTATGCCCCTGTGTGTATGTTTGTGATCTATATGCATATACCACTTTCTTTTAAGAAACCTTATTCCACTCTATTGAAGTAACAAGTTCCAAGGTTTCGTAAACAAACCCTAGCAGACAGGGTGTCATAAAAGGTGATATTTATTCATCCTCCTTTGGTTGCATTTGATATGTAAATAGGTATATCATGCCTGGGGTCTTAATACCAATATATATACGACCTCTTGTCTGTTGTTGTCATGGCTCCTCTTTTGACCCATACTGGACAATGGACATGTCAGTTTATGATTGCCAAGGGTACAATACTTTGATCCTGATTAGAATGGTAAGCATACACCTATGCATACCGCTATCTGTGTGCATTTTAAATGATCTAAGCAGTAAAAACCTGTTTCTTATAACAATGACCCATAGGGGTAAATTTGCTAAAGGTCGATTTGCAGATCAATTTGAGGAGTGATTAACCTCTTCTCAAATCGAATGCAGTGAATACCGTTTATTCACTGCATTTACTATTACTCAATTTGTTTTGCAATTTGCAAAACAAATTTGATTTGAGTCGGTTTTGAACAGTGATTTGCTGTTCAATTTGGCATGTTCATGTCCAAATCGAACGGCAAATCACCCTTCAAAACGAACTGGAAATCCCCGACACGTTAAAACTGCTTCATGCTTTCGCTTTCTAACTAAAGTTTATCTTGCGGCTGCCACCATTGAGTTCAATGGAGGAGCCATTCATTGGCTGAGAGGCGGTGCCTGACCTCTCTCAGCTAATGAAAGCACAGACACGGAGGAAGCCGGGTCTGTGCGCTTCATTCGGGAAGGAGTAATCATTCTGGTTAGAATGATTATTCCTTAATGCGATGGTCGGGTTTTTAATTTTCTTTTTTTAACCCATGGATGCCTACTGGACAAGGGGACCACTGGAGGTAATATAGGTATGTGTGAGTATGTTTGTATGTATGTATTAAAGTTATACTGTGTAAGGTGTGTGTGTGTTTCTTTCAACATTTCTTTACAGGTGAACTACAGTCCCAGTGGGCCCTTAATGCCCCACATGCTGGTACTTGTGGTTCTCCAAGTACCAGCATGCGGGGGAGGCTTGCTGGGACCTGCAGTTCTACTGGAAAGACAATGTTTTGTCACTTCTATTTTTACACCACACTAACACAATCAACCCACCACCCACCACCCAGAGGTGGCAGGGATAGCCCCGGGCTATCAGCCTAGGCTAGGGGTGCCCTGGAGAGGGAGACCCCTTTTTTTGAGGGGGTCTCCAACTCCTCAGGGATCCCTGGCCTGGGCTGACTAGCGGTCAGGGCTGATGCTGCAGCTGGGGGGCCTGGTTATAGGGCTCCCCTGGCTGTGGCATCAGTTCCCACATTAGAAAGGGTCCAGGGCTCGTTCTGTGATTTACAGGGTGACCCTATGCAAATTTTTCCCTGTAAATCCAGAACCAGCCCTGCTTCCCATAGCCCAGTGCTGGTTGTACTGAGTACAGGGAGACCCTACTTCATTTTTTCCCTGTACTTAGTCAACCAGACCTGGGTTTCAGCAGTTTGGGGCTGGTTCTGATTTGGGGGGTAACCTCATGTAAATTTTTTCTAACTTTAACTGTTTAATTACTTTTTACAGCCAGATACATGCAGGCATCTCACTGATGTCTGATTGTATCTGTGTCCATCCGACCTGCTCATGCTCAAATCGAAAGCATGAAGCAGATCTATTCTATTGGGGATTTGAAGTCCGATTTTGAGGTCGATTTCAAATCGAATAATAGTAAATAAGGGTTTTGTGTGTTGGGCTATGTAAAAGTACCAATGTTTTTCCGAGGGTCGATTTAAGGCAGATTTGACTCAAAATTCAATTTGAAGTCCGATTTTACATTCGATTTGGTCTTTAGTAAATACCCAAAAGCAAAATCGCAGCCAAATCAAATGAAAATCACAATTCAAATCACTCAAAATGCCAAATCGACCTTTAGTAAATTTACACCATAGTCTCAGTGTAAAACAAATACCTATACATGCATGCTACTAAACATTTATATAGTCAAACCTATTTAATCTATTTCTCACTTTAAAATATATATGTGCAGTGTATCTAAAGTAACAATTAATGATGTTTTCAATTTAGGCAATGTCTCTCATCCTCATATTCCTAGGGTATATTTTATTTTACAATTGATTGCCAGCTAGTTGCGGTGTCAAGTTTCCCCTTGTGGCCATGTGAGATTAATTTGATTGGCCATACATTAATCTAACATAATTGTTCCCAATGCATTTTTAGGCATTTCTTGTAACCAAACTTTCCTTTCATAATCATTAATTTACTATAACCATTATACCACTGTAATGGTTGGATATTTCCTCTAAGATAACACCAAAAATACAAATATATATATATTGAAAAGAAGAAAACCAGCTATACATATAGTCCATGGTTGGAACCACATATTAACATCGTGTATGGGGTCATAATGTACAGAATTGTGTTAGCAGTAATCCAGTGATTATGAATAGATTGTCGCACATTGCAGCAAGCAGATATTAGCAATGCCAGATTTATGTTTAATAATAGCATATAACAATGGTTGATTTGAACTAGCTTTTTGGAGGGAACCCAGAGGTGAATATCTGTAACAGCAACCTAAGCCTAGGCATCGCCCACTGTTCGAACCAACCAATGACCCCCAGTGAACTGGAAACGTCATGCCCCTGGACCAATGGAAGGAGACACAACTTACCATTATACACACCCATAATTTAACTGTATAAAATAAGGCTCCCCTGATCCAGAACCCTGTAGCTGTATTCTACCAGTCATCTGGTGATGACTGAACTCTGGATCCAAGGAGCGCATGCGAACATATGTATACTGGTTTGTAACTCTGACCTGTTTTCTTGAACTGTATTGTACCACTGTATAACTTGTAATAATAATGTTATATATTCTTTCAATACAATATTTACTTTTGTGCATTAGACCACAGAAATTGGTGGGTGTGTGTTCTCTTGCTTTCACAAATAAGGTTATTATACTAAGATATATATGTATTGCACTGTGTTTCACATTGTATTTTGATATGATGATAGCAACTATTATGCATACTGTTGGTGTTACAATAAGGGAAGGTATTGTGTATGCATCACATGTTGCATACACTGTGCATTCACATTTGCGTATCGCCATACGCAAGGTGCGTCCACATGGCGTCAACAGCCGTAGTGAGATTTAAAGTAGGATTTCACAAGGGAGAGATCACAGAGTAGAGGGGGCGCTTAAGGAGAGAGAGAGAGAGAGAGAGAGAGATACTCTTGTACCTTCTTGAAGCTGGCCGGAGGTTCTGTATGCAAATCAGACTGCCTTCTCTTCTTAGGTGGACATCGGCTGCTCAGAGGAAGAAGCTGCAAAAGGTCAGAGCGGCAATGTAATGATGACGTTACGTCATTAATATGCAACCGGACCATGTGATATGACAGGTGAGAGGGAAGGGAGGCCCGGGAGAGGATGGCCAGCTGGCGCTTGATACAGTGTTTTCATTTTGGCCACTTGCACAGTGCCAGTCACCTCGCCCATCAGTTTATAAATTTCAATTAAACACCACACACCCATTTTTTCCCTCAGAACTTCAGGGCCCTCTGAGCCTTGGGGCCCGGTTCAAGTGTACCCTTAGTCCCCCATGTCGTCGGACCTGGCAGAGCGAGAGAGGCCAGAAGGAGTGGACAGCGACGGTCATTGGCAGGAGCAGGGATCAAGTAAGTTGCTTTTTTTGTGTGTGTGTGTGTGTATGTAAGGGGGCATGGGGACTCACAAAGCATAGGGGTGGCGCTACTGGGGGCACTGTATGGGGATGGTGGCCACTACTGGGGGCATTGTATAGGGGTAGGCGCTACTAGGGGCACTGTATGTGGGGGGCAGCTACTGGGGGCACTGTATGGGGAGGGTGGCCACTACTGGGGGCACTGTATGGGGAGGGTGGCCACTACTGGGGGCACTGTATGGGGGAGACTACTACTGCGGGTAATGCATAGGGGGGATTACTTCTGGGGGCACTGCATAGGGGGGATTACTACTGGGGGCACTGTAAAGGGGGGACTACTGCTCTGGGCTCTGTAAAGGGGGCAGGGCTGGCTCTATGGGTGTTCGACCAGTGCGGTTGCACAGGGGTGCCACCCATAGAGGGGCAGCACCCCTCCCCAGCATCCCAATTTCAGCGGGACAGTACTGTCCTGCTGTCCCCCCCCGTGTCCGAAGTGGCCCGGGGGTGGTCAAATCGGGAGGTTGGGGACCCCACAGCCACAGCTGTGCGGCGGTGCTGGACCACCGGAGTGTGAATGGATGCTGAGCGCATGCGCGCAGCAACCATTCACTGATTGCAGAGGGCTGGGGGAAACCCAGCCAGTGACGGAGTGCTGGGGTTTAACCCCAGCCTGACGTTATTTGGAGGAGTGCCATACGGGCACGCCTCAAAATAATGTCACACAGGGGGCGTCGCACCCCCCAAATTCGGTCGCGATGTTAGGGCGCCTTCTCAAGGGCCGGCACCCAGGAGCCGGCCCTGAAAGGGGGGATTACTACTGTGGCAATGCATAGGGGGGATTACTACTGGGGGCACTGCATAGGGGGGATTACTACTGGGGGCACTGCAAAGGGGGACTACTACTGGGGGCAATGCATAGAGGGATTACTACTGGGGCCACTGCATAAGGGAGACTACTACTGGGGCCACTGCATAGGGGGGACTACTACTTGGGGCACTGCATAGGGAGGACTACTACTGGGGGCAATGCATAGGGGACTACTACTGGGGACAAAGCATAGTGGGACTACTACTGGGGGCACTGCATAGGGGGTACTACTACTGGGGACACTGGATAGGGGGTACTACTACTGGGGACACTGCTTATGGGGATTACTACTGGGGGCAATGCATAGGGGAGACTACTGAGGGCACCGTATAGGGGGGACCATTTCTGGGGACACTGCATAGGGGGGATCACTTCTGGGGGCACTACTGGGGGCACTGCATAGGAATTATGTTGTACTGTACATGTTCAGACTGTGATTTCTGTTTTTTTTACTGTAAATGACTTCTGTTTTTCTGCCAATAGCCAATATCTCCCCCTCCCCTGGCACTGCCTCCACCGATAGCATTCCTTTCCTGGCAGAGGATTGTTTAATAGGGGCCCCAGTGCATTGCTTTGCCCAGGGTCCTGCACTGCTGTTAAGACAGCCCTGTTTATATTTATGTATTTTAATACTATGGGCTCTATTTACTACAATCCGCATTTTGAATGCAGATTGTAGTGTGATATTACCAACTGAATTCGCATTGCGAATTCAGGTAATATCACATGGAATTACTAAAAATCCCTTGCAAGGACAGAGCTTGCGATAAATCTCTGTCCCTGCGAATCCCCTCCGCACCCTTATCACGGTATTTTCGCAAAAAATACTGTGACAAGTGCCGACGCATGCACCGATTGACCATTGCTATGCCCTGCCGCTAAGCCCTGCCCCCACGATTGTGAGCCCCCCTCCCTAAATTACACTTACCTGCAGTGATCGGTGCTCCCGTGATATCCTCCATGGCTCCGGTCAGCTGACATCCCATCCTGCAATATGGGAGACCAGCTGACTGGAGGGAGGATATCACCGGAGCACCGATCTCCGGTCCCTGGACTCAGGTAAGTCATTTTTTTTTACTAATTATTATTTTATTTTTTTACAGTGTATCAGCGTGTGGTCTGTTTAGACCGCACAGCTGATCACTGGGGCCGGCTCCGGGCTCTGCTCTGCCCATCAGGGCAGAGAAGGAGTCAGGTAACCTGGGAAAACTCTGGAAAACGCCACCTCCAGGTGGCGTTATTATCACAGGGCTTTCCCAGGTATTTTTTCACAATTTATTATTAGTAACTTTGGCCAGATCACATTTCCCATTACAATTATGGGAAATGCAATCTGCTTACTAAAAATAAGTGATAATTAGGGGTTGGAGTAGAATGTTACGAATTCTACTCCAATTGCTCTTCAACAAATTTAGGTGATACTAAAATAATGTGAAAAGGGTGTGAAAACACCATTTTTCACTTTATTTTAGTAAAAATAATGTTAATAATACAGAAGGTTTAATATTGAAAGCACAGGATGATGATTTTCTTAGCTAACTAGGCTATATGAAACTTGTAATGAACAAAGACGTTTCACCCAACAGGTTCTTCATATGGAATCTTCCTCAAAGGACATTTGAATTCACATTGAAAAATGTAATATAATGTTAACCTGTAATGTCCACGGACTTAACCTTCATACTGCATTTTATACTTTTGTTTATGGTTAATCCATGCATTTTATGTCTTTCAATTGCATCTTCTTTTCACATTTGTAAGTCTATTTCCATAAAAAATAGTTTAAAAAAAAAAAAATAAATAATAATATTGTATGAAATTACTTGCAGGCTATGTGTATAGAAAACATAAAAGTATTTTTTTTTATATATAACATATAAGCATTTTGTGTTTAGATTTGGGTCCCACTCCCAAGATATTTGATTATGGTATGCAAATATTCCAAAATACGGAATATTCTGATATCCAAAATTAGGGATGAGCGGTACGTAACCGCTCCGAACATAGGGTATCAGAGCCCACTCTGCGATATAAAGTGGCTGTGTCTAGAGTGACTAGAGGCTGTGCTATTGTAATAATAAGTGACTGTGGGGGCACACTTCACGTTGATGTATGCTGCACTATTCTGCTCTGCTAATGTGGCTGTATTAGCCTGTATCCCAACTCTAGACTCCAGTGGCTGTGCTGTGTTAAGTTAACTGTTAAGTGGCTAGGCAACTCTGCTACTGATTCCAGTGTAAAAAAACAAGTAAAACTTATATTTTTTTTATAAAAAGGAAAAAAAATTATTAAAAGTTAATAAGTAGCCCTCTGTGTATACAAGCACCGTGACTCCTTGGGCAATAGCCCTCTGTGTATACAAGCACCGTGACTCCTTGGGCAATAGCCCTCTGTGTATACAAGCACTGTGACTCCTTGGGCAACAGCCCTCTTTGTATACAAGCACTGTGACTCCTTGGGCAATAGCCCTCTGTGTATACAAGCACTGTGACTCCGTGGGCAATAGCCCTCGGTGTATACAAGCACTGTGACTTCTTGGGCAATAGCCCTCTGTGTATACAAGCACTGTGACTCCTAGGGCAATAGCCCTCTGTGTGTATAAGCACCTTGACTCCTTGAGCAATAGCCCTCTGTGTGTATAAGTACCGTGACTCCATAACGCACAAGTACTGTGACTCGCAGTGAGTGTTGTTTAGTAAATAAATACATAATATTAGTAATTTTGTCGTTTTGCACAACTTGAGTGTTTTCATCAATATGGATCACGACAACCAACCAAGTGTAGAGCAGAAGCAGCAAAAAAATGCTAGCAGTGCAGCTACTGGAACCAGTCATGATGACGATACTAGTCATTCACTATCATCTAAAACTGATGCTCAAGGGCGTAGAGGATTTATAAATTAGGGTATCTGAAATAAAAAAAAATGAGATTTCACAGGGGTAAACACTAAAAAGCCTCTAAAGGTTAGTGCAGAAAAGCAAAATTGGCAACATACTGTACCATTCACCACACGCAGTGGCAAGGCTCAGGCCTTGGCCTTTATTTCTTAGTGGTGGTTTTGCAACTGTCAGTGAGGCATCTTCTACCTTTCATGATAATGAAAGAACTTTTCACTCAGACTATAGAAGTGTAAAAAAACTGAAAACCACTAAGGCAGTAGATCAAACTGTGCGTTCAGAAACACAAATGTCAGAAATCCCCGTGGAGAGTCTAGGTGTGTCCATGAGTGCTATGTGTGAGCCTGACCTTTCAGAGAAGCTGCCTTTCACAGTTTATGCTACCTCTGTATTTGTGGGGATGAGCAGCATAAGTATTGCTGATGACATAGAAATTAAGGATGCCAACGTGGAAATGCAAGAGGATGAGTGGGATATTTCTGTAGCTGACGCTTGCACTAATGAGGATATTGAGGATAAGGATGTTGTTTGTGTAAATCAGGCACCAGTGGAAGCAACTCTTGGCCATGATAAGAAGAAGGCCATTGTCATGCCTGGGCATAGGACTAACAAATCTACCTCTTATGTCTGTAATTATTTTTACCCAAATCCTGACAACATTTGTCAAGCCATCTGTAGCCGTTGTGGAACCACAGTAAGTAGAGGTAGAGACGTTAAGCATCTAGGAACCTCCATGCTATTATGTCATCTGCAGAAATCTCATAACAATTATTTTATAACATCAGAAACTGGTGCTAAAAAAATGACAACATGCAGTCCAGCATCAGCTAGTTCCCTTCTGTCTACTAGATCCCAGCATCTGCAATCTCCACTGCCAACACCTTCATCCTCAATATCAGTGATGATCAGAGGTAGTCCAGCATCCAATTTGCTAGGTGACTCATCCGCTTTCCCAACATTAGTGACATCTCTACCATAACTCCCTCTGATATGATCACCATCCAAAGAATGGTGGAGGATTATTTTCATGACACCGTATAAATAGACATGTCACAGAGTCCCTTCGAGTACTGGAAGGAAAAAAAGGCACATTGCAGGCCCTTGTATGAACTGGCTTTGCATTACTTAAGCTGCCCACCCTCCAGTGTGTACTCAGAGAGAGTTTTCAGCACAGCCGGTAACCTTGTGAGCGAACGGCGTAGGAGGCTACTTCTTCAAAATGTGGAAAAGATGATGTTCATCAAAATTAACTGGAAATTCCAGGAGGAAGACCTTTCCTGGCAAGTACATCACAGTACAGAGTCTTCTGTAATGGTGGATTTCAGCAGGGATTAATTGATATTGTGTGAGGATGATGTACACACTGATGAGAGTGAGGATGGCAATGACGGTGACATCTTGCCACTGTAGAGCTGTTGCCTTAAGCCGATTGGTGCTTGTTTTGTGGGGCCCCAAACAAACCAAACACTTCAGCCACAAAAGTGGCAGTCCCTGTCACTGAAATGCTTGGTTTGTTAAAGTGTGCATGTCCGTTTTAATGTCCAACATAAGAGTGGGTGGGAGGGCCCAAGGACAATTCCATCTTGCACTACCTTTCATTTCTGCCACTGCTGTGTGGCAATGTTTCATAAATGTGCTTTAAACTGTGGTGTCTGTGCCACTGCTCTGTCGCTTAGTAACCAGCCAACTCACTGCAGCCTTTGGCCAATAATCTTGAAAACAATATTGTAAACTGTGAGGTGGTCTAAATTGACTGTAAATGACTGGAACTTAATGTTATTGAGGTTAATAATACTCTAGAACAAAAAAGCTCAAATTATGTGATTTTAGCAATTTTTAAAAAAATATCCAAATCCAAACCCAAATCCAAAACCAGTCACGCCAGGTTTGGAAAACACAAAGCCGGACGACGAATCAGAACCAAATCCAGCAAAAATGGTCCGGCGCACATCCCTATCCAAAATACCCCTGGTCCCAAGCATTTTGGATATGGGAGACTCAACCTGTATAAAAAAAGCCATCTGTCTCAATAGTAAGACAGTGATCTCAACATCACAATTATATAACATAACATACAAGGCACATTTATGTATAAAAACAATAGAGTAGTGTCATATTTAAAATAGAAATGATACTTTTATTCCTAATAAATGAACAGTGTATACACACATTTAGCATTTAAATAGAAATTCAAGCTATAGAAACACACAATGGGTTCTTTGTTTTTATCTCACATTTAGGGGGGAATTTAATAGAGTCCGAGTTCTTAAAATGTGCGAGTTTGCTGCTAGAAACATGCAAGTTTGCAGTCATCGTATGTAATAGGGTGCGAGAACATGCAAACACACATGAAACTCGCAGCAAACCTTCTTGCCCCTGCAAAACACGCCATCCAGATGATGCACAAAAATGACACAAAAACTCAATTAAGGCTAGCGAGTTTAGCCTCAGCAGCAACGTGTTTAGCAGAAGCTGCACAGATCTGTGAGATCCGTGCAGGCTTCTGTGTGCTAAGAGTGAATTAAAGTGTTAAAAAAACAGAAACAAATAATGTAGGTTCCCCACCCAAAAGCAAATCCAGCACCAGGCTCTGTGAGATCATCCTGGTTGTGAAAATATGGGAGGAAAAAATGTAGGGGTCTCCCATATTTTCATTAAACAGCACCAGGCTCTGTGAGAGAGTTCTGGTTGTGGAAATATGGGGCACAAAATGAGTAGGGGTTCCGTGTATTATCGACAACCAGCACCAAGCTCTAACTAGCATTGGTGTAATGCCACAGCAGGGGTACACACTTGACGGCCAAAGTATTCACAATCCCACATTAGTCAGCCCAAGCTGGGGATTCCACAGGAAGTGGGGACCACCCCAAAAAAGGGCTCCTCGCCAAGCAGACCCCAGGCCCAGTCTGATAGCCTGGGGCTAAATTCCACACCCCTGGGTGGTGGGTGCGGAGTTAATTGTGTCAAAAATAGAAATAATATTGTCCTTTAGGGGAGGACTACAGGTCCCAGCAAGCTTGCTGGCACTTGGAGAACCAAAAGTGCCAGCAAGCTTGGGCATTAAGGGCCTACTGTAAAATAAATATTAAAATAAAGACAATGCAAACACCCACCAAGTGTTGTAATATATTGTTAAATACACGCACACACAAAGTAAATACTTATCTTTACTCCCTGGCACTGGTCGGTCCTCTTTTTCAAGTAGCATCCCGGTTCTTGGCCAAAAAAAAAAAACATACTCACCAACCTTCTGGTTCAAGTCTTCTTTGGTCCATGTAGAATGTTCATAGGTCTTGGAAAAATATAACAAAAATGGAAACCCTGAGCCCACCGGACATAGGAGCTCATTCAGACCTGCTCACTATGATGCGTACGCTTGCTCCCAGCGTATGCAATTTAGGCCAAGTGACGGCATGGCAGGTGATTGCACGGCAAGGCATAAGCACGCCCACTATGTCTTGGCGTGCGATCGCTTTGTGTATGTAGACACCCACCAGCCTGTCTTAAAACGCCCGTAAGTGTATGCAAGCATCGGTACAATGGGTACCATCGACAGCGAATGCAGCGCTTGAGGTTGACTATACCCTCCAGCAAGCACTGCGAGCACTTTAGAGTGAAATCCCACCAAGTGACGTGTACTATGATGCTGCCTTTTAATTATGCACGCCTCTGAAACAGTGTTGAAACACTCAGGCACGTCTGCATTCGCACCTCCACTCCCCCGTTTCCAGTGGTCAGCCCGTCACCACCCACAAACGGCCCCTCCTGTCACTCACTCTACTGGGCAGTCTATGTGCAGTGAGCGAACGCAACCCGATCTCTCGTATTGGTTCGCGCACGCGCATTGCGATGCATACGCATGCGCAGATAGCGACTATCGCCCAGCAGCGAGTGTTCGCATCATAGCGAGTGGGTCTGAATCAGCTCCTTAGTACTATACTATAAGTATAGTACTGTCTTTTCCATAGAAATATATGGTTGGACCATTGATTGGCTGAGAACCGAGCCCCCTGCTCTCAGCCAATAAACGCTTCTCCATTGACTTCTATGGTGGGAATGACCATGAATAATCCACCCATTCCCACCACTCAAGTCCATGAAGAAACCTACAACCTTCCAGAGTTAATTGTGAGTATCCAGCCTAAACTGCACCAATCCCTAAGCCAGTGGTTCTCAACCTCAACCATCACCAACAGGTCATGTTTTGAGGATATCTGTCAGCGGAAGCATCTGGGATAATTACTGACGCAGCAAAATAGATAAACTCACCTGTGCATTACTAAAAAAAATCCACAAAACATGACCTGTTGGTAGTGCTTGAGGAATGGAGTTGAGAACTACTTCACTAAGCTATTTTCCTGTGAGACAATCTGAGGCAGAGGCACTGTCTTGCATTGCAGCTAACCTCAACTAACTCTAACACACACTTACAGTGAATGTATTTTATTGGACATTTTCACCCCATTTGTTTGACAGCCAACACCTTCCTCTCACTGACTAGAACAGGCACTACAACAGCTATTATAATTGTAGATCACAAGGTAGGCAGCTATGTAGGGACATTCTTACTGAATACACTGTTTATGCAAATCAGAAAGCAGTTGTGACATTATTACTAGTGCATCACATTCTTCAAGGTGAAGTCCTCTTTTTTCCAAAATATAAACTTGCTGGTTTTTGTTATTGTCATTACTACTCCCTAATACCAGTGTATTGTCACATTTCTGCGTGTTATTACCATTGCAGTGACGCATGTATTTAATTTTTGCCACTGTACTTTTGGTATTCCATTATATTGTGTAAGCTACTGTATTGTATTATCGAGTTGGAGTTCTACTTCAAGTGTTTGCATTTACGCTTAACAACATAGTAATACCATTGCACAACTCTTCCCATTGCGGTCCCTAGAGAATGCCATTTACCTACAGTACCCAGTTTTAATTGCACCACCTGGCAAATCCCCTTTCCCTTTGAATGTTTGTGTTGTTATAAATTGTCTTTGGGGTGTCAGGTCAGGATTTCCCCAGTCAACCCCTGGTGGATCCTGCAAGGACTCACAATCTGAACAGATAAACTGACTCAGGTGAAGGAAATTGGGTCGATTCTGAGTCACACGCAAAGTGGCTGTTGCTGCAGGCAACCGTGAAAGCCCAATTTACTACTTTATGTTAATGCACGAAGCCATAAGGCTAATGTAGGGAATTGTGCTTCTGCAATATCTCCTGCTCACCTTTCACTCCCGATCTGGGCCGGCGTCCCCATACACTTGACTGCGGGAGCATTCGCCATCAGGGTATCGGGTGCGCGTATGTCCGTGGTAATGAAAAAATGGGTGTGATATGCTAATTTTTTTGAAGCAAACATCACGCTCTCCATTGGATATGCGCCTTACAGTTCTTTCCTTAAGCACTGCTTAGTCAATCCCAATTTATGTCACATGACATTGAACTTACATTGGGACTCCTTTCATTTAATTTGTATCGCTAACACTTTTGAAGGTCTTTATTAGCTACAAAGTTTGCCCTTCAATGTAAGTGATTAAGAATCTGAGGGGTCTATTTACTAAGCAGTGTTAGGAGACAGAGTGAAAAGTGATGAGAAAGTGATAAGGTGCCAGCCAATCAGCTCCCAACTGTAATTTTTCAAACACAGCCTGTGAGACGACAGTTGGGAGCTGATTGGCTGGCACCTTATCACTTTTCACTCTGTCTCCTAACACTGCTTAGTAAATAGATCCCTCAGTTCGCAACCAGTTACGCGACACACCCACGACACACCCATGACACTCCCATGACATACCCATCAGACCGGTCATCTTCTTTAGTCTGAACAGCCACCTCATGGCCACTGCACAGGAATGCCCAATACATTTCCAGCACATTTCTGAGACTGGTTTGGGAACGAGATCCCGGCGGTCAGGATGCCAACGGTCAGAATACCGACAGCTGCATCCCAACAATCAGAATCCTGACAGAATTTTGTAAGTATACTAACTTTAACCCTTAACCCTCCCCCTAACCTACCTTTCCTGCAGCCGAACCCCTAAACTTCCTGTCCCACAGCCCAACCCCAAACCCTCCCCGCTGCATCCTAACCCTAACCCATCCAATACAGTCTAACCCTAACCCTCCCACAGCCTAACCCTTACCCTCCCCTCCCACAGCCTAACCCTCCCCTGCCACAGCCTAACCCTAACCCTCCCCTCCCACAGCCTAACCCTCCCCTGCCGCAGCCTAACCGCTAACCCTCCCACAGCCTAACCCTCCCCTCCCACAGCCTAAATGCTAACCCTCCCACAGCCTAACCCTCCCCTCCCACAGCCTAACCGCTAACCCTCCCACAGCCTAACCCTCCCCTCCCATAGTCTAACCCTCCCCTGCAGCAGCCTAACCCTAAGCCAGCCCTCCCACAGCCTAACCCTCCCCTCCTACAGCCTAACCCTAACCCTCCCCTCCCACAGCCTAACCCTCCCCTCCCAAAGTCTAACCCTAACCCTGCCCTCCACAACCTAATCCTCCCCTCCTGTACACTAACCCTAACCCTCTTTCTAGTGCCTAACCCTAACTCTGCCCCACCACAACCTAACCCTAACCCTCCTTATAAGGCCTAATCCTAATACTCACCGTCTTGATGTCAGCCACCAGGATTCTGGAGCCGGGTTTCAGACTGCTGCTGGGATTCTGACCATCGGCATTCTGACCGCCAGGATGCCGACTATATACCCTGAGACTATGTGTCTCAATCGATACTGCGACTCTGTGTGCAACCACTGTTGGGCGCCTGCAGTGTGTGACTTTTTAGATGCATACACAGTTGAAAACATCGACCATTTCCACAAATATCAGCATTGCCCTGCGACTCAGAATCAGATCCTAATACAGGAACATCCCTGTTATTGCTGTCTCCCTAAACCTTAAAACTAATTTAAATATCCCAGCCCACAAAATATATACAAATAGTGTATGGGGTAATTAGTGATCATTAGCATTAGCCACAACAGGCAGGGCTGGCTCTACCATTAGGCAGCTTTAGGCAGCTGCCTAGGGGCACCAGGATCTGGGGGGAACCACAAAGGATGCCCATCACAATATTAAGGATGTGTCTGAGAGACATTCTTGTAGTACTAAATGCAGGTGGCGGCTGTGGAACTAAGATGATGCCTTCTCACTTTCACCTGATGGGTTGGAAAGTGTGTATTGGTGGCGGTGGTGGCGGTGGTGGTGGGGGATGGCTCAGTAGGCTGCAGTTTTGCCTAGGGTGCCGAGAAACCTTGCACTGGCCCTGACAACAGGCATCTTACTCTATTCATTAACTTGGTTGCTGCTGTTGAAAATTCTAGGCACTTCAGGACTGCAAGTTGTGGGTATTTAATATATAGGTAGGTTACTGTTCAAAAAAATATATAAAAAAAAGACAATCTTTTATTTCAAGTCAGATGCATTAAAGCCAAATGATTTGGGGTTTAATTATTTTTTTTCTGCCCCGGTGGAAGAAAAGTTTCCAAATTCTTATCTAGAAAAGTCCAGATGTTTAGCACTGATGTCAGCATAGAGAAGAGAATTGTTCAAGGATTCTGGCACTGATGGGGTACACAATTAACCTATTATATAACATTATTTAACAGCTAACTAAGGGGAACTATCTATATCTTTTCTGTGCATTGTATAACAAGTGTTTACTTCCTTTACGCTCCGTAATTTATTTTCCTAACATCCTCACGTTTCAGATCTCTTTAATTTGCTATATTTGTCATACAGTAGTTTCTGATTTATGTAAGTGTCCTTGAATGTGTTTTTTCGAAAGGGGGTTTTTCCACATTGGTCCGGAAGACTGAGAATACGTTACTCAGGTATTGGGTAGGTTACAAAGAGTTCACAGCTCTTATATATTACATCCACATTTTTACACATATTAATGTGTTTGTTAGGTAAGGTTATACGAGGTGTGGCTATAAAATAACGAGACTGTACTTGTACAAAATAAACCATACTGCGTGAGTTAAAAGGAAGTGGGGGAACATTCACCTTGGACTATCCCAAATTGGTTTCGCAAGTCTGGCCCCTCTCGCACCGATAGTTTGTTGTCACACAGCATTCAAAGAAGTTGTGTTTTTCCCGAGCATCGTAAAAATGCTTAGTTCACAAGTAGAGCAAAGTATTAACTTTCAATTTTTAGTTCAATGGAACAAAAAGCCCAACAAGGCTCCCGGGGCAGATTGTATGTCACGTGCACATGTGTTTGTCAAAGCTGATGAATAGTCCGGAAGTCTTTGCACATCAATAACAACTGAACATGTGAGAAAATTTAGAAAATTGTTAGAATTGACCGTTTGTCTCAGCATCCGAATGATGAATCAACTTTACTATAAAAATGTTCTAGCAAATTTGCGGGAAAGAATCAGAAGAAAGAGGCCAGAGTTGTGGAAATATGGTTGTATCCTCCATCAGGACAACGCACCAGCCCACACAGCTCTCTGTGAAGCAGTTTTTGGGTGAGAAACAGATTGCAGTGCTAGAACACCCTCCATACTCGCCAGACCTAGCACCGTGTGACTTCTTTCTTTTCCCTAAAGTCAAATCTGTACTCAAGGAAACCCGTTTTGCATCAGTTATTGAGGTAAAGAAGAAAACGACGGAGCTGTTGAGACAGCTGACAGATAAAGAGCTACAGCATGGCTTTGACCAATGGAAAATAAGAATGCAGCGGTCATAGATGAAACTAGAGATTTGGTAATGGGTGGTCCCAGTTTTAGCATATTATGTATATATTCCATAGACAAAAAATCTTATGGTTTCACATGTCCCATTAAGGCTTCTTAGACATGATCTGAAATTTCACAAAAAGTACTGAATTTCTGGCACTCAAACTAAAAAAAGCAATGACATTCCTCTCATTAAGGCTGACGCCTTAATGGACGTGTTCCTTGCACAATACAGATATGGTATGCCATCACACCCTGTGGTTACCTGCAGATTCAGCACTTTTACAGAGCGAGATTGCTGTCACTCACAAAATGGTGGAGCTGCTAATTCACAGAACTGTATGCTCATTGGAATACACACATGCAATCTATGCAGCTGAGGTCTGAGCAGTTATGTGGCACACATATCCCATTCAGTGCCCACAATCTTCCCATTCGGTCACCACAACAATCCCACTGGATTGCAACATCCTTCTTACCCCATACATACATCTCATTTAGAATACACGTTCAGCTCCCTACTTGCTAAAACTATTATACTCTGTCTATGCATGTACACTTTCTTCCCCTATATACCTCCATGCTGCTTTATCTTCCCCAATCCCTACTGCTGTATGTTCTCCCAACTGTGCTAGTATGTATTCTCTCATCTGCACCAATCTGTCTTTCTCCATGTGTGCCGCCCTATCTTCCTGAATCCGTTCCAATCTGTTTCCTTACTTCTGCACCACTGCCTTCCCCCCAGCCACACTACTTTGTCTTCCTCTCATCTTTGCCACTCTTTCTTCATCCTTCTGCACCACTCTG
Organism: Taudactylus pleione; assembly: GCA_031769625.1. Classification (NCBI taxonomy): domain Eukaryota; kingdom Metazoa; phylum Chordata; class Amphibia; order Anura; family Myobatrachidae; genus Taudactylus; species Taudactylus pleione. The sequence continues at coordinate 1,194,267 of JAUIMM010000109.1, forward strand.
TCCCCTCTAAGCGTGCCACTCTGTCTTCCCCCCATCTGCACCAATTTTTTTTCCCAATCCCTACTGTTGTATGTCCTCCCATTTGTGTTAGTCTGTATTCTGTCATCCACACCAATCTGTCTTTACCAATCTGTGCTGCTCTGTCTTCCCAGGTCCATGCCACCCTGTACCACTCCATACATGTCCCTCTGTCCTCCCAAACCGTGCAACTCTGTCTCCCCCCATCCATGCTGCTGTCTTTTCCCCCATCCCCCCATCCGCACCTCTGTTTTCCACCCATCTGCATCACTTTGCCCCCCCATCCGCACTACTGTTTTCCACAAATCTGAATCACTTTGGTTTCCCCCATCTCTACTGCTTAATCTTCCCCCTCTCCACGCATTTCTGCCTCCCCCCATCCACCCAATTCTTATCCCATCTGCGCAGCTCTATCTTCGGCTCAGACCTCATAGACTGCATGTGTGTATTCCAATGAGCACACAATTCTGTGAATTAACAGCTCCACCATTTTGTGAGTGACAGCAATCTCACTCTGTGAGAGTGCTGAATCTGCAGTTATCCACAGGGTGTGATGGCATACCATATCTGAATTGCGCAAGGAACACCTCCATTAAGGCGTCAGCTTTAATGATAGGAATGTCATTGCTTTTTTTTAGTTTGAGTGGCAGAAATTCAATTGGTTTTGTGAAATTTCAGATCATGTCTAAAAAGCCTTAATGGGGCATGTGAAACCGTAAGGTTTTTGTCTATGGAATTTCACTGTTTTATAATTTATTAACCATCAGGGATGGGAGCAGCAAATCGGGCCACCTGCAGGGAAGAAGGGCAACAAAATGGTATACTAGCACTGGTGTTGGAGTGGACAGCACACAGGAGGTGTTTCAGGGCTGCAGAGGGAGAGACGGCAGTGGAGGGCAAGCTGCAGGTATGCAGGGCAGTGGCAGCAATGGGGCAGTGCACAGTGGCAGCAGCATGGGTGCGGAGCAGAGACAGCAACGGGGCAGTGCACAGGGTCAGCAGCAGGAGACACTGGCAGGGCCGGCAACAAAAAACATGGGGCCCGGTACACACATTCTTTAAGGCCCCCCTCCATTCCTGGGTGAGAGGCAGTGGGTGATGAAGGGTAGGGGTAAGAGAGACCTCTGTATGAAGGTGTAAAGTGGATTAATTGTGTTGGTAGAGTTTACTGGGAAGAGAGAGAGAAAACCACACACGCATTAACTCACCTGTCACCCAGCCACTATCTACACCAGGCATCTGTAGTGATGACAGAGACCAGGACAGCACATAGATAGCACAGACTTTACTTCCACCGGGGCCAGTCACTAGAGTGTGACGTCAGGCTCCCGGCAACAGCAATGACGAGAAGGTAAGAGGAGGGGAGGAGACGGGACGGGTGGAAGGGGAGTGTCAGATCACATCCTCCTTTTCTACAGCCCATGGCAATGTACTGTAATGAGTCGCTCTGACTCATTACAGTACTGCTGTTAATGCACCTGTGGGCACCCTCATTACCACGGCCCGCAGTGCATTACAGCAGAGCAGGCAGCTGGGTTTGTCCCTGGTCCCCCCCCCCGGGCCCCTGGAATCTTGGGGCCCGGTATTACTGTGCCCCTAGTCCCCCCCTCTCGCTGGGCATGCTCACTGGCAATGATGGTCCCAGCCCTGAACTTCTACTTAAGGCCCCTACACACAGAACAATGTGCTCACGATGCGGTATCGTAAACAATTTCCCTTGAACACTCCCCAGCACTCCAGGACACGAAATGATGAATAAACAGCACATTTTGACATAAGAACTATAGTGCGAGATTTAAAGATAGCTGACTGCATGCACGGATCAGTAAGATCTGTGAGGCTGGCATCTGTGTTAAAAAAAATGATTCAGAGATGCACACACGGATCAGTACGATTAGTGTATGCATCTGAAATAAAAACATTTAGTAAGACACAGATGCATGGACTGATCAATGAGATCCATCCATGCATCTGTGTTAAAAAATTGAAAACAAGTGTACATTTTTTTTTAATGGCGTGTCCCCTGCCCTCCTCCTTAAAGCACAACCAGCAACAGGCTTTTTAGATTGTCCTGGTTGCCAAAATACAGGGGACAAAAGACTTAGGGGTCCCCTGTATGTAGCGCAACCAGCGCTGGGCTCAGCTGAGCCGGTCCTGGTTTTGGAAATACAGGGGATACAGAGCACCCTAGGCCTAGGCTGATAGCCCAGGGCTATCCCCGCCACCCCTGGTGTGGTGAGTGCTGGGTTGATAGTGTATAATGTGTACAAAGAAAGATTAAATAATATTGTCTTTTGCAGGCGAACTACAGGTCCCATTAAGCCTGCTCCACATGCTGGTACTTGGAGAACCACACGTACCAGCATGCAGGGCATTACAGGTCTGCTGGTACCTGTAGTTCCACTGCAAAATAAATATAAAAAAAGACATTACACACTCACTATCTCACATACTTACTTAGCATCCCTGCATGCATCAAAACACAGATGCCCGCACGGATCAGTGCGATCCATGTGGCAAGCACTTGTGATAAAAGACACAGATGCATGGACGGATCAGTGAGATCCGTCCGTGCATCTGTGTAATAAAATTAATTTAAAGTATTTAAAAAAAACACGGTGTGCCCCCACCCCAAACCAAAACCAGCCTCAGTCTTTGAAAACCCAGTACTGGTTTTGCTAAATACAGGGGACAAATGATATAGGGGTCCTTTGTATTAAGCACAACCAGCACCGAGCTATTCAGAACCAGTCCCGGTTGCCAAAATACATGGGACAAATGAAGTAGGGAGTCCCCTGTATATAGCGCAACCAGCACTGGGCTCTGATCTGGTCCTGGTTCTGGAAATACAGGGGAAATAATGTATAGGGTTCCCCTGTAAATTCCAGAACCTGCACTGAACTTTTTCTAGCAGGGGGGTAATGCCACAGCCAGTGGAACCCTTTCACCGGGTCCCCCGGCCAAGCAGTACCCCTGACCACGTCAGCCCAAGGGACCCCCCCAATAAATGGGTCCCTCTCTCCAGGGCACCCCTGACCTGGGCTAATAGCCCTGGGCTAACCCCGGCACCCCTGAGCGGTGGGTGCCGTGTTAATTGTGTATAAAAGTGGTGCATAAGAGTTAAAATATTGTCCCACCAAGCCTCCCCCACATGCTGGTACTTGGAAAACCACAAGTACCAGCAAGCAGGGCATTAAGGGCCAGCTGGTACCCATAGTACCCCGTAAAAGAAATATTAAAATGAAAACAGAACGCTGATTGCTTTATTTTCCTGCACCTTTACCTGGGAAGGGGGGCAGCCTTTAAGCTCTTTTACATGGCTGCCGCCTCCCCCAGGACTTCCACGGTGACTTCACCTGGAGGGCGGTGGTATTTAAGCTCTTTTACATGGACAACGCCCATCCAGGACTTTCCCGGCGTCTTCTTTCTTCAGCAGCTCTTCACAGCTGCCTCCCCGCCATCAGACTACCATGCCACTGCCTCGCGCCGGCTTATATAAGCCAGCCTAGAGGGCGGGGCGATGACATCGTGAGTTGTGATTGGCTCGCGGTGGCCATCTTTGAATTTAAAAAACGGCGCTGTGGCCACCTGGGTGTATACACACTTGGCGACTCTTAGTTGTGGTCAAACTCCCTTTTGCTTCACTGTGTGGGCAGATCCCTCCAACCTCACACAGAATTCATGGCTCACTATCGCCCTGTATGCTGATACTGCCACTCTATATACACACACATATATATATATATATATATATATATATATATATATATATTGGCAGATTGACATAAGTATTGCTTTTTAGTGAAGTCACATACAGAGAGTAGCCTGTATGGTAATGAGCTGGTGTTATGTGTTAGATACACCCACTGAATGGGATGCCACAGTCATGTACTCTTTAATGTGACCAGTACCGCTTGTTAACATATCTGTAGTCAAGTGGATAGTTGGTACAATGGCATTTTGTAGACAAAGAAGAACTTTTCGTTTGACATCCCGGTACAGGTGAGAAATTGCTGTTCTGGTAAAATAGAATTGAAATGGAATTTAGTAGTGTGGACACATGACCTCAACTCGTTGGCGAAAAGCAGATGCATTTATGGCAGATATTGGATGCAGATCTAATGCTGACATAGCTTCAGTGATCACATTTCACATTTTTTTACAATTGTTGTGTGATACTGGTGCTAGTCTTCATCTTGGTCCTCTTCTGTGATGAAGGTTCACCCCAGGCAGCACCAGTCCTAAGGTCTGATTGAGAGATGGAAAGTAATGTGATCACAGCTGCAAAAATATGCTAATAGTTCCAAAGCTTACCTGGGCATAGGGACATCCACTGATGCCATCTCATCGTAAATATTGGTAACATTGACACATATCGACCAACCACGCAGCCCTTGCAGCAGGTCTGACCTTTCTCAAATACAGCGTTTTTCTAATCCCCCCTGTTACCTCTCCCAAATGCTGACTACCTGTCGTACACATCTCTGAATCAGTAGCCTAGTGTGCAAGGATTCTTCTTGGGAATCCTAGATAGGGGAGGAGTCAGGTTGCCTTTGTACATTGAATGCAGGACTAATTCTGATCGCTAATGAGGAGTTTGATTATGAAGGTGTTGGCAGTGGAGATTGCATGTGCTGGTTTCTATCCATGCTGCTGTTAACAAAGGCTAGACTGCTTGTTATAGTTTTCTGCAAATTACCTAAAAGGGAGGAGGTGCCTAAATGCTAAATGGCCACCTCTACTGACTTTGGATTTACAAATGCTACAGATGTCTTGACAAATGTTGTGAGGATTTGAGTAAAAAAAATTCTATACTGATCTGTGCAGTGCTTCTCCCCAACTCACCTGTCACGGTCAGTTTGGCCATCGGTTTTTGGTCGGTTTTCGGTTGTTTTACAAACCAACCATTAGTAAATGTCCAGTTTTATACTTGTCTATGTAAAAATATTGATTGTTGGTCCAATGTTCTAATTTCGGATTTTTGATGTTTTGCTGTCAGTTTTGACTTTTGTAAATCTTCAAATCGCAAAACAGATGGGAAATCAGCTAAAAACAGAAAATTAACCAAAATCAACCATTGATTTCTGAAAGATATTTCTTGACACCAAAATTTTTATTTTATTTTTTTTCTACTTGTATTATTTTGGGGTGCAGTTAACAGGGGCACGTCCACACGCAGAAAGTACAGTAATATATGCTGCCTCTCCAAGACACTCACTCTTGAAATATGATTTATATTGAATTATAAAAGACTGCAGATTTTTTATTAGACACAAGAAAAAAAAATATTTTTCCCACTTAATTTATTTTGGGGTACAGCTAATGGTGACATGACAATACCTAGTAAGTACATTAATATACGCTGCCTCTCCAAAACACACTCTTGATAAAATACAATTTAAATTGAATTATAAAAACCTGAAGATACAAAAGACTTTGTTATTGTAATTATTATTACAACAAAATAGATCTTCTTTGTAGCTCACTCAAACATAGCACAGTATATTTTGGACAAATAATCTTGAAATCACACTGTCTCTGGCCCCATACATGAGTGACTATATATACTACAGTGTAGATAGATATCCTTGTGAAAAACATGTGTAAGTTCACTTTAACAAACACACACAACAGCCTGTTTGCAGCACTGGATTATTGCTACTATTTTCTGACAAAGCAGCACACAGTAGCCTGTTTGCAGTTTGTAGTGTACTGGATTGCATACACAGTGACAGATGCCTGCAGTGACCCTTACCACCTGCTCCATCTAACTTCTACAACTCTCTCCAATCTAATGGCATCTTTTAAAGAGCAACTACAGTCCACACCCTCTCAATACACCGTACTTGCCTACTCTCACAAAACAACTGGTAGGCTCCCAAAAATCAGAACAGCGGGCAAGTCTCTTGGAGCTGGCCGCTACCTGCCTGCAACCACACATCCCGCAGCCTCCCATTTACAGAGCAAAAGTGGATGGTCTGGGGGGACAATTTTGCAATGAATTCCTCTTTACGATGCCTGTGATACCGGCACTGTATAGCAGGGGTAGGGCCACAATGATGCGATTATGCTGCCACACCACCTACCTATGCCACTGCCACGCCCCCTGCTATGCCAATCTGGCTGCCACAAGCAAAGGGGGAAGCCAGAAAGTCAGCAAGTATGCCATACACTCTCTTGTGAGAAGAGAGGGAGCATTATATGCTATACAAAACATGCGAGATCTGAGAATTCCAGGAAATTGTCTAGTTTTGATGTCCAAATTTGGCAGCAAGACCCGAGCTGGGACTCTGTTCTCCTCGGAAACCCCAAGTTTTCTGTAAAACCGAACTGCTCATCTCTAATATATATATATATATATATATATATATTATATATATATATATATAGAGAGAGAGAGAGAGAGAGAGAGAGAGAGAGAGACATCCGGCAGCACTCAGTGCAGGCTCATTAAGCAGAAGCAGGTTATCCAAGGACGCAGAGCAGCATTGCTAGTAGCATACAACTCTGAATCAGGTGCAGTGCTCTAATGTTGTTTTAAGTTGTCAACTATAAGCTAGCTAACAATACTGGATGCAGGTTACCCTAGTAACCTAGTATAGATATGGAAATACCTATACCCTTTACTCCTTACATGCAATTCAAATGTTTAGTTTTCGTTAATAGCTGTGTAGCATAGGGAACAGTGATCTTTAGTTGAAAATCCTTTTGTCAGCAATGACCATATAACCAAGGAAATTTATCTAAAACCTGGGCTGAAATTCTTGTTTACTAGACATTACAGCACCATAAAGACTAAACACACTCATACAATAAAGATGGTTCTTAATGTAGTCTTAATGCTCAGTAGGCAGAGGCGTCACTTACCTCTGTGACACCCGGTGCGGCAGGACTTAGTCGCTATGCGCTCTGCAGGCGCGCGCTCGACAAGGGACGTGGCTTAGTGGAAAGGGGCATGGCCATGACCCGCAAAGCCATGCCCCGTACGTGTGCCGATCTTGGGGGCGTTACCACCTCCCTTTCTCGGCACACAGTGGGCTTCCCCTTGCGCTCCTGCAGATGCTGGGGCAGCCCACAATCTCTCCCCTGCCTCTCTCCGTGTCATGGTGACACCATGCGACAGGTGACACCAAAATAGCAGAGCAGCTCTGCTGTTTTGGTGTCACTCCCTCGGAGGGTGTCACCCAGTGCGGCCCGTACCCTCCTAGTGATGGCAGTGCCAGTAGGTATAAGGTTTAATTTGTGGAAAGAGAAGTGTGCTACTGCACAAGCTCCAGTCTTCCTGCTCTCCAAGGGAGACTGCATGCCTTGTCCCAAGATGGCCACCAAGATCACTACTGAGCATGTGCAAGGGTCATCTTGTTTCTAACATGTAGAGTGACATGGTGGGAGACAAAAGTATGCTTCTTAGCTCCTATATGAGTGACCCAGTTAATACCTGCCTATAACGCTGTTCCAGCATCCCTGCCCTGCTACCCATTTGCAGGGGCGTAGGAACATTGATTTCTGATTTCTGTTGGGTGAGCAAAGACTATGGGCCTGATTCAGAGCCGCTCGTAAGCGGCCGCTCGTTCGTTCCGAGCGATGTTAGCCCAACTGCGCATGCGTACGGATCGTTATACGCATGCGCTAACCAGTCAGTGCGGCCGAAATTCATGTGCTCGCAAAACAGCGAATGCCTGCTATTTTGAGTTACAGAAAGAGGCGTATGTGGGTGGTAACAGGGGAAGGTGCTTGAAAATGGGGAGTGGAAATCAGAACGCAGGTGTGCTTAAAGGTCAAAACGGGCGATTTATGGGTGTGCATATTTAAAAGAGCAGCGTCATTGACCGCGTCACTGGGTTATTTTATAGTCAGAACTGCTCGCAAAATTGTGGTAGCAAACACCAACCCCAAGAATAGCGAGCAGTTCATACCCTTGTCGATGTACTCGATTAATCTAATAAATAGCGGACATGACGTAGGATGCGAGCGGCCAGGAGGCGTATTTTTCCAAAAAACTACCGCAAGTTTTGTTCGCTTGTTCAGACATAGAGGCGTGAACAGACCGCAAACAGCGAACGGTTCATTTGAATAGCCACCCCTTGTTTTAGAACGAACGACCGCAAATAGCGAGTGGCTCTGAATGAGGGCCTATGTTTTTATCCTCCATGAACTTCTACACAAAAGTGAATAGGGATGAATGAAATGAAAATAGGGATGAAGCGATAATAGCTTTAATTCAACTCACCAACGGTTGTTGTTTCTGTTTAACAAAAATGCAGTTATTTTCATATTTGTTGTATGTATATTTTCTTCTTGCAAACGCTTTTTCTTTCTTTCTTAGAAGCCCCACTCATTTTGCTATGACAATGTGACAATGTACAGTAAGCATAAGCAGACACACGAGACAGGGAAGCTGCACTTGCCATTGACTGTTCTTGTAAGTTGTACTACAATGGAACAAAGAGAGCAAATGATTGCGGCCTGTGAACAGTTTAAAATGTTAGCAGCAGTCTCATTGTCGCCAGATAATAGCACATACCATAACCAGTGAGGCAGTGACAATAGATTTAAAAATACTCCCAATCAAATGAGAATAGGCTGTCAATGAAATCTGAATAAAAGTTATTGACTGTGAAAAATGTAACAATTTACTTTATCTATCTTTCTAACAGCTATTGTATTAATTGGTAGTTAATATTAACCACTTGCCTGGCACGGTCGTATCAGATACGACCGCACCAGGCTGGGCTTTCCCTGACATGGTCGTATCTGATACGACCAGTCAGAAATGCCCACTAGGCGGCTGTGGGAAGCTAATCTTCCCACAGCCGCCTACATCAGAGGGACCTTCTGGTCCCTCTGCAAGCATGGCTGCTTGTCAGCGTGTCCCGATCACTGCTGGCCACTGTGATCGGGCACCGTCGGCAACCCCCTCCCGGCACACTGTCATTGAAGAAGCAGCCACGGCTCATGTAGCCGCAGCTGTTGCTGTGACCCGATCACTGTGGCCAGCAGTGATCAGGCAGCTGGCCCCAGCAGCCACGGCTCTGGTAGCCGCCGCTGCTGTTCTGTACCCGGGCCACCAGTGGGAGACCCTCCCGCTGTGGCTCCGGCACTACAGTGATCACTAGGTGATCACTGTGTAATGGAGGAGCAGCAGCAGCGGCTCTGGTAGCCGCTGCTGCTGCTCTGTATCCGGGCCGCCAGCGGGAGACCCTCCCGCTGCGGCTCCGGCATTACAGTGATCACTAGGTGATCACTGTGTGGTGGAGGAGCAGCAGCGATGGCTCTGGTAGCCGCCGCTGCTGCTCTGTACCCGGGGCGCCAGCAGGAGATCCTCCCACTGTGGCTCCGGAACTATAATGTACAGGAAGCAGCAGCCGAGACTCTGGCTGCTGCTTCTATGTACCCAGGCAGCCCCCACACACTCCCACACTGGCCTCAGCTCCTCCTCCTCGTCCCCCATGAAGCAAGTTTTCATAAGGGCCACAATAGTGTGTATATATATATATATATATATATATATACACATACACATATATATATATATATATATATATATATATATACACACATATATAGATATAGATACACACATATATATATCTAGATATATATGCATATATATATTATATACACATACATATATATACATATACGTATATATATATATATATATACACATTTATATTAGGGATGTGCAGGCTCGGATAGGTTCGAGTTTGCACGTGGAGTTCGGATTTTTCCCTTTTTTTGTCCAGGAATGATGATGTTCGTCCATGCAAGATGACGTTTTGCCTCTTTCTGAGTTCCGTTTTTTTTGAGGGAAAAATCCGAACTCCACGTGCAAACTCGAACCTATCCGAGCCTGCACATCCCTAATTTATATATATATGCATATATATATATATATTAGGGGTGTGCACCGGCCACTTTTCGTGTTTTGTGTTTTGGTTTTGGATCTGGATCTTTCTTCGTGTTTTGGATCTGGATTGGTTTTGCCAAAACCACCCTTGCGTGTTTTGGGTTCTGGGTTTTGTGTTTTGGATCTGTATTTTTTTGAAAAAAAGCATAAAAACAGCTAAAATCACAGAATTTGTAGGTTTTTCTGCTCCTATGCTATTATTAACCTCAATAACCTTAATTTCCACTCATTTCCAGTCTATTCTGAATACCTCACACCTCACAATAGTGTTTTTATGTCCAAAAGGTTGCACCGAGGTAGATGGATGACTATGCTAAGCGACACAAGTGGGCGGCACAAACACGTGACCCATCTAGGCGTGAAACTGCAGTGGCAGACAGGATGGCATTGAAAAACTAGGCCCCAAACTGTACATAATGCAAAGAAAAAAAAGAGGTGCAAGATGGAATTGTCCTTGGGCCCTCCCACCCACCCTTATGTTGTATAAACAGGACATGCACACTTTAACAAACCAATCATTTCAGCGCCAGGGTCTGCCACACAACTGTGGCTGAAATGATTGGTTCGTTTGGGCCCCCACAAAACAAGCTGGCAATTTATCTGTCCCTGCACAAACTGGCTCTACGGAGGCAAGATGTCATCCTCATCCTCCTCATCCACCGATTCCTCACCCTCTTCAGTGTGTACATCCTCATCCTCACAGAGTATTAATTCGTCCCTGCTGGAACCACAGGTCCCTCTGTACGTTCTGGAGGCTGGTCTCCCTGGAAGAGTTGATAATTCATTTTATGAACATCATCTTCTCCACATTTTGTGGAAGCAACCTCCTACGCCTTTCGCTGACAAGGTTCCCGGCTGCACTAAACACTCTTTCGGAGTACACACTGGAGGGGGGGCAACTCAGGTAAAATAGAGACAGTTTGTACAGGGACCTCCAAATTGCTTCTTTTTCCTGCCAGTACAGGTACGGACTGTCTGACATGCCTACTTGGATGCTGTCACCGATGTAATCCTTTAACAGACAGACGCACGCTTGTCGCTGCTGCTTTGAGGATTCAAGTGCGGCTACAGCCCACACAATTCACAAAGACAGAAAAAAAAAAGAATATTTTTATTGTTTGTGGAGCACACTTTGAGGGTTACACCACCCTTTAACAGACAGACGCACGCTTGTCGCTGCTGCTTTGAGGATGCAAGTGCGGCTACAGCCCACACAATTCACAAAGACAGAAAAAAGAAGAATATTTTAATTGTTTGTGTAGAACACTTTGAGGTGTCACCACCCTTTAACAGACAGACGCACGCTTGTCGCTGCTGCTTTAAGGATGCAGGTGCGGCTACAGCCCACACATTTCACAAAGACCAAAAAAAAAAGAACAATATTTTAATTGTTTGTGTAGAACACTTTGAGGTGTCACCACCCTTTAACAGACAGACGCACGCTTGTCGCTGCTGCTTTAAGGATGCAGGTGCGGCTACAGCCCACACAATTCACATAGACAGAAAAAAAAAGAACAATATTTTAATTGTTTGTGTAGCACACTTTGAGGGTGTCACCACCCTTTAACAGACAGACGCACGCTTGTCGCTGCTGCTTTAAGGATGCAGGTGCGGCTACATCGCACACAAGTCACAAACACATTAAAAAAATAGTTTTTTATTTTTTGGAGCACTTTGAGAGTTACACCACCCTTTAACAGACAGACGCACGCTTGTCGCTGCTGCTTTAAGGATGCAGGTGCGGCTACAGCCCACACATTTCACAAAGACCGAAAAAAAAGAACAATATTTTAATTGTTTGTGTAGAACACTTTGAGGGTGTCACCACCCTTTAACAGACAGATGCACGCTTGTCGCTGCTGCTTTAAGGATGCAGGTGCGGCTACAGCCCACACATTTCACAAAGACCGAAAAAAAAAGAACAATATTTTAATTGTTTGTGTAGCACACTTTGAGGGTGTCACCACCCTTTAACAGACAGACGCACGCTTGTCGCTGCTGCTTTAAGGATGCAGGTGCGGCTACAGCCCACACAATTCACAAAGACAGAAAAAAAAAGAACAATATTTTAATTGTTTGTGTAGCACACTTTGAGGGTGTCACCACCCTTTAACAGACAGACGCACGCTTGTCGCTGCTGCTTTGAGGATGCAGGTGGAATCTAGACGGGATTTGGAACCGAGGACACACTACCTCCATCAATTGTCTAAATCCCACTGCACTAATGTCGGATACCGGACGCACGTCTAACACCAACATAGCAGTCAAGGCCTCAGTTATACGTTTTGCTTCAGGATGACTGCTGTCGTACTTCATCCTCATCGCTAGGGACTGTTGGAGGGTCAATTGTTTAGTAAAAGTAGTGATGTTCCTACTTCCTCTCTGGGATGATGAACAACTCCCAGCAGCAGCAACAGCACTAGGAGGAAGTGGTTCTTGATCTTTCCCTATTTTATTTTTATCGGAGAAAGTTTGGTCCTCCATTTATGTTATATTGATATATATACGTGCGGCTAAAGCGCACACAAACACAGAAAATATTATTTTATTTTTGCTGGAGAGTAGTGCACTTTGTGGGTTACACCACCCTTTAAGAAATGAGCCAGCCGGCTCTTTACTTATGGGACACAGGCGCACGCTTGGCGCTGCTCCTTTGTTGATGCACGTGCAGCCACAGTGCACACAATTCACAAACACAGAAAATAATTTTTTTTTTGGTTTGGACTGGAGTGTACTTTCGGGGGTTACAGCACCCTTAATGGTCAAGCCAGCCGGCCCTTTACTTATGACACAGGCGCACGCTTGGCACTACTTTGTTGATGCACGTGCGGCTACTGCGCACACAATTCACAAACACAGAAAATATTTTTTTTTTTGGTTTGGACTGGAGTGTACTTTCGGGGGTTACAGCACCCTTAACGGTCAAGCCAGCCGGCCCTTTACTTATGACACAGGCGCACGCTTGGCACTACTTTGTTGATGCACGTGCGGCTACTGCGCACACAATTCACAAACACAGAAAATTATTTTTTTTTTGGTTTGGACTGGAGTGTACTTTCGGGGGTTACAGCACCCTTAACGGTCAAGCCAGCCAGCCCTTTACTTATGACACAGGCGCACGCTTGGCACTACTTTGTTGATGCACGTGCGGCTACTGCGCACACAATTCACAAACACAGAAAATAATTTTTTTTTTGGTTTGGACTGTAGTGTACGTTCGGGGGTTACAGCACCCTTAACGGTCAAGCCAGCCGGCCCTTTACTTATGACACAGGCGCACGCTTGGCACTACTTTGTTGATGCACGTGCGGCTACTGCGCACACAATTCACAAACACAGAAAATAATTTTTTTTTTGGTTTGGACTGGAGTGTACTTTCGGGGGTTACAGCACCCTTAACGGTCAAGCCAGCCGGCCCTTTACTTATGACACAGGCGCACGCTTGGCACTACTTTGTTGATGCACGTGCGGCTACTGCGCACACAATTCACAAACACAGAAAATAATTTTTTTTTTGGTTTGGACTGGAGTGTACTTTCGGGGGTTACAGCACCCTTAACGGTCAAGCCAGCCGGCCCTTTACTTATGACACAGGCGCACGCTTGGCACTACTTTGTTGATGCACGTGCGGCTACTGCGCACACAATTCACAAACACAGAAAATAATTTTTTTTTTGGTTTGGACTGGAGTGTACTTTCGGGGGTTACAGCACCCTTAACGGTCAAGCCAGCCGGCCCTTTACTTATGACACAGGCGCACGCTTGGCACTACTTTGTTGATGCACGTGCGGCTACTGCGCACACAATTCACAAACACAGAAAATAATTTTTTTTTTGGTTTGGACTGGAGTGTACTTTCGGGGGTTACAGCACCCTTAACGGTCAAGCCAGCCGGCCCTTTACTTATGACACAGGCGCACGCTTGGCACTACTTTGTTGATGCACGTGCGGCTACTGCGCACACAATTCACAAACACAGAAAATAATTTTTTTTTTGGTTTGGACTGGAGTGTACTTTCGGGGGTTACAGCACCCTTAACGGTCAAGCCAGCCGGCCCTTTACTTATGACACAGGTGCACGCTTGGCACTACTTTGTTGATGCACGTGCGGCTACTGCGCACACAATTCACAAACACAGAAAATATATTATTTTTTTAGCACTTGGGGGGAGCACCCCCTGGACAACACTGCAGCACTCCTTTAGGACTGGGACACTGCACAGGACTTTGGAGTGGACACAGCCCCTATGGAGAACTGACTGCACAACACAGTCCAGCCAGCCCCTATGGACTTTGAAGTAGTGGACACAGCCCCTATTAACAACAGCAGCACAGCACAACACAGCCAGCCCCTATGGACTTTGAAGTAGTGGACAACAGCAGCACTACACTACACTACACTACACAGCCCTAACTCCCACCCTCCCTCTTCACTGTCCACAGCCGAGTGAGAAAATGGCGCCGACGTGGGTACCTTATATAGGATCCAAAACCCGCGAGACTCGGAAGGCGGGATGATGACGTTTTGCCTCGATTTCAGATCCGAGTCAGGCGGGAAAAGTCGAGCCTGATTCGGATCGGACTCGGATCGGGGGGGCTCGGGGGGGTTCGGATTTCAGAAATCCGAACCCGCTCACCCCTAATATATATATATATATATATATATATATATGTATATATATACTTATATGCATATATAAATATATATGTGCATATACGCATATAAGTATATATACACACACATATATATGCATATATATATGCATATATATGTGTGTGTATATATATATATATCTGTATATATAATATATAGCAGAGCCTCTGGTCTGACTGAAAACAAGTGGTTTGCCATTGCTGGTGGCCCTCAATATTGCACCATCGATGGCAACCCTCATTCGATGTTTAGGAAACATCGGCAGATGTTGTCTACACAGATCTCCTCGACCAATCGCTAAACAATTGATGGTTTCTAACGATGGTTGAACCATCAATGGTACAGTTGTCAATGGCCATCACTACAGTATAACATAAAAGTCGCTATTTTTATGGTATACTGTGTTTTTTTTTAAAAAAATTTTGCAAATAAAATAGTGATGGATAAGTTTAAAATTCTGTTCTTGACCTAATTCAATCATAAAAGAAACCGACAATTTTGAAGCGGTTTTTGGAAAAAGAATTTGTCAGTTAAGTGGTTAATAATAATATTTATTTAATAATCTATACAGTAATATAAACAATGAAACTGGGGTTGGCCAACCCCAGTAACACTGACAAAAATTAACATAGGATTGGTAGTCTTTGTATGTATACAGTCACTGTTGCAACTGTTGTAAAACGAGATACCAAAGACGAGATGAAAGGGGCTTGGCCTTTTGCTACCACCCCACCCCCGCCATGAAAACTTTTGTTCCTATGCCCCTGCCCATTTGTAACATACATTTACCTGTGGGTGAGGTGTATGGAATCCCGCTCCACTCAAGCTCTCCTCCATCACCAGTGTGCATGTAACAGTGAGTACTGCTGTAGCTGCTATATATCAATAAACCAACACCACTGGTTAAGTAACTGGGCTGTTTATAATTTGACTCATCAGCTGGTGTGTGCCTAAATAACTCTGCAATATTAACACCTGCGAACACTACATTTCCAACATAATAGCTATGGGAGATATTTATCAAAGCTTAGAGAGAGATAAAGTAACAACCAATCAGCTCCTAACTGTCATTTTACAGGCTGTGTTTGAAAAATGACAGGAACTGATTGATTGGTACTTTATCTCTCTATGCTTTATCTCTTTCCAAACTTTGATAAATATCTCCCTATATACAGTATAATATTGGGTTAGTAAAGATAGTCAAAAAATCCAGTATACTGTACATGATATATAAGTTATTGTGATATTACTGTATGTTTTACATCATACGGTATGTAACCCTGTGGTGTTCTACAGCTGATAATCAAATCTCTTGGCGAGTTCTGAATTTCTGTGTTCTCTAGCAGCCTTGAGCAATCTGTTCTCCCATATTGTCGTCAACCAAGCTTTATCTCTTGAGGGCCCAGCCTCATTATTCAGGCACGCTCTTGACGTGTGCCTGAAATGAGTGTGGTCCATTTCTTCCTGCGTAGCACGCTAGTTATCTGTCCATCTGCCGCCATCTATCCACATATCCCTGAACTCCAGAGACCCAATGCTGATAATTCCATGTAACACAATAAATTTAATAGCATTTTAAATGACAGTGACCTTGTTACCTAACATTCCTTGTATGCTAAGCCTGTTCCATCCAGGCCTCAGTTTTAGGACTCTCTGCTTTTGAATCGTGATTGTAATTAGCAAATTTACTAGACAAGTGTGGCCCAATTTGCCATTTAGAACAACTCTGGTATTAGGCTGCATTCCAGGAATTCTATTCAGGTGACTGACTAAAATACAATGCAAATGCTTTTATTGACATTATTGCACAAGCAATTCATTTTCAAGGTTACTCTTTTAAAAAATATTCAGAATGTTGGCATTACAACAATATTCTGTACATCACTGCCAAAAAGAGCAGGAGTGGCTGCGAATACATCAAAACCTCTCTGAGCATACTTTTCTAAAGTTCCTACTGATGACATTGATAAGTCATAATTTGTAATTGATGTAGGTATGTACCTGAAATTGCGATTAAAATCGCAAAAGACAGCTCTTCCGAAAAGAGCTGAACTTTACGATGATAGAACTTCCGGGTTTATAACCCAGAAGTCTCTCTGGAGTCCCTCGGAAAATTGCAGTTTTTTTGGCATTTTGGCCACATTTACACTTAAGTACATCCCACCAACAATATTTTCCTCCACTAACAGTAATGCACTAATCAGTTAGATTAAAGGAAAAAGTGCTAATTAGCTCTTCCAAAATTCACACCACCTACTGGCTAACATTTGTCTTTAAATATGTGGATCCCACCTGGGGTCCTGTGAACCAGAATGGGTATGAAATCCCGGCAGTGGGGATGCCTGCTGTCAATATACAGACAGTGGCATCCCGATGCTCAGGATCCCGACAAGGTTCCGGTAAGCATAGTAACCCTTCCCCCTTCTCCCCCTAACACTCTGTTCATACATCCTAACACTAAACCCTCCCCACCCCCCACCCAAACCCTCCCAGTTAGTGCCTAAACCTAACCCTCCACCTTAGTGCCTAACCCTAACCCCCTTCTCCCCCTTACCCGGGTCCGGTAAGCATAGTAACCCTTCCCCCTTCTCCCCCTAACCATCTGTTCATACATCCTAATACTAACCCTCCCCCCTTGGTGCCTAAACCTAACCCTCCCCCCTTGGTGCCTAAACCTAACCCCCCTCTCTCCCTAACCCTCTGTTCCTACATCCTAACACTAACCCTCCCCACCCCCCACCCAAACCCTCCCAGTTAGTGCCTAAACCTAACCCTCCCCCCTTAGTGCCCAACTCTAACCCTCCCCCCCCTTACATTCTGCATCCTGGCTGTCGGGATTCCAGTGTCGGCATGTCAACTACTGTTGTATTCCAGCGCCGGTCTTCTGGCGTGGTATTGGCATTCCGGCACCGGGATTTTGTCAGTCGATTCACTGGGATGTATATTCACTACATCCCTGTGAATCGAATGAAAGGTTCCAGGTACTTGTCTTGTCTAGACACTTAGAGAGTAGTAAAATCCTGTCCAGAAACAGGACGATAACACGTAACTCCAATGCGGCAGTGCCGCGCTTCAGTATCACAGATCACTGCTGCCAAACCAATTGTTTGCTAGCTTGAGAGCTTGGAAGACTGTGACCAGCATCAGTGCCCCTGACGCATCATCAGTGAGTGACGTGACTTTGACAACCAATACTAAGATGTCCTAAGGGTGAGAGATAACTTTAAACATTATATTTATTTAGTAACTATTTTAGAGTCTCCCATCACTAGCTTCATTCACCTGAGCCTCAACTCATTCTGGGTTTATTATGTACCTTCTAAGTGTATAACTAGATTCTAGTTGGACAAGTCTCTCACTGAAGATAATATTCATAATGATTTTAATTGTGAGTGTAGAAAAATGCTGCAAGGTAAGAATGCTTTCACAAATAGAAGTGTTAATAGTTTATTTTTATCAATTAACAATTCGCAAAGTGAATGAACAGAAGAGAAATCTAAATCAAATCAACATTTGGTGTGACCACCTTTTGCCTTCAAAACAGCATCAGTTCTTCTAGGTACAATTGCACAAAGTCCGGGATTTTGTAGGATTAACCAATCATACCAAACAGGTGATAATGATCATCATTTTCAAATGTAGGTTGAAACATAGTCATTAACTGAAACAGAAACAGCTGTATAGGAAGGAAGCTTAAAACTGGGTGAGGAACAGCCAAACTCTGCAACAAAGAGAGGTTGTGGAAGACAGTTTCATGTCACAGGTCATACACCATGCCAAGACTGAGCACAGCAACAAGACATGAGGTATTTATACTGCATCAGCAAGGTCTCTCCCAGGCAAAGATTTCAAAGCAGACTGGGATTTCAAGATGTGCTATTCACGCACAATGAAACGGCCAACGTTGAGGACCATAGTCACAGTGGTTGGACAAGGAAACTTCGCTTCAGATGAAAGACACATCATGCTTACTTCCCTTCGAAATGGGAAGACATCCAGCAGATCAGAAATGGCAGAAGCCAGTGGGACCCAAGTATACCCATCTACTGTTCGGAGAAGACTGGCCAGAAGTGGTCTTCATGGAAGAATTGCTGCCAAAAAGCCATACTTTCAAAGCGGAAACAAGGCCAAGCGACTCAACTATGCATGAAGACATAGGAACTGGGGTGCAGAAATATACCAACAGGTGCTCTGGACTGATGAGTCAAATTTTTAAATATTTGGCTGTAACAGAAGGCTGGAGACTAGCAGGGGCCCCGAGGGGGGTGGAGTAGATACTAATTACCCAGGCATGCTGGAGGGGCCTGGGTCCGCTCCCCCTCCCTCTTACCTCTCACCTGCCCAGCACAAACTGCTGTGTGCTGGGCTGCAGTGGGAGAATGCTTGTGGCCAGGGGCTCCGAGAGGGGGGGGGGGTCGGGTACAATATACCCAGGCCTGGGCTTCCAGAGGGGCCCAGCGCTGTCCCCCCCCCCTCCCTACCTCGCAGCAGCCCAGCACACAGTGTGTGCTGGGATGCAGTGGGAGATTGCTCGCAGCTACTAGGCAGCAACCTCCTATGCCTGAGGGAGGGAGCGATCACACTGATCGCGCCCCCCACTGGCTTTGCACCGGGCTGAGGGTCTCACAGCGCCCCCACCCTGGCGTGCAGTGCTGCAAAAGTATGTTGCTGGGTTTTTTTCAAGGGGGCGTGACCACGCTTCCCACAATTAGGTCATGCCCCCTCTTTACCAGGGCCCAGTGGCACTCTCTACACCCCTGCTTGTGGCAGCCGCAGCAGTCTCCTATGCCTGTGGGTGAGAGCGATCACACTAATTTGTGCCCCCCCTGGCTTTGTGGCAGGCCGAGGGGCTCTCAGCGCCCCCTCCCCAGCATGCAGCACTGCTACACAGTGCTGCAAAAAATATATATTTTCTTTTTTTTATCCTAAGGAGGGGTGGCCATGCCTCCCACTATTAGGCCACACCCCTTCCCCCAGGCCCAGAGTGGCTCTCAGCACCCCTGGAGAGCGGTGCAATAATCAGTGTCTGCAGGCACCAGTGAAGGATGATGGAGGTCCCTTGCAAGGTTGGGGCTGCATTTCAGCAAATGGATTTGGGGATTTGATCAGTAATAATGGTGCACTCAATGCTGAGAAATACAGGCAGGTACATATCCAGTCATGCAATACCATCAGGGAAGCGTCTGATTGGCTCCAAATTTATTCTGCAGCAGGACAACGATCCCAAACATACAGCCAATGTCATTAAGAACTTCAGCGCAGGGACGTGCAGTCAGAGTAGGCAGGGAAGCCTGTCATACTCCTGAGATTTGATATAAAAATGAATAAAAAAATACAAAGAAGATATTTATAACATAAACATCTTCTTTGTTTATTGTAATTGTGGAAGGCTGTGCTGGGATCACGTGTTTGATCCCAGCATCAGCCGAGGTGCAGGGGCAGGCAGGGGGGATGTGTCCTCTGCGGGACACATCCGTTGCCGGCGCTGGGACAGTAATGTCCCTAGCGTCGGTGCAGATACCGCGGGCACCTGGTGAAGGGACCGCCTGGTCCCTTTCACCAGTGCCGGCGGTACTTTGGCGCCGGGATAAGCTTGGCTCCGGGCGCAAGCTCAGCGGAGCTTGGCGCCCGGCAGCCAAGAAGTGGCGGGTAGCCGGCGCTGGGAGAGAGTACCTGCTCCCAGCGCCGGTCAGGTGTTGGGCGCGGTGGGCGTTTGGCTCTGGCCGCGAGCCAAACCTGGCTCGCGGGCCAGCAGCCAATCAGAGGCGGACGCGACGAGCCAATCGTGGCTCGCCGCGTCATAGCCCCGCCCACTCGCGCCGTCTTGTATTAGACGGCGCCAAGCGGGAACAGGCAGTTAGGCGGCGGAGAGGAAGGAGAGAAGACCTCCCGAAGAGCGGAAGATCGGCGCGGCAACAGGGGCGGCGGCCGCAGAAGAGGCCAGAAGACGCCGCTGTCAAGAGAGAAGACAGGCGGCGCCAGCTGGAAGAAGAGAAGAAGAGGCGGCGCCGCTGGCCAGGACGGGCCAGCGGCCAAAGAATGCGGCTGAGGACCGGAGAGGACTGCGGGGGTGGGAAGTGAAAGAGCGTCACGAAGTTCCCCCCCGCAGCCTCTTCCATCGTAGCAGGTAGGCCCTCCGTGAGGCCCACCATATACCCCCCTCCCTAGACCGCCGGGGTTGTCGGGCGCTAGGCCCGTGGAGCATTGTCGGGCACTAGGCCCGTGGGCAATTAGTCGGGCACAAGGCCCGGGGCACAGTAGCGGGCATTAGGCCCCATAAAAGGATCCCCCCCTTAATCAGGTATAAGTGGCCTGGGTACTAGGCCCAGGTCACTACTCAATAAAGTAGGCGGGCATCAGGCCCGTGGCCATAAACCAGGCATAGGCCTGTACCCATACAGGAGGGCACTAGGCCCTATATGAGCCCCACAGACAGGCAGGCACCTAGGCCTGAGCCGCAGGTAAGACCCTGGGCGTTAGGCCCAGGGCCCTGAGCCCATTAGCTGCAGTGCTAACAGCGAGGTGGATGATTAGAAGTGTGAGCAGTGGTGGAGAGCTGTACGGCTTCCACCCATGAGGTAGTGGTTTCCCCAGTCACCGAGAAGAGGAGCTGGCCAGCTCCAGGTAGGTAGCAGACATTTAAAGAGACAGTACCGTGTTTTGCTCTTGTATATTTGGTCTGTGATTGGTGTTCCGTGCAGGGCAAAAGTTTAGTTGTTGTTATATCTGTCGCACTACACACACTGTAGGTTGAGGGTGATGCCGTTTAGTATGTGTAGTTGCTTGACATAGGTTTAGGCCCTGCACGGCTGTGTTGTGTATCTCCTTACAGGGACCTGTAGGCGAGTGAGCGGACGAAGAGCAAAAGTGGACATGGTGAGAAATATCTGTGTGTACTGTCTCTCCCTGTTTGTTTGTCACTATCTATCTCTCCTTCCTTCTGGGCGGACGGTGAACCTTGCAACCCGATGCAAGGACGGATCTTCACCTGGTGCGTGAGTACCAATAGGTGAGAATTCGGGATCTGAGGCCAAAAGTGCCAATGATGATCTTCACTTAAAACCTGAATTTATCCCCCGGTTCGGTAGGGCGCGTCGGTCGACGTGAGGAAGGACGGTACTCACCTCGTCTCCTTCCCCCTAGGTCATCGTGTCCGTGTTCTATTCGGAGGTTCCAGGACCGTCTGCTCAACACACGGCCTGAAGGTGAGAGGGTGCGACGCAAGGTAAGTAACAGACGTACACCTGCATGGCAGCAGGCATTGCACCGCACCCGCCCCTCACATTATCATATTTATAGTTAACAATCACCAGCTTTGTGGAGCTCCCTGGGATTGCAGGGAGATGAGAAATGAGGCAGCAACAGCTCAGCCTCACCTCTGTATAGTCAGACACTGGTTGCAGAGCTGGGGAGGGGGCCACACCACGGGCAGTTAACTACACAGAAAGAGAGCTAATAGAGGCATGCCTCTGAGTATGGTGGGCATGCCCTGATGGACACCTCGTATGTGTCATGTGACCAGGAAGTGCACTGCAGTGTTTAGAGATCTGAGCTCAGTCAGCAGAAGCAAGAGAAGACAGTTATGCAGGTAGGAGAATCAATGGACACTGAAACTTAGTGTAGTGAGGAGAGGGTAACAGTGAGTAGGGGGAGAGATAGGCTCCCAGCACTCAGACCCAGCTACGTGTGTGCCTCCCCAGCCATTGACCTCACCGCACATAGCTGCTTCAGTGTAGAACAAGGAGTCCTGGAAGTGATGATATGTCCCCCACAGAGCCCTGATCTCATCATCATCAAGTCTGTCTGGGATTACATGAAGAGACAGAAGGATATGAGCAAGCCTACATCCACAGAAGATCGGTGGTTAGTTCTCCAAAATGTTTGGAACAACTTCCCTGCCTTCAAAGTACCTAGAAGAATTGATGCTGTTTTGAAGCAAAGGGTGGTCACACCAAATATTGATATTGACTTGATTTAGATTTCACTTCTGTTCATTCATTTTGCATTTTGTTAATTGATAAAAATAAACTATTAACACTTCTATTTTTTAAAGCATCCTTACTTTGGAGCATTTTTTCTACACCTGCCTAAAACTTTTGCACAGTATATATATATCTATATATATATATATATATATATACACATATATATATATGTATATAATATATATATACTGTATATACACAAACACAGGATCCAGCACTTGTTAGTGTAAGTGGAATCAGTACTTGCCCTGGAGCGTTTTATAAGAAAGATAACACTGAACTAACCCTGCAGTGAGCAGTTGTTTTTTGCATTTATAAGACCTTTTGAGTGCTGCCCCCTCTCCAGCACATACAACTTACCTTATAACCCATGAACACACCACATGTGGAATCGGCACCCGAAATTGCGGGGAGGCACACATCACTGACATCATTACCCAGTGCTCATCACATGGCAAATGTCAGTAAACCAGCACTCGTTAAATATTTCTTGTATATGGTGCCCTCCAGAGTAAACCAAACTCCAATATAATGCATACAAGGCAGCACTCCAAGGACGCACAGAAGGAATAAACGACTAGCTGTGTCACGTTCTGTGTGCAGCGTTTCAGTCTTGTGACTCTTATCCAGTGGTACTCCCCTCTTTCACTGGGCCAGTAGGTGTCCCATTTAGTGCCCTACTCCCATCTACAGAATGGAAAATGTATGTAGGGTTATATTGTCTGGTGAAAACCACTAACCCAGAGTGTTTTATGTTATGTGGTTGCTATTCTCCACATATTCAGCAACCCTGCCCCTGCGAATCCCCTCGGTACAACTCTCACAGAATTTTTCTGAAAAACACAGTGAGAACATGTCTGTGCATGCGCCTCCCTACTCCTGCCTGTCTTCCCCAGCTCCCTACCTCCTCTCCTGTCCCTGCTACCCCCCCTCCCTCTCCCAGCTCCTTCTATCTCTGACCTAGTCCCCTTGCCCCTGGTGTAATAAAGAAATAAAATAATACTTACCTGCACCGGATGGCTGATTGGTGCTCTCCTTTCTGTAACCCGATCAGCTGATGTGTGCAGTCAGCTCAACCGGAGACGGCCGGTGCTAGTAAGTTTATTTTATTCACTTTTTATCCTACACCTCTGTGATCAACCTGTGATCTATTTAGACACACTAGGCTGATGACAATCAACGGCTACAGGATTTGTTCTACCTGTGAGATGTCAGGCAGAGTAGAGACAGAGGGCCTAATTCAGACCCGCTCACGAGCGCACAGCGCTCGCAAGCGGGGCGATGGTCCCACACTGCGCATGTGCACGCCGGAGCCGGCTCCGGCGTGCACATGCACGAGACCCGGCCAGCGACGGGCGCTCCGTCGCTACAGGTCTCGCGCCAAAACGGGACTGCTGTTGATTGTGATTGACAGCTCAACCCGTTTTGGAGGTGGGCAGGGGGGTGCGGCTGGCCAAATGGAGGCATTCCCGAAGGAACGCCTGCCGTTTGGGGGCAGCCTCAGTAGTGAGTTTCTGGCTCTGTTAGAGCCGGAAGCTCACTGGGGCCTGCGATGGACGAGACCCTACCACAAGGGTCTCGTTGCAAGCCCGATGGTCGCGACCATCGTGACCATCACCTGGCCGCTCGCAAAAGCCGCCCTGATTCAGAGTGAGCGCTCTGAAAGAGCGTCCGGCTCTGAATCAGGACCAGAGTCGGGGAACCAGAGGGAGGCCTGCATAATGCCGTTTGAAGGTAGCATTATTATCGCAGGGCTTCCTCTGGAATATTTTTTACAATTTAACATTTGAAGCAGATCGCATTTCCCATTACAAGTATGGGAAATGTGATCTGCTTACTACAAAATATGCAAATTTAAGGGCTTGGAGTAGTTTTTTTTATGAAAACTGCTCCAAAAACCCTTTAATACATTTAAGAGATACTAAAATAATGTGAAAAGGGTATGAAAACACCCATTTTCACATTATTAAAGTAAAAATAATATTGATAATTATGCCCGTAAATATATTAAAAAGGTTAAAAAAAAATGCATAGGTGTATGACACCCCGTGCTGCATTTGCGATCCCAACACTGCGAATATCGGTGGTCGATGGTCGCGATGGTGGATGGTGCCGGGCCGGCAGCCCGGTGAGTGAGTGAGCTTCAGTTTACTCAGGCTGACTGGATTGCAAGGCCAGGAAGCTGCGTTGGTCGACGCAGACCCTGGCCTTGCCAAATTACCGGAAAATGGGGCGGACACGCCCTCATTTACAGAAACGCCAACCGACCTCGCCTGTCAATCAGGCAGAGGCAACGAAGTGGCTGCGTGCGATTACGCAGGACCCATTCTGCACATTTGCAGAATGGGTCCTGCGCACGCGCAGATTCCCGATAGTCGTGAATCTGCGTTCAGCTTTGCACTTGCGTGCAATGCTGAATCAGCCCCTATGTCCGATGCATCAGAATATATGGTGCCCTATAAATACCTAATGATGATGAGGAATACATCTAGCTGCTACTTGTCTATCAGATACCAATCACATAAACTATATCAAGCTCAAACTGAAACAGAAGGAATGGGTATGAAATACCGCCGGCCGCATGTCCGGCGGTTCGATTCCCGTCAGCGGCAGCCCGACAGGAGCAGAGTGCGACGCAGCGGATGCCCGACAGCGCTGGAAATCCCGATCGTGGATAGGTAAGTATCCATTAACCTAACCTAACCCCCCTAACCCTAACCCTCCTTAGGGGTGCCTAACCCTAACTTCCCCCCCAAGTGCCTAACCCTAATCCCCCCTCTAAGTGCCTAACCCTAACCACCCCCTTCCCCGCTACCTAAACCTAAGTCCCCCGGGGGGGTGCCTAACCCTAAGTCCCCCCCGGGGGTGCCTAACCCTAACCCTCCCTCCCCCTAGCCTAAC
The DNA here is from genome assembly GCA_031769625.1 of Taudactylus pleione. Classification (NCBI taxonomy): domain Eukaryota; kingdom Metazoa; phylum Chordata; class Amphibia; order Anura; family Myobatrachidae; genus Taudactylus; species Taudactylus pleione. Next base: position 1,219,735 of record JAUIMM010000109.1, read on the forward strand.
CCTCCCGTGGGGGTGCCTAACCCTAAGTCCCCCCCGGGAGTCCTAAACCTAACCCTCCCCCCCGGCGGCTGTCCGCTCGCGGCGCCCGGCATCACTACGATCGTGATGCCGGGCGCCGGTCTCCTGGCGTCGGGGAAATGCGGGCGTCTACATCTAGACGCCCGGCATTTCACCCTTGCCGGGATAAGACAGTCGGGAAGCCGGTTGCCGGTATATAGGCAGTCGGCTTCCCGATTGCTTCCCAAACAGAATGACCATCCCAATAAAACAAAGGTTTACATATCGCGTGGGGAGACTATTGGCATTGTGGCTAAAGGCAGAACTTAGGAAAGACGCTGAAGCTAGATCTGGTAACTAGTGGTGTCTGTTAATAAGAATTAAAAGCAGGACCTGGGGCAGTGAAAAAGGAATGGTTCCTTTATACAAAGTTTTTTTTCTATTACTGTTTGTACTTGTAATAATTGGTATTACAAGTGGTTTGTAACCTCTATTTATACATATACACAAACCGAACCACATTAATTTTCAGAGTAGATAAGTGCCTTCAGATATCAATACAGATAAGCCTGTAATTATCTATTTAATGTATGCAAGGTGGCACTTATTTATATTGTAACCAGTATTACAGTATTGAGCACCCTCCTTCTGTTTTTAAATATTGTTTTTAAGTTTCATTCTTCAGAGAGTATGGATACGATCGAGTAGCAGCACAAATGGATTTTTAAACATGTTTATCCATTTTCTGGAGTTTTCTGTGATATTCTTATTATTTTACCTTTAAGTGATAGAAAAAAGTGGTGCTTGGAATATCTATCCCATCTATTGTTAGCTATAATGTTCCTGTATGATTTTACTGCTCCTTCCAGGATTATACCACAAACAAATATATAGTGCAGATGACATAAGCAGCTGCATGCACAGTGCCATGATTCTGGAACTAATGCCGGCGTGCGACTGGAGGTTCTAGATAGGGGAGAGGAGGTACATTCTTATGCAATTCAGTAATATCAGATAGTTTAAGGCTGTAAATGACTATTTACACTTGGTTAACGTGTAATGAACCAATATTAAAGTATTTTGAGCTCCACAGTTATGAAGCCAAAGATCTCCAGGATTAAATATGAAAAAAATAATTTAAGGGTTAATGTGCGTTACCCCCAGATTTACGAGGAAAAGGGGTCTTAATTGAATAGCTCCAGGCATAAAAGTCTGAGGCTAATACCCTTTTCCCCACTCTGTAATAAGCCTAATTGAATCTGACCCTATGGTATACAATCGGGAAGCCGGCTGCCTTAATACCGGCAGCCGTCTTCCCGACTGTCATATCCCGGCGAGGTTGAAATGCCGGGCGTCTAGATGTAGACACCTGACATTTCCCCGACCCCGGGAGACCGGCGCCCGGCATCCCGATCGAAGGGATGCCGGGCGCCGTGAGCACACAGCCGCGGAGGGGGGGAGGTAGGTTTAGGGCACCCGGGGGGGGACTTAGGGTTAGGCACCCCCCCGGGAAGGTTAGGGTTAGGCTAGGGGGAGGGTTAGAGCTAGGCACCCCCGGGGGGGACTTAGGGTTAGACACCCCCCCGGGGGACTTAGGTTTAGGCAGCAGGGAAGGGGAGGGTTAGGCACTTAGAGGGGGGATTAGGGTTAGGCACTTGGGGGGAAGGTTAGGGTTAGGCACCCCTAAGGAGGGTTAGAGTTAGGCGGTCTGGTTAGTCAATACTTACCTATCGACGATCGGGATCCTTGTACTGCAATTGTCTCTATGGGGATGGGAGAAAAAAAATGGGAAGTTTTGTGGGAAGTTCAAACTGAGCCTTGATCAATATCTAGATTTATTTCTCCGAGAGCGGGAGTTTGGAGTACGAAAATTAGTTTTGCCTTCAGTTTCTAGATCGAGGACATCATGCAGTCTCTCCTTGTGGTGATGTTTTTTGCCTGTCATTTAGCCTTGCCAGCAAGAGCAGCTTTCTTACGAACTGAAATCTTTATTTCATATGTTGCTGTTAATTGCAGTGCAAACTGCTGTAATGCTGCGGTGACGTTCAATTTGGGTAAGGGCAAAATGTTGCAAACTGACAGTATGCTGAAGCCCACTGGCAGAGGTAGTGTGTAGATACGCAGACTCTTGATCAAGGAGATTGTCTCAGAAGCATGAACGATGATGAACAATTCCGTAGTCAAAGGAAAGGAGACTGAAAAATACTGACACAACCTGGGGTCAAATGAGAAGAGACTATAGAATGGGGAAAGCAGAAATCAATAACAATTCAATATAATATTTAAAACATGACAATACTGAAATCCAAACTGATATTGGTACTACACATTAAATTGCAAGATGCAGTATTGCAGTGCTGCCACCTATTGAAAATTACTAGTATGTCATCTATTCCTTGTACCCGTGGTTCTCAACTCCAATCCTCAAGTACCCCCAAAAAGGACTTTACTATTGAATTGTCTAGATGATGATGATGATTATTATTATCGTTGATATGTAAGGAGCAACTCCTCAGCATCGGACAGTGGGGGGATCAGAGACTGTCTTAACCAATTGCTATTTTTATTATTATTATTATTATTATTATTATTATTATATTAGAATTGTAATTTAAAAAAAATGTGTTAATTAGGTTAAAGTTACTTATTTAAAAAATATTTAACACTACATTTATAAATATATTTATTATTATTTTCACTGAAGGGGGTAATATTTATACATTTATTTCACTGAAGGGAAAAGAATAATATTATATATTCATTCAACGAGAGTTGGCAAATATGAATTATATAGTTTAATAAATGTGATGATATTAAATAGTTACTTAAATAAAAGGAGGTACAATTATTTATATTAATTGAACTAATTTGAAATAAATGTATAAATGTATCTATGAGACATACAAATATAAATTACATATGCGTGTGTGTAGATAGATAGATTAGGATCATTGACGTATCTACATTGGGTGCAAGGTGTCCCGTACACACGGGCCAATACAGCACATACTGCACCAATATAATTATATTTACATCTCCGGAATCCAACGTCTGCTGATGCTGCAGACAGAAATTACTAGGAAAATGGAGTGGCAGACATTTTCCGGAAATTTGCACATGCACAATATTGAAGTCTCCGGGACTATAGCACGGATGCCATGTTCCCTGAGACCTGCAGAAAGCCAGAGTCTACTCCACTCCACTGGCAGTGAGGAAGTGCCCACACAGAGGCTGCACATGGGCCTCCTCCTCTCTTAAAACACCCCTGATTAGGGCTCAAGTTCTCACAGGACATGAGTACCAGAACTGTCCCTGTGCTACTTTTTTGCCCCTCTCTCCCCTAGACCAGAGCCAAACCAATGCTACAGAACAATGGGCTTGAAGCAAATGTGTTTGATACATTTGGAGTTTTGGATGTGTTCCATCTGGTTGAACCATGTGATTTAGCCTTCACTACAGGCAGTTCATGAGCTTATGAAACCTCTACACATGTCAAATTCTGCATTTTAGAGCTGCATTTTAAACACAGTAACATTTTAGGTAACTATTTGTGGGAACATATTCTCTGCAGAGAGCTCTGAGCAAAAGCTTACTCTTTGATTAAATAAATTAGAGTCTATAAATAATCGAGATGTGCGCAGACGACGACCCCCGTATTTTGGTTTTGGTTTTGGATCTGGATGTCACCTGGTTTTGGATCTGGATCTTTTTCCTTGGTGTTTTGTTTTTCGGTTTTGGTTTTGGATCTGCATTGTTTGCAAAAAATTATATAAACAGCTAAAACCACATCATTTTGGCCTATTTTTGTTTCTACAGTATTATTGACCTTAATAACAATCATTTTCAGGCATTTCCATGCATTTTTAACCATCTCACAGCTCACAATATTGAATTAACTATTTTTCACCAATATAGGCCAAAGGCTGCAGTGAGCTGGCTGGCTAAAGTAAGCAACAGAGCAGCGGCACAAACGCACGGCAGTTTAAAAAAATATAGGACATCTATGAAACATTGCCACACAGCAGTGGCAGACAGGATGGCAGTTTAATAAACTATAATAATGTCAGTCGGTAATGCCCCAAATTGTGCAAAATGTCAAGAAAAGAGGTGCAAAATGTAATTGTCCCTCCCACCCACTCTTATGTGGGATATTTAAAAAGGACATGCGCAGTTTAACAAACCAAGCACTGTAGCGACTAGGACTGACACTTTCATGGCTGAACTCCTTGGTTTGTTTGGGCCCCCACAAAACAATTTTTGGAAGGACTACCTTCAATTAGTGGTGGACATTGCATGTGCTGGTCCAATCTGCTGATAGCTGATACTGGACTGCTTGTTATTAATTACAAATTATTATAATTTTGTTAAACAAATTGCATGAACTTGCTGCAAATGACGTAACAGGGAGGAGGTGCCTAGATGGTTAACGTACCTTCCTCTGCTAACTTTGGCTTTAAAAATGGAACAGATGCCTTCAAAACTGTTGTCAGAATTAAGATTAAAATAATTCCACACCCAAGACGTGGCTTTTCTGGCTTTCTTTTTATCATGAGCAAGAACTGCTGCCACTGGTGGCTGATTTACACAAACAGGGCCGTAGCTAGGGTAGTGCGGCTGGTGCCATCGCACAGGGCACCACAGGTCAGGAGGCGCTGTTTGGGCCTGTCAAATTTCTGTTTGTTATCATTCTTGCTTGTAGCTTCCTCTACTTTCATCCCTAACATCTCCTGGCCTCTCCTATTTCTTCCCTGGCCCATCCCCATGAGGCCATTCCCCTTTTTTGGGTGCATTATGTCCCTTTGAAAAATGAGGGGGGCGCCAATGCTCTTTCTGGCACAGGGCACCAAAAAGTCTAGCTACGGCTCTGTACACAAACCACATCCTCATCATCAACATCCACATTAGCGTCAGATAATACACAAATTTCTCCCTCATCCTCCTTTTGCACTTCCTCTACACGATCATCTTCATTTTTTATTATTTTACCATCTAATACTAGCACAGCCGTCATGGCATCAGTAATCTGTTGTGAAACTGGGTGATAGCTGTTATACTTACTTCCTCTATCAAAAGACTGCTTAATAGTCAATTGTTTTTTTAAACTACTAGTAGTAGTCTTCTTGGTCCCTTTCCACCCCCAGCAGCAGCAACTGGCTTAGCACTCAAGGATTCTTCTAAGGAATTACGGATAGGAGAGGAGTCAGTCATGCTTATGAAATTGGATGCAGGACTACTTCCGATCATGAATGAGGATGTTGATGCCGGTGTTGGTGGTGGAGATTGCAGGCGCTTGGATCCAGATAGAAGGGAGCAGCTAGGTGACACTGGACTGATCGTATTTTTGTCCCCAAAGTTTTAGAATTTGAAATACCCTTTCCAATTTAATGAATGCGCTGCAAGTGACATAACAGGGAGTAAGTTCCAAGATGGTTAAGGTCCTTACCTCTACTCATTGTTACAAGTAGATTTTTTGGTCCTTTGCCCAGGCATGGCAACAATGGGATTTTTCCCACCATGGGCAACAACTGTTGCCTGATTTACAGTTTTTACACAAACATCTTCGCCATCAACATCCTCATCATCCTTGTTGTTATCGCCAACTAGATAAATATCCTCCTTATGCAATTCCACAGAAGCATCCTCGATTTCTACGTCAGAAGGCACACAACTGGTGGAAGGAGGATCCTCTTCAAGTACAGTATTACTAGAAAGGTCAGGCTCACACATGGCAACAGCGGACACACTTGGACTCTCCTCGGGGATTTGTGATTTTTCAGAGCACACAGTTGTTTCCGGTGTCTTACTCGTCTTAACAATTTTTAATTTTTTTGTACCTCTCCTACAAGCAGAGGGGCTTAAATTATCATTAGAACCATTAGTCATCATAAATACAGGCCAATGCTTTATCCTTTCCTTGCCACTTCATGTAGTGAATGGCATATTGCCAATTTTTTGTTTCTCTAAAGCTGCATTAGCTTTAATTTTTTTTTTGCTTTAACAGGGTAAAAGCTGATTTTTTTTTTGGCCTGACTTAAGCCCTGGTACATCGGCCTTCATAGATGACATTGATGGCCTTGCATCCTCATCATGACTGCTGCCAGCAGCTACAAGACTGGTATGTGGATCCTGCTCTCCGGTCATGTGACTGTCCTCCATACTCACTACGCACACAACCACACACAAAAAAAATTGTTTATTTATTTTTTGGGCAGCAGCCCTTTGACCGACAGGAGCAGCACAGCACCCCTGCGCAGCTACACCGATAACAGGTGTGGCTTACACGCACACAATTAAAAAAAAAAAATTTTTGGCAGCAGCCCTTTGACAGACAGGAGCACAGCACCCCTGCGCAGCTATGCCGATGACAGGTGTGGCTTACACGCACACAAAACAATTGTTTATTTATTTGTTGGGCAGGAGCCCTTTGACAGACAGGTGCAGCACAGCACCCCTGCGCAGCTACGCCGATGAAAGGTGTGGCTAACATGCACACAAAAAAAATGGGATTTTGGTACCTACCGGTAAATCCTTTTCTCTGGTTCCACACTGGAGGTTGCTTACGCTGGGTTTAGAGGTGTGGATAGCTGGAGCTGGCACTTTAAATAATTTAGAAGTGTGAAGCTCCTCCTTGTCTATGCCCCACCAGCCCTCAGTTTAGAAAATGAAGACCGAGAGGAAATGGAAAACAAGTGGAGTAAAAGGGAGAGAAAAACACACAATAATCAAAACATACAACATACGGATCAAACCGAACAGGCAGGCTAAGAGCGCAGAGGTGGGCGTCCAGTGTCCCCTGTGGAATCAGAGAAAAGGATTTACCGGTAGGTACCAAAATCCCATTTTCTCTTTCATCCACTAGGGGACACTGGCGGTTGCTTATGCTGGGGACATCCCAAAGTTTTCCCCACGGGTGGGAGCGCTCTGCAGAACCTGTATAACAAGATGGCCAAAACGTGATGCTGAAGCAGCAAACGTGTCAAATCTGAAAAAGGCATTCAAACGTGTGAACAGAAGACTAAGTGGCCACACTGCACAATTGTGACGTGGAGGCTCTCCTACCGGCCGCCCACAACGCACCCACAGAACGTGTGGAATGAGCTGAAAAGGACGAAGGAGGCTGACGTCCAGCACTAACATAAGCCTGATGAATAGTCAGCCTATCCAACTTGCCAACGTCTGCTTAGAGTTGGCCAACATCTCCGAACAGCATCATAGGACAAAAAGCGACTGACTTACGGAGGGACGCTGTCCTGGCAACATAAATGTGGAGAGCACTAACCACACCCAAGGTAGAAGAATCACCCGAGTCCTCCACCAACGACGGAACCACCATAGGCTGGTTGATATGGAAACTGACACAACCCTGGGAAGGAAGGCGGCTACCGTCCAGAGTTCCGCCCTATCAGCATGAAACACAAGGTAAGGTGGCTTATAGGAGAGAGCACTCAAGTCCGGAACTCTACAAGCCGAAGCTAGACCCAGAAGGATGACCGTCTCCCAGGACAAATACTTAAGGTCAACCTGTCACGGCCAGGGTATTTCAGCATGGCACTAGGCGAGTGTTACCTGTGAGGTCATTGTGGTGCGGGCTGTCTGGTGGCGGAGCTGGTGTCTGGCGGGGGGCTTTGGTTGCGCGCGTTGTTGTGCGGGCCTGTTGTCACTCTGCGCTGGTGAGGCCTGGCGGCGTCTCCGTTCCATTTGGCATGGGCGCCGCCATCTTGCCTTCTGGCCATGTGATGCGGCTGGCCAATCCTGGTGAGTCACATGTTCCCTCCGGCCAGTAACAGCACGGCATGGGGTATTTAGGAAGGGTCAGTGCCTTCCTTCTTTGCCAGTGCAACATATATCTCAGCCTAGCTGAGAGGGAGTTCTCTGTGCTTTCCTGTTCCTGTGAATTCGCTGTCTGCCAGTCTGCCTGTCAGCTCCTAGCTCCCACTGGACTACCCCGCTTCCTCCATCACCCTTGCCCATACCTGAGTGCCTGAGCCTGCTGACATCCTGCGCTTCAGTTCACTACCTGCAAACCTGGCTTGTTTATTTTCAGTTCACTATCTGCAAACCTGGCTTGATTATTTTCAGTTTCACTACCTGCACACCTGGACAGCTCTAATTGTTTCTACTTGGACATTAACCCTTTTGCTCCCACCACAGAACTCTTGTGCACATTTATATATTCCTGGACTTTTATTTACTGCCACATTATATGTCTACTCAAGCACTTATTAAAGATCCTAGTTTTATTTTCAAATCTGCTTCTGTGATCGCTCCTGCTACCACCCCGGGTCCACAAACAACCCAGAACATAACAGTTTGCACTGGCCCCATGGAGCCGGCCACGGATCAGGAGTCAGGAGTGGATTTGTTCTGGTGCATTTCTGGTCGTTTAGAAAATCTGGAAAACATGCAGCATCAGATGGCTAAATTTCTGCAAGAGATGTCCAAGCGACAGGATAGTTTGCAAACTTCCTTTTCTACCCCTGAAGTACCAGCATCTACATCCGCATCAGCGTCTGGGAATACAGGAGGCAGATCATCTCCCCGCTTACATCTTCCTTTACCAAGTAAATTTGACGGCAATCCTAAACTCTGCCGAGGATTCCTAAATCAGTGTGACATACATTTTACCCTGCAGCCTGACAACTTTCTAACTGCAAGAACTAAAGTGGCTTATATAGTCTCTCTGTTATCCGGCCAGGCCATGGAATGGGCTTCCCCACTCTGGGAGCGCTCAGATCCGCTGCTGGATAATTACACAGGCTTTGTGTCATCCTTCAGGAGGATTTTCGATGAACCTGGGCGTACTGTATCAGCATCATCAAACATCATGACACTGAGACAAGGGGTCCGTCCTGTCAGTCAATATGCCGTGCAATTTCAAATTTTAGCATCAGAGCTCAAATGGAATGAGGAAGCCCTCACCTCGGCCTTCTGGCATGGGTTGTCAGACCGACTAAAGGATGATCTAGTCACTCGAGAGCTTCCTACTAATCTGAACGACATGATTTCGTTGTGTATCAAAGTTGACCTACGCTTCAGGGAACGTCAGGCTGAAAAAAACAGAACTGACCGGCAAAGGTCATTTACCGCCTCCATTTCTACCCGACCCATTCCTTCTCCTACTGAAGAGGAGCCTATGCAGGTGAATCATACACACCTCTCCAAAGAAGAACGTCAGAGAAGAATGCAAAAGAACCTCTGTCTGTACTGCGGAGAGTCCGGTCACCTGCTGATCTCCTGCCCCCGTAAACCGAGAAATGCCAAATCCTAACTGACCCTGGAGACATCAAGTTAGGAGTTATGAACCCGTCTCCAAAAATTAAAGATTTCACGATTACCCTAGCCTTTGATCTTAAACCCAAACCTGTCTTTGCTACTGCTCTACTTGACTCGGGAGCAGCCGGAAATTTCATAACGTCTAGTTTCATAGATAAATTTCAGATTCCTTGTTTGTCTCTCAACCATGCCATCTCTCTGACTTCTATAGACGGACGTCCTCTAACTAATGGGATAGTCACCAAAGAGACTCAACCAGTATTGGTCCAAATTGGAGCACTTCATTCTGAGTCCTTAAAATTCCTGGTGATATCAGAGGCCTCTCAAGAAGTGGTTCTTGGCCTACCCTGGTTACGTCAACATAATCCCAGGATTGATTGGAGTTCTATGCAGATTCTGTCATGGGGTATGGACTGTCAGAAAGCCTGTCTTCCAAAAATTCGACCTGTGAGAAAGACAGTTCCATTAGTTTCTTCTGCCATTCCCAAGGAATATCAGATGTTCGCCGATGTGTTCTCTGAGCAACAAGCAAATATCTTACCCCCTCATAGGGAATGGGACTGCCCAATTGAATTGATACTTGATAAGATACCACATCGTGGTCTTACCTATCCGCTGTCCTTGCCTGAGACTCAAGCCATGACCGAGTACATCCGGGACAACCTGGCAAAGGGGTTCATTCGCCCCTCTACTTCACCTGCCGGAGCTGGGTTTTTCTTCGTTGGCAAGAAGGACGGTGGTCTAAGACCATGTATCGATTATCGAGGCCTTAATGACATTACTGTAAAGAATCGATACCCTCTTCCCCTGATTACTGAGTTGTTTGATAGGGTCAAGGGCTCTGTCATTTTTTCTAAATTAGATCTGAGAGGGGCTTACAACCTCATTCGTATCCGAGCTGGCGATGAATGGAAGACCGCTTTTAATACCAGAGATGGACATTTTGAGTATTTAGTATGCCTTTTGGATTGTGTAACGCCCCTGCTGTCTTTCAAAGTTTCGTTAATGAGATTTTCCGGGATCTGTTATATGTTTTGGTTGTTGTCTATCTGGATGACATACTGATTTTTTCACCCTCTGTGGCTAAACATCAAGAACATGTTAAAGAAGTTCTGACCCGTTTGAGAGAAACCCACCTTTACTGCAAACTGGAGAAGTGCGTCTTTGGAGTGCCCAGTGTACCTTTTCTCGGCTATGTAATATCTGGCTCCAGTTTGGAAATGGACCCCAAGAAGGTACAAGCAATTCTGGATTGGACCCGACCTCAGACACTGAAGGCCATCCAGAGATTGTTGGGCTTCGCCAATTATTATAGACGCTTCATTAAGGGATTTTCTACACTGCTGGCTCCCATTACAGCCTTGACCCGCAAAGGTGCTAATCCTGCCCAATGGTCACCTGAGGCAGAGTCTGCCTTTCATCTTCTAAAACATGCCTTTATCTCAGCACCAGTTCTTCAACAACCAGATCTGGACAGGCCTTTTTTGTTGGAAGTGGACGCATCATCTGAAGCTGTGGGAGCAGTCTTGTCTCAACGTTATGAGGACAACCGAGTCCATCCGTGTGGGTTCTTTTCTAAAAAATTCTCACCTGCCGAAAGGAACTACGCCATAGGTGAGCAAGAACTACTAGCTGTAAAGTTGGCGTTGAAGGAATGGAGATATTTGCTAGAAGGCACCAAGTTTCCATTTACTGTATTTACGGACCATAGAAATCTCCTATTTCTCAAAAACCTCCAATGTGTGAGTCCTCGTTTGGCCCACTGGGCAATATTCTTTGCCAGATTTCAGTTCACCCTGACCTTCCGGTCTGGAGCACTTAATCAGAAGGCTGATGCCCTATCGAGATCTCTCCTCTGTGATGATCAATCTGAAAATCAAAGCAATACCCCTGTCTTGGAATCAAGAGTTTTTGCCTCATTACAAGTTCAGCCTCCTACGGGAAAATCATTTGTGGCCCCGGAATTAAGGAAGCAGCTTCTCCCTTGGGCACATTCCTCTCACTTCGCAGGGCACTCAGGCACTCGGAAGACCTTGGAGTTCCTGAAAAGACACTATTGGTGGCCTTCTAAGAAGGCAGATATAATGGAGTTCATCTCTTCCTGCTCCTCCTGTGCCCAGCATAAATCATCACGACAAGCTCCAGCTGGGGAATTGCTTCCATTACCTACTCCATCACGTCCATGGACGCATCTCTCCATGGATTTCGTCACAGACCTGCCAGTCTCTCAAGGTTTCAACACTATCTGGGTTGTAATAGACCGATTTTCTAAGATGGTCCACTATATACCTTTGAAGAAGTTACCTTCTGCCCCTGACCTGGCACAGTTGTTTGTCCAACACATATTTCGTCTACATGGCCTTCCTGCTGAAATTGTCTCTGACCGTGGTGTGCAGTTTACTGCAAAATTCTGGAGGGCTTTGTGTTCTGTTCTTCAAGTGAAGTTAAAATTTTCCACGGCCTACCATCCGCAAAGCAACGGCTCCACTGAGAGAGTTAATCAAGATCTAGAGACTTTCTTAAGAATTTTTATGTCATCTTCCCAGGACAATTGGGCTGCCTTGCTGCCGTGGGCTGAGTTTGCACATAATGCTTCCTACCACTCGTCAACTAACCAAACACCATTTCAGGTTGTATATGGCCTTCATCCTCGTGTTCCCGAATTTCGAAGCCTGCCTGTTTTCGATGTTCCGGCCGTGGAGGATACGGTGCGGAATTTTGCTGCCATCTGGACTCAAGTACGGTCTGATTTGTTGAAGGCATCCTCTCGCTATAAGACCCAGGCCGATAAGAAGCGTAGAATAGTTCCACGCATGCAAGTTGGAAGCCAGATCTGGTTATCCACCCGGAATCTTCGTCTGAGGGTTCCTTCTATGAAATTTGCACCACGCTTCATCGGTCCCTTCTCCATAACAGAAGTCATTAATCCAGTGGCCTATCGTCTACAGTTACCCCCATACCTAAAAATCCCTAATTCCTTCCATATTTCCTTATTGAAGCCCCTGGTCCTGAATAAATTCCATAGTGCTCTACCTGCTTCTCCTCGAGTCCAGATGGAGAGAGGAGTTGAGTTTTAGGTCGCCCAGATCTTGGACTCTCGTCTACGCAGAGGTCATCTACAGTATTTGCTGGACTGGAAAGGTAACGGTCCAGAGGAACGTTGCTGGACCGATGCTCGTGATGTCCACGCTCATCAGGAGATTCCATTCTGCCCATCCGGAGAAGCCAGGTGAGTGTCCTGAGGCCACCCCAAAAGGGGGGGGTACTGTCACGGCCAGGATATTTCAGCATGGTGCTAGGCGAGTGTTACCTGTGAGGTCATTGTGGCGCGGGCTGTCTGGTGGCGGAGCTGGTGTCTGGCGGGGGGCTTTGGCTGCGCCCGTTGTTGTGCGGGCCTGTTGTCACTCTGCGCTGGTGAGGCCTGACGGCGTCTCCGTTCCATTTGGCATGGGCGCCGCCATCTTGCCTTCTGGCCATGTGATGCGGCTGGCCAATCCTGGTGAGTCACATGTTCCCTCCGGCCAGTAACAGCACAGCATGGGGTATTTAGGAAGGGTCAGTGCCTTCCTTCTTTGCCAGTGCAACATGTATCTCAGCCTAGCTGAGAGGGAGTTCTCTGTGCTTTCCTGTTCCTGTGAATTCGCTGTCTGCCAGTCTGCCTGTCAGCTCCTAGCTCCCACTGGACTACCCCGCTTCCTCCATCACCCTTGCCCATACCTGAGTGCCTGAGCCTGCTGACATCCTGCGCTTCAGTTCACTACCTGCAAACCTGGCTTGTTTATTTTCAGTTCACTATCTGCAAACCTGGCTTGATTATTTCAGTTTCACTACCTGCACACCTGGACAGCTCTAATTGTTTCTACTTGGACATTAACCCTTTTGCTCCCACCACAGAACTCTTGTGCACATTTATATATTCCTGGACTTTTATTTACTGCCACATTATATGTCTACTCAAGCACTTATTAAAGATCCTAGTTTTATTTTCAAATCTGCTTCTGTGATCGCTCCTGCTACCACCCCGGGTCCACAAACCCATAACATAACACAACCGCTTCCAAAGGTTCGAACAAGGGCGACTGAAGAAACAGAAGCACTAAGTTCAAATCCCAAGGAGCTACAGGAGGTACAAAAGGAGGCTGCACACGCAAGACCCCCTGAAGAACCGTCTTACACCTCAGGAATGAGGGCCAATTTGCATTGACAGAAAATGGAAAGTGGCAAAGACCTGCACGTTTAAAGTTCCAAGGCGAAAGCCATAATCCAATCCCGTCAGGACTAAAAATCCTAGACGGAAAACCCCGACATATAAGAACGCCAGATTCGATGATAATGCGCAGCCAAAACTGGCTTCCTGACACTTAGCATGGTAGGAATAACATAGTCTGGGATACATCTACATCTTAAGATATCGTTTCAAGAGCCACCCCGTTAAACTCAGCTGCGCTAAATTGGGGTGGACGAAAAGACCCTGCTGAAGAAGATCAGGCTGCAGTGGAAGGGGTCACGGGTCGTCTACCAGTAGGGACCGAAGGTTCGAGAACCAACTTCTCCAAGGCCAGCTTGGAGCCACTAGAATGAAAGAGGCAGACTCGTGTTGTATTCTCTTGAGAAGACTAGCAAGAGAAGGAATCGGAGGAAAAAGGTAAATGAAGTCGTAGATCCATAGAACTGTCAGAGCGTCGACTGCCTCTGCCTGCGGATCCCGAGTTCTTTACACATATACTGGGAGCTGATGATTTAATCATGATGCCATGAGGTCCACCTGAGGACACCCCCCGTGACGAATCAGTGCATAGAACATGTCTGGTTGAAGCTTCCATTCCCTGGGATGGATATCCTGGTGATTTAGGTAATCTACTTCCCAGTTGTTCACACCCGGGATGAATACCGCTGACAGGATTACTGACTGATTTTTCAGCCCACTGGATAATCTGAGTTACTTCTCGCATGGCCAATGCGACTTCGAGTCCCACTCTGTCGGTTGATTTAAGCGACGGTCGTCACGTTGTCGGACTGAATTCTTACCAGACGAGACTTTAGAAACTCTGTTGCTTCTATAAGAGCATTGTATATCGCTCTGAGTTCCAACACATTTATGGGCCACTTCTGTTCCAGAGGGGACCATCTACCCTGAAAGTGATACATGAGTACTACTGCTCTCCATCCTCAAAGGCTGGCATCCGTTATTACGATAGTCCAGTCCCACCCTCCGAATCTTCGTCCCGCCAAAAGATTGTTGGATTGTGTCCACCAGAGGAGAGCCCCTCTGGTAACCGGGTTTAGACGGATCTGTCGATGCAGAAGCAGATGAGACTTTTGACAGGAGGGCCAGTTGGAACACTCTGGAGTGGAACCATCCGAACTGTAGTGCCTGGAAAGCAGCTACCGTTTTTTCCCAAGAGACGCAGACAAAGAAGTAGGGACACCTTCTTCGGTCTGAGGACCAACTGAACGAACAACCGGATATCCCGGGTTTTGTCTATCAGAAGAAAAACCCTCTGATGCCGTATCCAAGATCATGCCCAGAAACAGGTGCTTCTGGGATGGATAGGGATATGATTTCTTGAAGTTGATTATCCAACCGTGTTGGATTAAAGTGTGATATGTCAGTAAGGCATGGTCTGAGAGAAGGGTTACCGATGGAGCCTTGAGTAATAGGTCGTCCAAATAAGGGAATATGTTCACTCCCAATGACCAAAGGAGAGCAATCATGACTGACATGAAACAGACAAATCTCAGGTGCAAAACTCCAAATTATTAATAATATATATAAATACAATAAAATTTTGCAATCAATAAAGGTTTTTAGCATAATCATGGCCAAGGTTATGGGCCTACCCACCATATCCAGGTAACCTCTTTCGGGTACAGTTCCCAAATGGGAACATGGAGATAGGCATCCTTGATATCCAGAGATAATAGGAATTCCCCTGGACTCACCCCTGACGGACTGCAGAGATTCCATTTCTGGAACGATACATCCTCAGATACAGGTTTAAGGACTTGAGGTTTAAAATGGGTCTGACCGAACCAACCGGTTAGTGCACCACAAACAGGTTAGAGTAAAAACCCCATACCTCGTTGATGCTCCAGAACTGGAACTAGCCCAGATGACACCATTAGAGACTGGATAGCCTCTTGTAGAACCCTGGCCTTGTCTGTAGGTAGTGAAGAACCGAGGTGGATGGGGGACTCTGAAGTCTATTCGGTACCCCAGGGAAATGAGTCTGCGAATCCACTGTTTGAAATTTCTGCAAGCGGACTCCCACCGCAAGAGACCTTCATGCCACCTGTTTTTCAGCTGGTTAAGGCTCCTGCAAGTGTGTGGGCGACCACTACCTCTGCCGCCTCTAGCTTGCGTGTGAGCAACTCTGGCTCTACCATGAAACGAAGGTGTAAGCTCTTCTGGGAGCCGGAGCAGTAGATGGGAGGAAAGAAGACTTACCCCACGAGGCCTGGGATATCCAATTCCGTGCCAAAAAGCATGTCACCAGTGAATGGTAAACCCTCCACTGCACGCTTGGACTCTGCATCCGCTTGCCAAGAGCGCAACCAGAGAGGTCTGCGGCCCGAAATAGCATACGCAGATATCTGGAAATACCCGAGTCCTGTAATCAACTGGTCAGCCCAGCAAACCACAGCCTTGTTAACCCAGGTGGTAACAAGGGAAGGAAAACAGAAAGATTACTAGCGCACCAAGAATTATATCAGGGGTTACGGGATGTAAGCGAGCAGCCGTATGGGACAACTGACAGGATCCTTAATATAACAGAAAAAGAGAAAATATACTGCGCTCAGCTTGCATCTGACAACAACTGAAAATTATACATAGTGTAGGTGGAAATGATAATCGAATTGTGCCCACCTAATAAGGTAACATGCAACAAATTGCAAATATAAAAAAATAGAACAATGTTAATGATGTAATGAAAACAATCAATTTATTCTGTATAGGCTAAACCATAAAAATCAGAAAAACTGCACACGCACACAGATAAATCGCCTACCAAAGTGTCACAACTGATAACTCAAATATACATGGGATATGAGTAGGTAAGCAAAGTTTAGTGCATATGTAGGAACAAACGAAAATTGTTTGGAGGGGATTGATTGAAGTTTTGCACTAATAGTATACAGTCTCAAATAAGTCCAATTGCTGTGCAATGGTCTTGGTGATTCTTAAAGCGGCGTCCCGCTATAGGAGATAGAAACAGTCTGTAGTTGGTATAAATTAAGGTGCCCGGGGTGGTCTTCCCGGGGATAGGAGTACGGTGGATGGCCGGGGAGATGTGGTCTCCTGGTGCAGCGTTATCCGCTCGCAGTGTGAGCGTCAGATGCTGCCTGAATGACCAGGCCGCCTCCGACCTCTGCCACCGGGGATAACCTGTGTGTAAACGAGAGACAGCTCGGCAACACCACTCGCTAGTCAGATGCAAGCTGAGCGCAGTATATTTTCTTTTTCGGTAACAAGGGCAGGTCTAATTGAGCCCCCGCTGCTTCTTAGTGTTGTCTCCCACTTACTATCCGAAGGGTCCTTTAACACTGTAATTCTGGAAGTTTTCTTCAAGAGACGGGAGACAGACGCATCTACAGGAGGAGGTGTTTCCAACTACTTTATCATGGATGATGCAAAAGGATAGCTTGACGGAAACAGACGTGGAATTTGGAACCGCTGTGAAAATGGAAAAACAGCCGAGCTCTTAGGTTGTTCGTGAAATAATTCACACTCCTAGGATGCAGGAAACATATCCTCAGGTAAATTAAGGACATTTCTGACTGCCAAAATTAGAGATTCCACCCCAGCAGAGGCGGACTCTAACTCTTGAGGGGTACCGCCCCCCTCTTCGTTATCCTCCGTGGCGATGAATTCTTCTTCCGACTCTTCTGACTGGAGAGCAGTCGTATGCTCTTGTGTCATCATTGATAGGAAGTGGAGAGTGCAGCCACCGCTGTACCCATAACCTGTACCAGGGTGTTAGCTGAGGCTCAGCCTCCCTGGGTGGCTGGGTTAACCAAACACTGACGTTAAGTCTGACATAACTCCTACCATGTCAGCGGCCCATGGAGGAGCCGATGAGTCAGTAATAGCCATATGAGGATCCATTGTTATACAAGCATCACATAACGTGGACCCAGTAGCATGCGGCTTGGTCTCTTTATTGTTACACTTGGAACAGACAAACAGCTTTTGAGAAGCCTTGGTTCTGCTGGACATGGCACATACAGTCACCCAGCTTAAACAGAAAAGACACAGAAATGACAAAGAAGGCTGGTTTGGGACACACAGGAGGAGATATCCCCTTCCTACAGATCAGATTCCCCTGCACTTACACCCCAGTTACTTACAGCCTCTTTACCAGGGTTGTAGTCAGGTGATGTAAATGTCCTGCAGCACAGGGATGGCAGCAGAGGAATCCAGCCTTCTGTCTCTACACTGCAAACTTCTTCAGTGTAAATCACCTACAGCCCTTTGCATAGGATCCTGTAGTGGAAACAGGGGCCATGACAGCTGCACATTACCTCTATGAGGGAGAGGTGCAAGATGAGTGATAAATGGCATACACGCTGTTCATAACAGCTCTCTGCCGTGCCTTTAGAGAGAGAGAGCCCGCGCTATATAGGCTCCACCCCCTGCTTCAAGTCCCCAGGGCTCGAAAATGGCTGCTAGCTCCATTAAATGGAGGAGCCAACACTTTTACAGTGCCCCCTGCTCCCGCAGCAAAGCTCTCGGCGGTGGGGAGGAGAGCAGCCGCGGAAAGTGCGTGTGGGAGCAGCGATAGTGTTTGCTGTCTCCCACATGTAACACTGCCGGCATACAGAGCCCCGCTACCACAGTGAAGATCCCGGCGGATGGGGAACACGTGTGAGCCCCGCTATACTGCAGCCACTAACGCTCGGTTGCCAGCGGGGGCTGAATAGTTATCAGCGCTGTAGTGCTAAGTACCTGGGCAGTAGGGGAGTGCACGATGGGTAGTGGGGGGGGTGAGGGAAGCAGCGGGGAACACGCAGCCACATACTCACTGCGTTCCCCGGAGGGCTCTCTCAGCTTCAGCACTCTCTTCTTTCCTTGTTAGAGATGTGCTGTGGCGATAAGGAGCTGTCAGTGCTTTTAGTATAAGCACTGTGCACTCCTTCCTGCTTCTAACAAGTCAGGGCGCCGGGTAACCGGACCCCACCTTTAGAGAGGTGGCGAAGGGTACCCACCATGTGTAAAAGATGTAAAGAAAAAAATAAATCTAAATTAAAAATAAAAATAAATGTATTGCTGGAGCACAGCAGATTGTGACCAGCTCCAAAGGGCACATTTTCTAAACTGAGGGCTGGTGGGGCATAGAGGGGGAGGAGTTCACACTTCTAAATTATTTAAAGTACCAGCTCCAGCTATCCACGCCTCTATACCCCAGCGTAAGCAACTCCAGTGTCCCCTAGTGGATGATAGAGAAATGTTTATTTATTTGTATATTATTTGGGGGGGCAGCAGCCCTTTGACAGATAGGAACACAGCACACCTGCGCATCTATGCCAATGACAGGTGTGGCCAACAGAATAAGAATGTGAAGTATAGAGAAGTGTATGGGTGCACTCCCCAATCCATTATTATATTAGGTTATAAATTATCAGCTCCCACAGCAGGATCTGCTACCTGCTAAAAAGGTCAATGAAACATAGATGGATGTGGAACGCTGGTTTAATTAACCACACAAATTGTAACAGTAGATTTATTATATAATATAATTGCATATATCAAACAATAAAATATAATATATAAAAAAAGATGATACAGTCCAGTGCTATAATCTGTTCAAGCTCTATAGTTGATAGTTCCCCAGATTCCTTTCTTAAAGGGATAACTTCAAAAAGGTACCAAATAGTGACATGTATGGATTGATGAGTAATCTTCCATCAACTCAGTGCTCGTTCTTAATAAATTCACACATGAGCAATACGGTTCCCAAATGAAAGTCAAAATTTTAAGTATACACTTAAAAATACTGGACTTATCCACTCTTTATGCCGTATTTGGAACATAATTATGCAATGTGGAATCAGTAAGTGATATTGTGTACTCACTGATAGAGGTCTCAGACAGGCTTGCTCTCGACCGCTTGTCAGCGGGAGTGCAAACAAGTTCTGGATACGCTGTGTAGTCCGGTAGAGCCGCTGATAAACATAGTCAGCAGGAGTGCAGACAAATTCTGCATCCTGTATGTAGTCCGGTAAAGCCGCTGATGGACACAGTGAGTAGGAGGGTAGTGATAGGGCCAGTGCTGTCTCTAGTGGTCTGACACTGAGCAATATTTCAGTGTTCAGCTACCTCCATCCTGGCTCAAACGAAGTGCAAATATCAGGTGATATGTGCGGGGTAATCTCCAGAGCTTGAGCTGATCAGATTCTCCGTCCTTGACACATTTCTCCGGGAATAGCAACTCCGGTTTCCTCAGAAGGTGTAAGTCTCACTGAGATGGTTGCAGCCATTTAAATGCTAGTGCTAGTCTAGAAATTGTCCTATCCCAATAGGTAGAAATCAAGTGGGCTGAGTGGGTTAGTAAATGTACTTTTTGTGAAAAAGGGTTATTTTCCACTATGTATAGAATTTTCCCTGTGTATGGAGACTTTTGGACCACTCTGTATAATACAAAACACAGTATTGACATTTTACTGTATTAATCAATAGGTAAGACCGCTAGTCTCGCTGATCACTGTATATTGTGGTTTGTCAGTCTGCTGCTTAATTTATACCATCTCCCCGTCACACATTAGACTTCTTTGTCTTTTTGTGCAGTGATCGGTAGGAGATTCATTGTAGATTCCAAGGTCCGTAAAAGAGAATTATATCAGATTGCTCTATCAAAGTCTCTTTCTGTGACCTTCATGCAGATAAACTGATTCCCTTTCTGGAAGAAACCTGTTAGGATCGCTTCACTATGTATATTACAATATACTGTGATCCTTATTATATAGTGATAGTCGAGTGAAAAAATATAAACAGTGAGTTGTAATTACTAGATGCTGCCCATCTGCTGAATTATCTGACAGCTTAGTATTTTGGGCTTATACACAGGGGAAGTGATTCAGTAGTGGACGGAATTGCAAAGCTGCATGCAAGCAGCTTTGCAATCCCGTCCTTACAAGTATGTTAATGCAGCAGGAGGCATCATTCCTCCTGCATGCATTAATGATCCGAGTTGCATCCAATTACGCAGCATCGCATATTAGGAAAAAACGTTTAACGTTGATAGTTAAATACATGATGGAAGCAGATGGACATAAACGCACATATTTTTTGACAAGCTGCATTTTGAACTCTTTGTTTAAAGTGAGGGTAAACTATAATTGCTTTTTACAGGCATTGTTTTTCAATACCTCTGTGCGCAGGGCTTACAGTACTAAGAAGAACAATGCAAATCAGGAACGGTGATTGTGTGAACTTGCGTGATCTCTGCTTAATACTTGAAACTGTAAATATAAAGGCAACACAAATATAAAAAAAGATGTCCCTTTCTATTTTAACATTACTATAACCTCCATAATTAATTGTATTATTCTGTACGTAATTGTAAAGAATACATTATCTCGAGAAGCGTTGGCCTCATAAAGAATATTGGTCTGTTTTTTTCTTCTCTGGATTTTTATATGTTCTTTGTGTTTTTTTGTTTAATTTATCTCAGATAGGTCAGATATTACTTTCTTTTAGGAAAAAAATTGAATTATATACATACTCTTGTATATATATTCGGTAGAAAAAAAACCTTACAGTTTCACATGTTCCATTAAGGCTTCTTACACATAATCTGAAATTTCACAAAACCTACTGAAATTGTGCCACTCAAACTAAAAAAAAAAGCAATGAAATTACGATAATTAAGTGCTCTTGCGCAATACAGATATGGTATGCCATCACACCCTGTGGTTAACTGCAGGTTCAGCACTCTCAGAGTGAGATTGCTGGCACTCACAAAATGGTGGAGCTACTAATTCACAGAATTGTGTGCTCATTGGAATACACACATGCAGTCTATGCAACTGAGGTCTGAGCAGAAGTTAGAGCTGCACAGATGGGATAAGAGTGGTGTGGATTTGGACATATAGGCATGGAGAGGGGGGTGAAGATTAAGCAGCACTGATGGGAAAAAGCCAAATGATGCAGATGGGTGAAAAACAGTGGTGCAGATGGAAGGTACAAAGTGATGCAGATGCATGGAAATCAGTGTGCGGATGCAGGGGACACAGAGTGGCACAGTTCCGAAAACACAGCAATGTGGATGGGGGTACAGAGTGGCATGGATGCGGAAAGACAGAGCAGCACAGATGGGTAAAAACAGATTGGTGCGGATGAGGGAATACAGACTAGCACAATGGTAGAACACACATCAGTAGAGATTGGGGAAGACAGATTGATGCAGATAGCGGGGAAGACAGATTCCCACGCTTGGAGGGGGGGCAGAGTGATGCAGATACAGGAACAAAGAGTAGCACAGATGAGGGGAAGACAAAGTGGTGTGACTATGTGGGAACCAGTATGATTTACTGTTCCAAGAGTCAAACTGAAATACCCCTAGGTAGCTGGTCATTGGCCGAAGAAAAGCAGCTGACCGACCACAGACTACCAGTGGAGGATAGTGATCAGATGACACAAAACAACATGGCGGTGCCCAAGTCCACACTCGTGGCAACCAAGATGTGCGCATGAAGTTTGAAGCAGACCCTGGGGAGAATACTCAGCCACTACCGGTTACTAAGCCTGACGTCCGAACGCCTGGGAGCTTAAAGGCGCTGGCAAAGGTAAGTGTGATACCCAGGTAAATGGTATCAGAGTCATTTCAAACAGGTATTTCTCACTTTACCTGGTACTTGAAGTTCTCCACCCAGCACAGATTCTAAGGTGTGATTTAGAGAGGTAAGGAAGGTGGGACTACACGAAAGGTATTTTTAACAGATGCCTTCATTGAAAGCTTGTTTATTTGAAGAAGATGTTTGTCTGTAAGAATCAGCAACTGTATACTCTATTTTGTTACTATGCAGATTTCAACATTATTCAATTACACTGTTAGTTTCGGAACAAGACATATACATACATCCTTGCATCAAAGATCAGTAGTGCAAATAAGATTCAGGGGTAAACAAATATCTTCTCTTTCAAGAATAAGGCACAGTAAATCACAGTAGCAATAACTTCCTTCACACATTAGAAAATGTACATAAAAGAGCTCAACAATACTTAATATATTTACCTCAGTTAAATATTTCCTACAAACATCACAACACATTAAATGATTACAGTATACCTTATAGTATAAGTGCATTTATAACCAACTTTGCATATCTCAAAGAAACATTTATCAAGAAGCTGAATGTTCCCATAAATTGATTCCAGTAGTAGTAAAATGTTTCTTGAATCTTCACTGATACAAAAACAAAGGATGTTGAGGATCCATTCATAAGCGTTTATAATGAAAGTGAATTGCACTTTCCAGAACACTATGGATTATATATATTGATTATTCTTGTATTTGGTCAGTCACTACTGTAGTATTACAAAAAGAAGTAGATACCTTGCTATAATATTTAATCAGAGTCACTACTGCAGTAATAGAATATTAGCCTTTTGTCAAAACCGGATAATTGGCGAAGACAGAATCTGTTTGCAATAGGAATCTGCGCAATGCTATCTTGTAAAGGGCATCAAGACTCCATTTTAGAAATAAAATCTCACAGCACTATTTTGTAAAAAAAAGGTACATAGTCAGCCTTCCTCAAACACAGGCAGACAGTGTTTAACACAAACACTAACTTATTAGCATTTGGAACCCTATACAAAGCCCATCTTCAACCCAAAACAGGCAGAATAAACAGGGAGGCTCCGACAGCACAGCTGGAAGCCTCCTTCCTGTATGAGGATTAAATTCACTGTATAAACACAATTTGCAATTGCAGTTTAAAAACATCAGAAAAATACATGTGTGCTTGTGTGTGTGTGTGTGTGTGTGTATATATATATATATATATATATATGTGTGTGTGTGTGTACATGTGGCCCATCATGCATGGACTTATGTGTATAATATCACACACAGACTTATATTTGAAAAGTAGCAAAATTCCCTGCAACTCATACACACAATGTTAAACAGAACACAGTCAGTTTTTTAGTGATCCTTCCCAAAATCATACTGGCATGGCCACACACACACATAGATGCCCTTCCAGCTTAGTGCTGCTCGCTGAGTGCCCCACCGACCCTCAGACGCACAACGCAATTCAGTGCTGTTTTCCCCGCATACATACATTTAAAAGCAATGGTCCCGTAACGCAAAAAGGATAATTATTACTTGGTTTAAACGCAATGTCAGTATATAAAGAAATGAATGTTTTCTGTAACTATGGCTTAGTAAATGACAATTGGACTGTGTGTGGAGCCGTACTGATCTACTCTGTTTCCACAGCGTTCCGGTGACATCAATATGAAGATCAGAACATGCGGCTATGAAATATGAATGTTAGAGAGAATAACTATTTGAAATGATTGTTTGCCATAGCAGCTTAGATTTGCATGTGGGGGATACAAAAGGAGGTTGGAGACCTTTTGTATCCATTTGGAATTGTCCAATAAATGCCCTGTAACAGATTTCTAACCTTTACCAAAAGACAATAACATGGTGTAGGCTTGTTTACATTTTTGTCCAAAGGACTGGTTATTCCAGTCTAATCAATAGAGCTAGCTAACTGGGAACAGTAGTTCAGGTAACCAAAAGGATACTCCCTTTCTGATGACCTCACAGGTAAAAGGGGGTGGGAACATAGCATGCACATCCTGAGAACACACAGCCAGCAGAGACACTTGCAGATTCTGGGAAGAGAGAGGTTCACTCTCTCACAAGACAACGGAAAAATGGGTCTCAGTTCCTCTGGGTTATAGCTAAGTATAAATTGTGTAATATTTAGCCTATTTGGGTGTCTGTAGCTATGTTTGGTGTTAATCTGTTATTAGCTTAGCATGGTGTGTGGTTTGTAGTTTTCTAAGGATATTCATGAGTCTGTGTTAGCATACAGTGGATGATATGTTATCTAATCTGTACTTTTCATCTACACTGTAGGGTACAATAGTCTGTTAACAGCATGCAGGAAAGGGATTGATTATGGAGTTTTTGTAATATTTGTAAATGATTGATGCTGGTTGATTGAGATTCCATGTGCTCTGTGTTAGGGCCTTCCCATGTGTTCTGTGTTAGGGCCTTGCCATGTGCTTGAACAATATCTCTGCTTGGGAGAGATAGGCTTGGTATGTGTTGTGTACTCATGAATGTAATCATAGGGTGGTATCAGTTATATATTATGGAAGTTGAATTAATAACAGCTTTGAATGGTCATAAGTAATTGTTGTATGGGTCAGATAGGTATATTGTCTGCAGTTTATTAGAGATGGCTACTTCCATGTGGGGTGAACAGAGGAAATTATAATTCTACCCAGTTATGGTGTTGTATGGATCAGATAGGTATATTGTCTTTATTATAATTGTGATCATTGATGGATGGAAGATTTACAGAGTTACAACTTAATGTGAGTTTTCAAATTGGAGTTTGCCTAGGGATCATGAGGCTTGCAAACAAAGGAAGAGCATGTGTTTCAGCCCTTCCCCCTCCCCACGGTCTAGTGGGTACTGGATGAGGTCTGTTGTAGGATGGTATTGTGGTATATTGGAATCAGCTTGTGTTGTACATGTTGGAATATTAAATGGTGCAGTGTTTGCCTGATGTGTTGGCATATGATACCCAGCTTGCATATTTAATTAACTATGGCATTATGGGAGATTTCAATGAGGTAGCTTCATAATGGAGTTTGTTTGTAGACCATGCGGTTTGGACAATAGGGCAGGAAGCATTCCTAAACCCCCCCCTCACACACAAACACCAGCCATCTTGAACATGTGCTCCCAGCAGACATTGATATCTCTCTCATTGTATTTTGATGTGTCTCTTTTTCTCTCTCTCTCTGTCTCATATTGCTCATTGTATTTTGATCTTTAATAACCGTTTCATGTATTTTAACTGTATCTTATGACCTAATGTTTGTACAATTTATTTGCGCTCATTATTAGATCATAGCGTTGTAACATCTGTACTTTTACCTGAATAATAATCTTTAGCGCTTTGGACCGCTATTCAACTGTCTCAGTATTCCATTAATGGTATAATCAAACACAGCGCTAATTAGCGACATCTTGTGGTTTCAGAAGGTATAGGCAGGTTTTGTCTTACAGGTTCTAGGCAGGTGAATCTTAGAGGTTTATAGGCAGGAATGTATTAAAAGGTTTATTAACAAATTCAACACTTTAATCCTGTGTAAGGTTGCTTGGTAATTATCAGGCTGTAATGTAAGGTCACTGCTGCTTCTCCCAGCCCAGTGTATTACAACTATGGGGGAATGTCCCTTGGCAACAGGGGTGATCACAAGCAGAGGGGTGATTGTCTTACCCGAGTCAACAGACGGTCGCTGTATGGTTCCTGTTTGCAGCTTCATGGGATGGACAGATCTCGGTCTTCCCAGCAGTTGCCTGGACCACCGCTACCCAGTGGGTCTCAGGGCTGCTTCATCCACTTCCGCAGGTCTCCCGCCGCAGGGATAGTGCTGCTGTGCTGTTCCGGGTGCAATCGGCTGACGCTCACAAAAACTCTCCTTCCCAGCACTCCTTGCTGATACACTCCATGCTGGATCTGCTCACCACCCAGCCTATGCAGCAGCTGTATATATCCCTTCTGCAGATCCAAGGTAACATTCTAAATCTGGGCTTCCCGCCCTTAGGGCACCCAATCAGCTGCAGGCAACATGCAAGGCAACTGGCAACATTGTATTGCCTGGAAGCCACAATAACCCTTGGTATTCCGGAGAGAGTAAAAAAGGCTGTGTTATCCCCTTTTCAGTTTTGGGATTATTCATGGGGGATTACATAAGAGTAGTGGCCAATCCCAGGCTGCATACTGACACACTGGCTATTTGTGAACTACTTGCCGCTACTGGTGTCCATCTACCCCCTCCTCTGTATGCTCAAGTTCATCCAGAAAAACAGTGGAACTGGCCCACTGTTGTCTGGTTTTACTGCTTAGATAATTGTGCAACACACAGCATGCCATTACAAACCAGTCAATTTTGTCTACATGAAGATTTATGGCTGCATTCCGAAAGCATTCTCCACAATCCGCCTAGTCCGTGAAAGTCGATAATTAAATATCTGCATCTCTTTGTTCAATGTCCTTTGCGGGTATGGCTTCATAACATTTTTCATGCAAGGGAAAAGCCTCATCAGCCACAAAAACAATCGGTAGCCCATGGTTGGCTGTTGTGACCGATAGTATACATTGACCAAGGCCATGAGCACAATGCTAAAGAAGCCTTTATAATTATAATAATAGGATCCGCTTTTGGGAGGTGGTGTTATGTGGACGTGCTTCCCATCTATGGCTCCTCCACAGTTTGGGAATTCAGTGGGATTAAAATTCCTCAACAATAGTTGTCCACTCCTCTGCAGTTGTAGGGAACTAGGAAAAAAAAATCCGGATTTTCATTATACATCACATTAATAGCATTCATGTGATTTATTTTTTTACATTTCAGCCATCTGCTTTGGCAACATCACCCGAAGGACCTCCAGATCTGAACAGCTCATTGTCCAGCCAGCGCATAGAAAATGAGAAAGTGACATCGCCTGAGCCCATCCTGCCCCACCATTGCAGTACATGTATGATGGCTTTGCAGGTCTCAGGGATGATGAGCCCCAAAGCTTGCAAAGAAATGAGGGATGCAAACTAGAGATCAGCCAGGGACCTACCAGTAGCCAGGAAGCATAATGTTACCACCAGTCTCTCCTCAGCAGGGATGGCCCTCTGTAACCTGGTGTTTTGCTTCTCAATGTAAGGAGTCACAAGATGCAGCAACTACTGGAAGGTGGTTTAAATGTCCTTTTCCTTATACAGTAAATAAGATTAAGGTACTCTTCACAACACAGCTTCATCCTGTTCCGTTAGTCAAAATCTTGCTTGGTATAATGCTACCCACCAGGCAGCTAAAAAATTATTCCCTTCTATGCACATTAGAGCTACTTTGTTGTAGCTCGATAGAGAGGGTCATAAAAAGAGGTTCACAGGGGGAGATGTACTAAGCTCTGGAAAGTGATACTGTAAATTGGAAAGTGATAAACTACCAGCCGCTCCTAGCGGTCATGTTACAGGTTGTGTTTGAAAAATGACAATTAGAAGCTGATTGATTGGTAGTATATCAGTCTCCAATTCATCACTATTCAGAGCTTAGTACATCTCCCCCGCAATGTGCAGAAGGAACTCTCCCCTTCAGGTGCAAAATTATTACCATTACCAGGCCATAAATTTACTAAGCACTTGTATATACTTTCCTCTGTCCAGAACAATACTCTGATATGCTCTCCAGGATCCCTGTCACTCCTAGCTATATATACTGTATATATATATATATATATATATATATATTATTGGGAATATCCCATGTGGAGATTTTCAGTTCCTCATTCATGTGTACTGGTGGTGTGCTGAGAGACGACATGGGGAGGAAGATGATTGTGTGCCGAGAGACGACACAGGGAGGGAGGTGATGGTGTGCTGAGAGACAACACTGGCAGGGGCAGAACTATGGGAGACAATGCAGGCGCCTGCCACCGGGCTCCAGATCTGAAGGGGCACCTCCTCCATTGTCCACAACATATTCACCCCATTTAGGGCTGGTACTATGTACCCGGAGTATACCGTCATGGCAGCCCAATACATGGCACCCCTTCCCACCACCTGAGAAGCCACCATTCACAAGTGGAGAGCTCCATGTCAAACCATCAGCTGTCACCTTCGTCTATCTATAGCTTGTCTGCATGTGAATTGCTACTTTACAGTGTCAGCGGCTGAGACGAGGGGAAGGCACCAAATTATAGCTTGCCTCTGGGTGTCTGAGATGGATATACGCCACTGAACACTGGGAGGGGGGTGATGTGTCCTATAAGACGACACGGGGAGGGAGATGATAGTGTGCTGAGAGATGACACAGGGAGGGAGATGATGGTGCGCTGATAGACAACATGGGGAGAGAGATGATGGTGTGCTGTGAGATGACATGGGGAAGGAGGTGATGGTGTGCTGTGAGATGACATGGGGAGGGAGGTGATGGTGTGCTGAGAGATGACACGGGGAGGGAGGTGATGGTGTGCTAATAGATGACATGGGGAGGGAGATGATGGTGTGCTGATAGACAACATGGGGAGGGAGATGATGGTGTGCTGAGAGATGACACAGGGAGGGAGGTGATGGTGTGCTGAGAGATGACATGGGGAGGGAGGTGATGGTGTGCTGATAGACGACATGGGGAGGGAGATGATGGTGTGCTGAGAGATGACACGGGGAGGGAGGTGATGGTGTGCTGATAGATGATATGGGGAGGGAGATGATAGTGTGCTGAGAGATGACACGGGGAGGTAGGTGATATTGTGCTGATAGATGATATGGGGAGGGAGATGATGGTGTGCTGAGAGATGACACAGGGAGGGAGGTGATGGTGTGCTGAGAGACAATGCAGGGTGACATAGTGTGGCTGAGAGCCGATGCAGGGGGAGATTGTGTGGCTGAGAGACGTAGGAGGCAAGAAGTTACACTGGGGAAACGAGTCTGGTTGAACCGCAGTTGTATGATGATGACTTTGTTATGTGACCTATATGAATAGTGAATGCCGACTGAAGATTCCGTCTTCCCAGGGAGGATACATTTCTTCAGAGGTTCCTCATTGTGAGAAACTGCCATATACTGTAGGTAAGGTGCATATGGAAAGGAATGTACAGGAAAAACGATTAATTCAATCCTCCAACATGATATATCGTGCTGTCGTAGTGTGTACGCTCTATATCGTGTGTTTCGGGATTAAGGGAAATTGGAACAACCATTGCATCTTTTGTACGATGTTCTGATGTGTACCAAGCCTAAGTCTACTCTGCACAGGAATGCTTGCAGGATGATCCCTAAGCCTGTACTGACAAGAATTACTAACCATAATTACCAGACATCATGGATCATGGATCTCAACATGAGTGATCATTATTATTATAAGTTGTACATGCCTCATGTATAGAGAAGCATGTTTAGCTCTTTGATTACCATGCATTGCTGGAGTAATTATAGAGCAGAATTATAAAAAAAAATAAAAGAAATAATAATAAAAATAAACCATATTTTGATTTAAACAATGAATAAAACACTGATATGTTACACTTCAATAGGTTTTCCCAATGCTGTACTTAATTGTTTGTTTTCAGTTTTTCATTAGTGTATCTATTTCTCTGTCACAAAACCCCATTATAAATATATTGTAGTTAAATGATCTTAGCATAATTCAACATATTAACATTTTTATTTTTTTATTAATTTGTATAGCCCTCATTTTTCTCAAACATAATTTCAATACTTTATTTCATTATTATATTATTATACAGCTTTACTCATTGTGAACAAACTATCAGCCTAACTATATTTAACACATTTCATTATTTCATTTTTATACACTCATAGGTCTATTCATCATCACTTAATTTATACAAAAGCAGGTGAATATTAACACTTTCACATATATTTGTATAAATTGTCAGGGCCATTCATCAAGTTTCAAAAAAGCATTTTTTTTTATCAGAACTTGATGGCGTTACTGTACTCTATCCTTGGATGGCGTACAGCCAGCGATAATCTTCACAGGCTGTGATTTACATGCCAGCCTGTGAAGATTTACAAGGCAGCCTCTCCAACCAGCAGAGTGATCTATTCAGATCCCTCTCTGCTGTATATGCAGGGGGAGAAAGCGGGTACAAATTACCAGGGCACGGGCTTGCTGCGTGGGGCCCGGGTCCAGCACTGTTCCCCCTCCCTTTTAAGTCACAACAGGCCAGCACATGCTGCTGTGGACTGAGCTGGGCTGCACTGGGAGACTGCTCCTGGCTGCTAAAGCAGCAGTCTCCTATGCCTTTGGGGGGAGCGATCACACTGATCGCGACTCCCATTGTCTGCGCTCCGGGCTGGGGGGTACACAGCACCCCCCTCCCCAGCGCACAGCGCCACTTTGCGGTGCTGAAATAATAATTGTTTTCATCATAAATTTTTTCTAAGGGGAGGTGGCCACGCCTCCTGCAATTAGGCCATGCCCCCTGACACATGGGCCCGGCGTGGCTCTCGTCGGCCCTCTGTATATGCAGATCTCTGGCAGCACCGCAGTCCCTCATTGTCATTGTCCCCCACACTGCCTAAAACTCACCTCAGTTGCTCCTCCCATCCAGGCTCCACAGCACTGCTGCTAGGAGACAAGTGAGGTGAGAGGATGTGGGGGAAATCATGCTGGCGGATAGGGGGCTGGGCAGGCGTGCCGAGAGGTGGGGAGTGGATATTAATTACAGGGGCCCGGTCTTGTTGGAGGGGGGGGTGGTGACCCGGTAATTAAGCAGCAGCTCAGCACACACAGTTGTGTGCTGGGCTGCAGTGGGAGACCAGGGAGCAGCAGCAGCAGTCTCCTCTCTTGTCTGTGGAGGTGAGCGATCTCATCACACTGATCGCACCCCCCAATCCCCCCCCTTGGATTTGCGCAGGGCTGAGGGGCTCCCAGCGCTCAGCCAATTGTTTTTCTTTTTCTAAGGGGGTGTGGTTGGTGCAGACAGAGACATAGATCAGGGAGATCAATATAGCACAGACAAAAAAAGGCAATATATCTGCACAGACCAATAATATATTAATAATCCTTCCCTCATACCCCTTTAGGTTCTATATTACTCCTGCTCATGGTGAGGGTCTGCACCCAGGAATTAATTGAATCCACAACAGCACAAAAGAAGAAAGTATTCTTTATACAAGGCACTCATAGGATTTTTATAAATTTCTCTTATTAATCTATTTACTAATCAGAAAGAAGGCAATCCGTCCATTAAAACATAACTTTTATTTAGTACACCTAAAATTCTAAGCAAGCGAAGTATAAAGCACACATTAAAATTTGTCATTTTGCTGTATTACAGATAAATGATATATAATGTCCCCAATAGTTAGTCTTGTGTTGTTAATTTACATATTTATTTCATATTTAGTTTCATATTTACCATGTCATCATATAGTTGGTGAAAAAGAGAAAGTTCTACTTCCATGTTAGTCCGATATTTAATATATCAATAACGTATTGGATGACTGAAGTCCAATATATTTGTATCCTTTCAGTGGTGATAATTGGAATAATTAATATCGTGTCACTGTATTATTATCATTCAGAATTCAATATCACATCACTGAGTTGGGTATCTGATGTGCATTCCTACATTATCTTAATGCATAGGAAAATATCTCATAATATAGGGCGATATTTAATCGTTGATATATATTCATCTACCATGAATGCTTATCCAAAATAGAAGTACAAGGTTCTTATAGCTGATGATACAAATGATTTACAAATTGCTACCACATCTAGTGACAACCTATTTCCCTATAAATATTTATTTTGTTATCACTGTATGATAATGATATTATTGAAGTTCCCCACCTCAATTCAGAATTGTATAGTATTAAGTGTTTCATAGCGTCCTGTTGATGTTATAATCATATGTAAATTATATATAAATCACTTTAATATCCTATGACAGCCTATTAGTCTCTGGGTGTTTATTATATCTGCGCGGTTAGACATTAAGACACCCGGCATACCTTCGTTCATTATGCCGGGTTTCAGGATTCCGTAGCGGGGCTAATGACAGGTGTAGGCATTTCGAGGCCTATTTTTAGTCCCATGTCAGGATGTAAGTGTCGGGATATCGGCGGGCATGATAGCGCCCGCCGGTATCCTGACAGCATCCCCTATTGAGATGGTATTGTATCACATGGAGTGAAATTGCGGCCGATCCGATGGATTCGATAACGGTATTCCAAGCAGCAGGATGCTCTAGATTCCATTAGATGCCTGCGCTAGCTTTAAGGTGCGTACACACAGCACGATTAAAATGGACGATATGAACAATATCGATCATATCGTACATTTTCCGGTGGCAAACGACCTACGATGCATGGGCATGTATGGACAATAACAATATCGTCCATTGCCCGTACATGCAGGCCAACCTGGTCGATATCGACCAATTTACTACAAGTGGCCATCGTTGGTGGGTTCGTGGTGTGCTGGATGATCGATATCGATCATCCAGCACACCCAGGAAATCATTCAACGATATTATCATCTTTGGTGATCGTCCCGTGTGTATGCACCATAAGGATGATTACAGCTCAGGAGCTAAGATATAGCTGGTCTTGACTGATTAGTTTTTTTTTTTCATTGAAGCTAAATAAATGTACTGTGTCACCTTTAGAAGGAAAATAAACCTAAAACAGCACCCTTATCTATTAATCATGTAAAGCAGCTGGAGCAGCAATGCTTTTTTATGTTTTGTTTTTTTCTCTTTTTTGCTTTACACTTACAAGGGCAGTGGTGGTGTCAGGGACATTTCTCACTTCATCTCTGGCAACAGCAAAAACATTATTAAATATTACATCCTGACTGTTAAGTAAAAAAAAAAAACACATTTATACACTTCATATTTAACAACTCAAAAAGGATTTGTTTTCCGATAGGTTTTTAGCTTATACTTTGAGATGAAAAATAAAACATATAAAATTAAAACATTCGGGCATAGTAAGCTTCCAAGCACAGTTAACCTAAGGCAACCTAACAGAGAAAGCAGCCATATATATATATATATTATATTAGGGATGAGCGGGTTCGGATTTCTGAAATCTGAACCCCCCCGAGCCCCCCAATCCGAGCCGGGAACAGACTCCGGCTTGGGTTTTCCCGCCAGACTCGGCTCCCGGAACGAGGCAAATCATAATTCTCACGGGTTTTGGATTCTATAAAAGGGTCTCACGTCGGCGCCATTTTTCACTCTGGCTGTGGACAGTGAAGAGGGAGGGTGGGGGTTGCTGTGCTGGTGATGCTGTTGTCCATAGGGGCTGGCTGGGCTGTGTTGTGCAGTGTTGTTGTCCAATAAAGGCTGTAGTCCTAAAGGTGTGCTGTAGTGTTGTCCAGGGGGTGATCTGTCCATCAGGGGTGCTCCCCCAAGTGCTCAAAATATATATTTTTTTCTGTTTGTGTACACATTAGCCGCACGTGCACCAACAAAGTAGCAGCACCAAGCGTGCACCTGTGTCATAAGTCAAGAGCCGGCTGGTTTATTGAAGGGTAGTGTAACCCCCAAAGTGTCCCAAAAAATAAAAAATATATATTTTTCTGTGTTTGTGACTGTATGCGCGTTAGCTGCACGAGCATCAACAAAGTAGCAGCGCCAAGTGTGCGCCTGTGTCATAAGTCAAGGGCCGGCTGGTCTGTTGAAAGGTGGTGTAACCCCCAAAGTGCACAAAAAAATGTAAACGTTTTCTGTGTTTGTGACTTGTGTGCGCCTTAGCCACACGTGCATCAACAAAGTAGCAGCACCAAGCATGCGCCTGTGTCATAAGTCAAGGGCTGCTTGGTCTGTTGAAGGGTGGTGTAACCCCCAAAGTGCCCCAAAAAATAAAAAATAAATATTTTTATGTGCTTTGGGTGTGCCTTAGCTGCACGTGCATCAACAAAGTAGCAGCACCAAGCGTGCGCCTGTGTCATAAGTCAAGGGCTGGCTGGTCTGTTGAAGGGTGGTGTAACCTCCAAAGTGCCCCCAAAAATAAAATATATATTTGTGTTTTTTTGACTTGTGTGCGCGTTAGCCGCACGAGCATCAACAAAGTAGCAGTGCCAAGCGTACGCCTGTGTCATAAGTCAAGGACTGGCTGGTCTGTTGAAGGGTGGTGTATCCCCCAAAGTGCCCCAAAAAATAAAAACTTTTTCTGTGTTTGTGACTTGTGTGCGCCTTAGCCGCACGTGCATCAACAAAGTAGCAGTGCCAAGCGTGCACCTGTATCATAAGTCAAGGGCCGGCTGGTCTGTTGAAGGGTGGTGTAACCCCCAAAGTGCCCCAAGAAATAAAAAATATATATTTTTCTGTTTTGGTGTGTGCGTTAGCCGCACGTGCATCAACAAAGTAGCAGCGCCAAGCGTGCGCCTGTGTCATAAGTCAAGGGCCGGCTGGTCTGTTGAAGGGTGGTGTAACCCCCAAAGTGCCCAAAAAAATTAAAAAATAAATCTTTTTCTGTGTTTGTGACTTGTGTGCACCTTAGCGGCACGAGCATCAACAAAGTAGCAGCGCCAAGTATGTACTCTTTGGGGCCTAGTTTTCAAACTGCCATCCTGTCTGCCACTGCAGTGCCACTACTAGATGGGCCACGTGTTTGTGCCGCCCACTTGTGTCACTTAGCATAGTCATCCAGCTACCTCGGTGCAACCTTTTTGCCTAAAAACAATATTGTGAGGTGTTCAGAATAGACTGGAAATGAGTGGAAGTGAATGCTATTGAGGTTAATAATAGAGTAGGAACAAAAAAAAATAATTCTGTGATTTTAGCTGTTTTTATGCTTTTCTGCAAAACCCAGAACCCAAAACACGTAAGGGTGGTTTTGGCAAAACCAATTCAGATCCAAACAAAGCACGAAGAAAGCTCCAGATCCAAAACACGAAAAGCGGCCGGTGCACACCCCTAATATACAAATACAGTCAGGTCCATAAATATTGGGACATTGACAGAATTTTCATATTTTGTCCTCTATTCACCACCACAATGGCTTTGAAATGAAACAAACAAGATGTGATTTAACTGCAGACTTTCAGATTTAATTTGAGGGTAATTACATCCAAATCAGGTGAACGGTGTAGGAATTACAACGGTTTCTATATGTGCCTCCCACTTTTTAAGGGGCCAAAAGTAATGGGACAAACTAAACAATCCTAAATCTAACTTTCACTTTTTAATACTTTGTTGCAAATCCTTTGCAGGCAATAAGAGCCTGAAATCTGGAACGCATAGACATCACCAGACGCTGGGTTTCATCCCTGGTGATGCTCTTCCAGGCCTCTACTGCAAATGTCTTCAGTTCCTGCTTGTTCTTGGAGCATTTTCCCTTCAGTTTTGTCTTCATCAAGTAAAATGCATGCTCAATCGGATTCAGGTCAGGGGATTGACTTGGCCATTGCATAACATTCCACTTTTTAGCCTTAAAAAACTCTTTGGTTGCTTTTGCAGTATGCTTCGGGTCATTGTCCATCTGCACTGTGAAGCGCTGTCCAATGAGTTCTGAAGCATTTGAGTGAATATGAGCATATAATATTGCCTGAAACACTTCAGAATTCATTCTGCTGCTTTTGTCAGCAGTCACATCATCAATAAATACAAGGGAACCAGTTCCATTGGCAGCCATACATGCCCACGCCATGACACTACCACCACCATGCTTCACTGATGAGGTGGTATGTTTTGGATCATGAGCAGTTCCTTTCCTTCTCTTCTCTTCCCATCACTCTGGTACAAGTTGATCTTTGTCTCATCTGTCAATAGGATGTTGTTCCAGAACTGTAATGGGTTTTTTAGATGTTGTTTGGCAAACTGTAATCTGGTCTTCCTGTTTTTGTGGCTCACCAATGGTTTGCATCTTGTGGTGAACCCTTTATATTCACTCTTGTGAAGTCTTCTCTTGATTGTTGACTTTGACACATATACATCTACCTCCTGGAGAGTGTTCTTGATTTGGCCAACTGTTGTGAAGGGGTTTTTCTTCACCAGGGAAATAATTCTTCTGTCATCCACCACAGTTGTTTTCCATGGTCTTCTGGGTCTTTTGGTGTTGCTGAGCTCTCCGATGCGTTCTTTCTTTTTAAGAATGTTCCAAACAGTTGATTTGGCCACACCTAATGTTTTTGCTATCTCTCTGATGGGTTTGTTTTGATTTTTCAGCCTAATGATGGCTTGCTTCACTGATAGTGACAGCTCTTTGGATCTCATATTGAGAGTTCACAGCAACTGATTCCAAATGCAAATGTCACACCTAGAATCAACTCCAGACCTTTTACCTGCTTAATTGATAATGAAATAATGAGGGAATAGCCCACACCTGTCCATGAAATAGCTTTTGAGTTGATAGTCCCATTACTTTTGGCCCCTTAAAAAGTGAGAGGCACATATTGAAACCGTTGTAATTCCTACACCGTTCACCCGATTTGGACGTAATTACCCTCAAATTAAATCTGAAAGTCTGCAGGTAAAGCACATCTTGTTTGTTTCATTTCAAAACCATTGTGGTGGTGAATAGAGGCCAAAATCTGAAAATTCTGTCAATGTCCCAATATTTATGGACCTGACTGTATATATATATACACATACACACACACAATACTCAGGCCCACCAAGAGCCGCGGCAGGCCCGGGTAACAGGGTGTGTGGCCTAATTGCAGGAGGTGTGGCCACGCCCACTCCCCCCCCCCAAAAAAGAAAAAGCTTTGCAGCACTGCGCGCTGGGGGTCCTCTGCAGCCCTGCTCAAAGCCAGGCATAGGAGACTGCTGTGGCTGCTTCTCAGCAGCCACGAGCAGTCTCCCACTGCTGAGTGCTGGGCTGCTGTGAGGGAGGGAGAAGGCGGGCTGTAATCTGTACCCGCCTCCCCCACTCGGCGCCCCTGACAATACTGTGAAAAATGCTGCAAAGTAAGAATTGCTTTAAAAAACAGAAATGTTAGTAGTTTATTTATATCAATTAACAAAATGCAAAGTGAATAAACAGAAGAAAAATCTAAATCAATCAATATTTGATGTGACCACCCTTTGCCTTCAAAACTGCATCAATTCTTCTAGGTATACTTGCATAAAGTCAGGGATTTTGTAGGATTATAGTCAGGTGTATGATTAACCAATAACAGGTGATAATGATCATCATTGTCATGTGTAGGTTGAAACACAGTCATTAACTGAAACAGAAACAGCTGTGTAGGAGGCTTAAAACTGGGTGAGGAGCAGCCAAACTCTGTAACAAAGGTGAGGTTGTGGAAGGCAGTTTCATGTCACATGTTATACGCCATGGCAAGACTGAGCACAGCGACAAGACACAAGGTAGTTGTACTGCATCAGCAAGGTCTCTCCCAGGCAAAAATGTCAAAGCAGACTGGAGTTTCAAGATGTGCAGTTCAAGCTCTTTTGTAGAAACACAATGAAACCGCCAACATTGAGGATCGTAGACGCAGTGGTTGGCCAAGGAAACTTAGTGCATTAGATGAAACTTCCCTTCGAAATCGAAAGATGTCCAGCAGTGCCATCAGCTCAGAACTGGCAGAAACCAGTGGGACCCAGGGACATCCATCTACTGTTCAGAGAAGTCTGGCCAGAAGTCATGGAAGAATTGCGGTCAAAAAGTCATACCTTCAACGTGTAAACAAGTCCAAGCGATTCAACTATGCATGAAAATATAGGAACTGGGGTGCAGAAAAATGGCAGCAGGTGCTCTGGGCTGATGATTGGAAATTTGAAATATTTGGCTGTAACCGAAGGCAGTTTGTTCACCGAAGGGCTGGAGAGTGGAAGGGGCCCGTGGGGAGGGGGCACTAATTATTGTTGGGGTCCAGCACCACCCCCCCTCCCTCTTACTGCATACCAGTCCAGCACATACTGCTGTGTGCTGGGCTGCAGTGGGAGACTTCTTTTGGCTACTGAGCAGCAGCCCCAGCAGTCTCCTATGCCTGTGGGGGGGGGGGGGGGAGTGATCACACGGATTGCGCCCCCTGGCTTTGCGGTGAGCTGAGGGGCTCACAGTGACCCCCTCCCCAGCACACAACAAAAGTAATTTTTTCTATCCTATGGGGGCATTGCAATGCCGCCCACGCTTAAGCCAGAACTGGCAGAAGTCAGTGGAACCCAGGTACACCGATCTACTGTTTGGAAAAGTCTGGCCAGAAGTGGTCTTCATGGAAGAATTGCGTGCAAAAAGCCATACCTTCGACGTGGAACCAAGGCCAAGTGACTCAACGATGCACAAAAACATAGGAACTGGGGTGCAGATAAATGGCAGCAGGTGCTCAGAACTGATTAAACATTTTTATATTTGGCTGTAACAGAAGGCAGTTTGTTCACCGAAGGGCTGGAGAGTGGTACAATAATGAGTGTCTGCAGGCAACAGTGAAGCACGGTGGAGTTTCCTTGCAAGTTTGGGGCTGCATTTCAGGAAATGGAGTTGGAGATTTGGTCAGGATTAATGGTGTCCTCAATGCTGAGAAATAAAGGCAGGTACATATCCAACATGCAATACCATAGGGGAGACGTTGGATTGGCTCCAAATTTATTCTGCAGCAGGACAAGGACCCCAAACATACAGCCAATGTCATTGACAAGTATCTTCATCGTAAAGAAGAAGGAGTCCTGAAAGTGATGATATGGCCCTCACAGAGTCCTGATCTGAACATCATTGAGTCTGTCTGGGATTACATGAAGAGACAAAAGGATTTGAGCAAGCCTACATCCACAAAAGATTAGTTCTCCAAGACAGCAACTATACAAAAGATGCCTGGCGCTGGTAATATAATAAATCTCAATTAAAATAATAATTGTATATTATCAATAAAGCAGCAAGGAAACAATGTGCTTGTGGTTGCACATATAGACACACCTAAATACTAGGTGCTACACAGAAAAACACTAAAAAACCTTTGCGCTGATACTATAGGTGAAGGTTGGTATAGAAGAATTATTGATTCCTATAAGTCGCTATTTAGCGCTGCAAGTCACTTAAGAAATAATTGCTTTCCAGTCCAATCGTGTGGTTCCAAAGCACAAAAAGTTGTTTATGTAAACAGGGAAAGATTTAACAATTACAATAAAAAGCAATGAAAATAGTAACAGCCAATATATACGCATGCGCTACTGGTCCCAGTATGCAGTCCTTCAATCCTGAATCCTGCGGTCATCCAAAATGGAGAATGACTGAACACTGAGACCAGCACACAGCATATATATACGGTACAGGTTACAAGGATAACAAAGGGACAAGTTGGCATGTTTTAATTGGTTCTTGCATCTGGTCAATCTGGTCATTGGTCAGTTCATACGGTGTCATCAGAGGTATGGCTCAGTTTTCGAATAGCTTCTTTGTGTAGCTTCCCGCCAAAGTACTAGTTAAAACTGGCTACAGACACTGCATACAAGTAATAGCATTCTAACCAATAACTCCCTATAATCCATAACTAGTGAACGCAAGATGCGAATCCTTCACCGATAGAAACGGATGTCTGCAAATAAACAAGGTATGATACCAAACATGACATGTCCACTGTATTCTGAACCTTAGATCTCTTTTAAGTACATATTACATTATAATTATTAGCTAACAAATAACTCTGGTTATTAACTATAATGTGTGGGAACCATCTTATGTGTATGCGTTCGCATATGTGCGTCTGTGTGTTGAAATAGCAAATAGTATGTGACTATATACAAATGAGCGTCCATGTGTAAGTATGTGTATACGCATATGAGCGTCCGTATGTGTATATATACATGAGTGTGCGTTATGTGCATCAGCGTATGTGTGTGATGGATTCGCATTTGTGCGCATTGGATTGCGCGACGCAAAGTAGTGTTCTCGTAAAAAAGTCACCCGACCATAGATGACTATATCATCAGATAATAATTTTAAGCAATCATATCCAATTATTTGACTTTGACAGTAGTCACAAAAAAAATTATAATAAACACATTTATTATCACATAGAATCACATAGAATTATTAACACTTGCTCATGTCCTGTACCATGAACACCACGGTGGTATTATAACAGGCATTGTATTTAAATTGACTGTGTCTATAAGACTGAGATACTTCCTATAGTCAACAAGATATTCTTAAAACATCACATAATATTCTCCATGGCAAAATAATAATAAATAAATAAATATTACAAAACTTACTTACAAAGCATTTACTATGGTTCCACTTAATTAGGTAGTTGAAGGAGGTGGATCTTATATTCCCTGATATATTTAGTGTATGAATAACGGATATTTACTGTGTCCACCCAAAACATGTAGTAGTTTATAGATGTATATGTAGCCTCCTTTTTATATAGGAAGTATCTCAGTCTTATAGACACAGTCAATTTAAATACAATGCCTGTTATAATACCACCGTGTTGTTCATGGTACAGGACATGAGCAAGTGTTAATAAGTCTCCACTTCAGGAGGTCCGTACAACCCCCTATAGGCTGATTGGGGGGATAGAGAGGGAAGAGGGAGGCTTAATCTCTCCAGCTGGAGACTTTTCCCAGGTTATACCTGTCAGGTTCTCATACCTTTTAGTAAGCTGCGACGCGATCCCAGCCTCAACCTCACCAGTAATTGATGTCCAGCAGTGTAGTGTATACCTGTCTCTCCAAAGTATCAGGCAATTTGGACAAACAAGTTGGTGTCACAGGAATATCCAGGGGTCCAAGCCACTGACGCGTTTCGCACCACAAGTGTGAAAGATGGAAAGATAACTGCGCTCAGTATTAAGTAGTATTTTTGACCTCTGTATAGAGATAGTGTAGAAAGTGTATTATATTATATAAAACTCCAATAAGTTTGCTCTCTATTAAGGAACATGAGGCTCTGTTATCACTAAAATTAGTTTTATTAACACAAACATAAGCACATTAAAACACAAAACAATACACCACATATAAAATAGCAATACACTTTGTATATAAAAATGCTAATTTCTCAATTCCTTAAAAACAGTAGTTAAACTACAATAGCTTCAACAGTAATATATGGTAGAGAATGTCTATTTCAGCATTTGGTATCCAAGCCACATAAATAAAGATATTGATATTTAATTGTCATAAAGTATTTGCAAACTTAGTTGTTAATAAGGAGCCATTTAGTGTGCAATCCGTCAATAACTGAGATAAATATGAGCCGGTTATTAATATGCAGTCTTTAAGGTGCAG
Source organism: Taudactylus pleione (assembly GCA_031769625.1). Lineage (NCBI taxonomy): Eukaryota > Metazoa > Chordata > Amphibia > Anura > Myobatrachidae > Taudactylus > Taudactylus pleione. The sequence goes on from JAUIMM010000109.1 coordinate 1,260,915, forward strand.
TCCGTAGACATTAGAATGTATATCATGGGAGAGCAAATGGTTTGTTAGTAAGCTGTCATTAAATGTAGTCCTTATAGACAGACGTCCCGCTGTACCCAAGTGCACACTGTTGGTCCACTGGTTGGCATGGCTTCACGGTAGTCCGTTTCACCATGTGTTCTTCTGATAGTTTAGGCAGCCAGAGGTCTGAATGAAGATTGTGGCAGTACGGAGCAGCAGCGTGTGGCGGCTGCAATACTCAGCATGTAGCAGCTATAGTTTCCTGTTCCCGGCTGCTCAGCAAATAGTCTAAGTCGGTGATTGTAAAAAACGGAACAGTGATTGGAACCAATTGAGGCTGGAGGATGCTGTCAGTGCATTTCATCCCATAAATGACCTGAGAAAGTTGAATTAATGCTGTTTTGAAGGCAAAGGGTGGTCACAACAAGTATTGATTTGATTTAGATTTCTCATCTGTTCATTCACTTTGCATTTTTTAATTGATAAAAATAAACTATACTATACTAAAACTATTTTTGAAAGCATTCTTACTTTGCAGCATTTTTCTGCCTAAAACTTTTGCAAAGTACTGTGTATATATATATATATATATATATATTTATATATATATATATAATTATATATAGAAATGTCCATATCAATAGACGACCAGCACACCAAAATAGATGCAAAAAAAGTAAAAGTCTTTATATATCACCACAGCATATCTTAATACAGCGTCAGTTCACAGTAAAGTGCAACAGAGCAAAAAAGCTTAAATATGATACTCATCAAATCAATGACCCAACGCTGCAGCATGGTGTGTAGCCTGGCCCGACAGCTGTTTCGGCACCCTCAGGTACCTTCCTCACGGGGCATATATAATTATATATATATATATATATATATATATATATTTCATCCTGACAAAATTTTTCAATAAATGAAACGTTGACCTGAGTAAGGTTCCTGCTGTGAGTTAGGTGTATTTACACTACCCTTTATCTGTTTAACAAACCCTGTGAGTGCCACCATTTTGGACTGATTTTATATATATACATATATATATTCACAGAAAAGCAGGCGGCACTCAGAGACTTTAAATCGGTGAACTTCCACACAGGGTTCTTTAATGACAGTGTAAGTTTCAGGGAAGTATCCCGTTCTTCGGGACAGAATTATTCTGTCTTGAGGAAGGAGATATGTTACACGTAAACTGTCATTAAAGCATCCTGTGTTGATGTTTGCTGACAAAGTCTCTGAGTGCCGCCTGCTTTTTCTGTGGATGTAATTGGGGGGAGCTCACCCCCTAGGAGGGCACAGGAGCATGTATCCTTGTTGTTGGGGTACCGGAGTGCTGGGGACAAGCTATATATACAGTGGTGGGCAAAATTGCGGACACTTTTTGAAATTTTAATGTTTTTCAACTTCGAATGCTTATAAAAACTGTTACACTTCACGCAGTGCAATGATTCATATATCAAATGAAAGGAAATTTATTGCTGAATTCAACACAATAAACAGATGTCAAATATTTGCATTACAGGGGAAATTATGCCGTGAAATCAACACTTAGGGTGAAAATCCCTGTTTACTTATGATGTTACTGTCCTATCAGTATTTCGTTGGGTAACCTTTATTTTTCAAGACAGCAGCACAGCGATGTGTCATTGAGCCAACCAATGTTTGGAGCTCTTCCTTCTTTTTTATGTGGTGCCATGAGACAATTATAGCCTTAATTCATTGTTTTTTTATTGGATGGACGCCTCAGATGTACCAGTTTTTTCAAACAGAACCACAAATGTTCTATGGGGTCCAGGTCTGGGCTGTTTCTTGGCCATCCCAGCCATTCATTCTCCGTGAACCTCTTTTTGCATGTCCGTGCAGTGTGGCAGGGAGCTGAATCCTGCTGGAAAAAAAATGGGGCATTATCTGGGAAAAGATCCCTGATAGAAGGTAGAAGTTTTGGTTGTAGGATGGTGTCAATGTACTTTCTGCTGTTCAGTGTGCCATCTATGACAAAGGCGGCCTACAGCATCTGCTGTCATACATGCCCAGATCATAACACTTGTAGGATTCTTTGTTGTCGCTTGAATAAAATCTGGATGTACCTCTTCCCCGATGCGACGTCTCACATATTTTCTCCCATCACTACCAAATATCGATATCTTAGTTTTGTCACTCCATATCACTTGTCTCCACTGACCTTCTGTCCATGCAATGTGTTCTTTTGCCCACTGTATTCGTTTCTGCCGCGGCTTTTTATTCAGCAATGGCTTTTTTTGGGGAATCCTACCTTTTAGGCCAATCTCCGTTAGTCTTCTCCATTGCGTTCTTGCACTGACAAAAACACCAGTTGCACTCAGTTTACTGCTAATGGCCGCAGATGACATCTATCTGTCCCTGACGCAAATTCGTTTTATTCTCCTATCATCAACAGCTGTTGTGCACTTTTTCCAGCCTTTTCCTTCTTTGTTTTGTATAGATTGTGTTTCCTGATAGCGTAATCAAAACTTTCATATTCCTGATGTTGTCACATTCCCACCAACTTCTCTCGCAATTTCTGCATACGAAAGACCATTTTCATTTGAAAAATAAAGGATACCCAACAAAATACTGATAGGACAGTAACATCATAAGTACACAGGGATTTTCAGCCTAAGTGTTTTTTTCACTGCATAACTTCCCTTGTAATGCTCTGTTTATTGTGTTGAATTCAGCATTAAATTTCCTGTCATTTGATATATGAATCATTGCACTGCATGAAGTGTAGCAGTTTTTATAAGCATTCAAAGTTGATAAACATTCAAATTTCAAAATGTGTCCGCAATTTTGGCCACCAGTGTGTATATATGTATATGTATATTTGAACAAGAGAAACAGAGTCTGTTGCGCAGATGTAAACTCAATCACAGTGTCATATAATTCGGCTTCTGAGAAAGTTCCACATTAGTAGGTGCAGTTGCCTTCTTTGGCCCCACTCATGGGCATGTCCACTGATGAACTCCATTTGTGTGACGAAACATGTTTGGGGTTGCCTGGAGCTAACATCCTTTGGTATACGGTGCTAAGGAGGAGGTCCAGTCCGCGAGTCCTGCTCCGACGTGCCCTGAGTGTACACACTTCTATGTGGCGGTGTCTGCCGATGCCTTGTGTGATGCTGTTATTATTCTGCTACATTGTGAGTTGTCTGAACAATTTGTAATACAACTGTTATTTTTTACATACTTCACATTGGTGCACTCCTTGTCTATTTATATATATATATATATATATATATATATACACACACACACACATATATATATATATATATATATATATATATATATTTTTTATATACACACTGTAGTAGTGTAGTACAATATGCATAAAAACAAGATGAGGAATGTTTACATTGGATTCCAATAGAAAAAAAAACAAGAGGCCAGTTCCATTCTTCCACTTAACAGCGCGTTTCACAAAGCTACGCCTGCTTCCACAGACAAGAGTCTGGGGAATATATAGGGAAAGACAACCCTTAATTGGTGATTAACTTTATTGCCATAGTCTATCAATCAAAATAAATGTAAAAAATCATAGGTACATAATACATAAAATTGATATTAAACATAGTGTTTAACTCCCAAAAAAAGTAATTGGTAATCAGAAGATAATGTTATAACTAGAGATGTGCGGGTTTGGTTTTACTCGGTTCTTTTTGCCACATTAGCGCAAGTTCGGATTAGCTGGGATTTATCTTATTGGCTATACGGCTCTCACGTGTTTTCTATAGCCAATAAGATAAATCAGAAATAATCCGAACTTGCCCTAATGTGGTGAAAAGAACCGAGCAAAACCAAACCTGCACATCTCCATATAGTGATCTCATTTGAGGAACATTATAAAATCACCGTCAAATCTGTAATAAACTCATAAATAATGTGTCATAAGTAAAGAAATAAATGTAGTATGCAGGGCACATCTCCAACGCAGCTATTATTAATATTATTATTATTATCGTTTATTAATATGGCGCCACAAGTGTTCCGCAGTGCCTTACAAGGTACATAACCAAAACTGACTTACAGTAAAATACAGTATAATGAAGGACAAGGAGATGGATAATATATATTGATACACTGGTGGCCATAACACCCAATTAAGCAACAAAGCATAGGCACCAAGTGTTAGGTGTCTTAGTAGCGAGTAAGAAGTAGATGAACATAAAGTAAGGAGAAACACAAGAGGGTAGAGGGCCCTGCTCGCAAGAGCTTACATTCTCAAGGGGAGGGGCAGACAGACGGGCATGATACAGATGGGGGAGATAGGGAGGAGGGAGCATGTAGTAGCAAGTTAGGATGAGAGCTTTAGTCATAATGTCACATGGTGATGACAGAAGAGGTAAGGAGTGGGAGCAGGAAGCTCGGCACGACCTAAGTACACGACTGGAATTTCTCAAGGTGAACACAGGTGCCACTGGGGGAGAGACTGTGCCTGTACTGATAGTACTGTAGGTTAGACAACTGGACATTTAAGCGTAGAGCCGTAACTAGACTTTTTTGTGCCCTGTGCCAGAAAGAGCATTGGCACTCCCAATAATGGCGCTCCCAATAATGCACCCAAAAAAAGGCCAGGGCCTCATGCTGAAGGGCCAGGGAAGAGATAGGGGAGGCCAGGAGATGCCGGGGATGAATTAAGAGGAAGCTACAAGAATGATAATAAACATAAATTTGACAGGCCCAAACAGCGCCCTCTGACCTGTGGTGCCCTGTGCGTTGGCACCGGCCACACTACCCTAGCTACGGCCCTGTTTAAGTTGTAACATTGGAAAGCAGTGCTGAATGTATCACTACTGATATCTGCTGTAAAATCACACTTTATGCACATACTGTATGCTTATGAAGAACTCAGTGTAAGCTAAATGACGGTCTAAAGAAAATTTGTATGAATCTTGGTGGAACGTAAAGGCACTCTAAAGGCCCCCATACATGGTGCGATAGAGCAGCCGATCTGACGGATTGGAACAATATCACTGCTATATCGTTCCGTGTGTGCAAGGCCGGCATTAGGGGTGTTCGACCAGTGCGGTCACACAGAGGCGCCACCCGTAAAGGGGCGACACCCCTCCTCAGCATCCAGATTTCAGCGGGACAGTACTGTCCCGCTGTTCCACCCGTGGGCCGAAGTGGCCCGCGGGTGGTCAAATCAGGAGGTTGGGGACCCCCACCGCCGCAGCTGTGCCGGACCCCCAGAGTGTCCCTGGAGTGTGAATGGATGCTGCGTGCATGCACGTGGCAACCATTCACTGACGGGAGAGGGCTGAGGGAAGCTCAGCCAGTGACGAAGTGCTGGGCTTTACCCACAGCCTGACATTATTTGGCCTCAAAATAACGTCACACAGGGGGCGTGGCCTATGGCAATTAGGGCACGCCCCCAAATCCGGAAGCCGCGCTCGATGTTTGGGCGCCTTCTCAAGGGCCGGCGCAGTGTGCTCCGAACCCTGGAGCCGGCCCTGCGTGTGTGGGAATGATATCGGCCAGTGCGCGCTACAGTGAGATTGTACAGATCTTTCTGCATGTTCAGTTGACCTGGGGATCGGATGTACGATACCATGCAGTGCAGGGGAGGGGGATGGGGGCATATCAGGCGCTTGGCCACCCGATCACTCCGTGTGTGGGAAGCCTCCCGATATGTCGGCCATCGGATCGGCCATCGCAAGGTGCATAGCGCACCGTGTATGGGGGCCTTTAATGGAATTCTATACACCAAAAAATTATTTCATTGATATTATTTAGTTAAAGCAGCTAAATCAGTATCATTATTGAGGCCATAGAGAGCTAAATATTTATTAGGTAGATCAAAGTAGATTATTTAGCCAAATCCATCTCATTATTCTGTAATGAAAGAGATCATAGAATCATTTCTCTTGGTTTTCACCTAGTCTTTTGATCATGTCAAAGTGTTAAAGTGGAGAGAGATAAACTATCAACCAATCAGCTCCTAAATGTAACTTTATAGGCTGTGTTTGAAAAATGACAGGAGCTGGTTGGCTGGTACTTTATCTCCATCCACTTTACCTCTCCAAGGCATTACAAGTTATGACGATGGCAGAGGACCAGGTCAGTGGCGTATTAAGGGAGGAGGGAGCCCGTGTTCATTGACCGTCCGGGGCCCCCTCCTCTCGACAGCGGTGACAGTGACAGGTTCAGTATACTCTGGGCACTAGTCTGTGCCCGGAAACTACTGCGCATGTGCAGAACGCTGGGAAAATGGCCACAGCGGCCAGGCATTTTGTGTAGCCCCTCTCCAGCTGACGTGGGACTTCGGAGAGGTAAGTATTAGAAAGTATGAGTGCAGGGTGTGCGGTGTGCGCCCCCCCTGGAACCGAGATGCATGTGTGCCCTGCACACCCTGCACCCATACTCCCCTGGACCAAGCTCTTCAAATAGGGATTTATGCTCCCAGAATCCCAAACATAAATGAACATAACTTGGAGGAAACCTAGTCGCCATTGCTGTGCCTTGCACCTGCATCTAAAAGTTCAAAATAATTAAGTTATCAAATAAAAGATAAAGGGTAGATGTGCTAAGGAGAGAGATAAAAAGAGAAGATACCAACCAATCAACTCCTGTCATTTTTCAAACACAGACTGTACAGTGACAGTTAGGAGCTGATTGATTGGTACTTTAGCTCTCTCCAAGGCTTAGTACATCTCCCCCAAAGTTTATTTGTAAATTAAATAAGGTCAAGCACAGTTTAGGATCACCTGCATAGTATTGTAGAGGTTTACTGAGGTACAGCTTCTTGGGATGCCATCCTCTCATCAACAGGGACGGAGGAGGTCATACACTGTAATACAGTACATTGTAAATATTATATTCATATACTATTATTCATATGCTCAGACAATAAAATCAATGTTATTTTCATTTACATTTATGTCAGTCCATTCATTCTGCATTGTACACAAGGTCGGTTTCCAGGGTTACCACTTATGTCTGGTTATCCGCGTCAGTTGTTTAACATATTATGGGCCTCATTTAATAACGTGTTTTATCTCCAAAAAGCATTATAAATTTCACTGTGTATGATAAATGGTGCTCCAGCCAATCAGCTCCCAACTGTCATTTTTCTAACAGTTGACAGTTAGGAGCTGATTGCAGTGATCGCGTTGAGCAAAAAAAAATAAATGTGGGTCCCAAGGACCCCTCATTAAAAAAAAATAGGGTCCTACTTCACCGTTTCTGGGTCCCATCACAATTTATGCTTTTGAGCACCCATGCGCTTCCCCACATCGGTATGCAGTCGGGAAACCAGCTGCCTTAATACCGACAGCCGGCTTCCCGGCTGCTTTATCCCGGCGTGGGATAAATGACCGGCGTCTATATCTAGATGCCTGTCATTTACCCGACGCCGGGAGACCGGTGCCCGTCATCCCGATTGAAGGGATGCCGGGCGCTGCGAGTGGACAGCTGCGCGGGGGGGGAGGGTTAGGTTTAGGGCGCCCAGGGGGGGGGAAATTAGGGTTAGGCACTCCCCTGGGAGGGTTAGGGTTAGGCTAGGGGAAGGGGGGGTTAGGGTTAGGCACCCACGGTGAGGGATTAGGGTTAGGCACTTGGGGGGGAGGTTAGGGTTAGGCACCCGGGGGCGGGGAATTAGGGTTAGGCACTCCTCCGAGAGGGTTAGGGTTAGGCTAGGGGAGTTAGGGTTAGGCACCCCCAGGGGGAGGTTAGGGTTAGGCACTTGGGGGGGAGGTTAGGGTTAGGCATTTGGGGGGGAGGTTAGGGTTAGGCACCCCTAAGGAGGGTTAGGGTTAGGGTTAGGGGGTTAGGTTAGGTTAGTTTATACTTACCTTAGGGACGATCGGGATTTCCAGCGCTGTCGGGCTTCCGCTGCCGGGCTCTGCTGATCTGTCGGGCTGCCGCTGCAGGGAATCGAACTGCCAGCCATGCGGCAGCCGGGATTCCATACCGATTCCCCCACATCACATCAGACCACTCCACAGTGCTTACACATACACTACTTATAAAAAACAGTTGAGGCAGGCAGCAGTTGGGGTAAAGGGGGGTGCAGGCAGTGCTAGGCAGGGGGTAAGGGCAGGTATTACTGTGCTGGCAGTAGGGAGGGGGTGGGTAAAGGTAGCTAGCAGTTTGGGCAATACATATATAGTAAAATGGAGTGGAATTTGTGCTGGCGCCCCCAGCTGTACGGCCTATACATTCTCACATTGGTTCCCTGCCACCAGAAATACACAATGATAAAAATAAAAGGGAGAAAATGTTCTTTGGCACTTCTGGTAGTCCCACACAGAATATAAAAAATATTTATTAAAAGAAAACTTACGTTAGGAATCGTATCATCCAAAAGGTCTAATTCACATGGATAAGTCTACTTTTTCTTACTTAGTTTGTTGTATTTGTCTGCAGTGACCACACCAGTGTTCTCTTTTTTTGGGCTATAAAGAACAAATGAATCGCCGCAAAATTTTTACCCAAAAGAAAAGATATATATGGTTCAGAACGTTCCAAACATGTAAAAGGTATTTGTTCATAAAAAATCTCACATATGTAAAAGTGATGACATAAAACAAATAATACAGTAACACTTGCAGTATCCAGAATACAGATAATTGTGCGGAAATATACAGTGATAGCTTCTGTAAAAGGAGCGAAGAAGTGCACTTAAATGTGGGAGCACCGGAATCCCCCTCCCTACCATATTTTAGTGCATGCAATTATCTGTACACTAAATGCTACAAGTGTTACTGCGTTATTTCTTTTTATGTATATCATAATTTTTAGATTTGAGAATTTTTATATATAAAATACCTTTGCATGTTTGGAAAGTGCTGCACCATATGTATTTTTTCTTCTCTTTTGGGTAAAAATCTTGCGGAGATTCATTTGTTTGATCATATCTGGAAAAAAAAGAGAACACCGGTGTGGTCACTGCAGATAAATACAACAAACTTGGTGTAAGAAAAAGTGGACTTCTACTTGTGAATTTGACTTTTCAGCAGTTTGGATAATGCTTGGGCCAGCCAGCAGTTGGGGTAGAGCTGGGGGATGAGGCAGGGAGCAGTTGGGGTAGAGCTGGGGGATGAGGCAGGGAGCAGTTGGGGTACAGCTGGGGGATGAGGCAGGGAGCAGTTGGGGCAGAGGGGGTCAGGGCAGGCTTTAGTGTGGGGCAGTACTAGGTGTAGGGAAGGGATAAGGGCAGGCAGCAGTTGGGACAGTTCTGGGAGAAAGAGGGGGGTGTAGGGATAGGCAGTACTGGAGGTAGTGAGGGCAGGGGCAGAACTATGGGAGACAATGGAGGCACCTGCCGCCGGGCTCCAGCTCTGAAGGGGCACCTCCTCCATTGTCCACAACATATTCACCCCACTTAGGGCTGTAACTATGTACCCGGAGTGTACCCTCACGGCCGCCCAATACATGGCACCCCTTCCCGGCACCTGAGAAGCCACCGTACACTAATGGAGAGCTCCATGTCAGACCATCAGCTGCTGCCTTTGTCTATCTATAGCCTGTCTGCATGCGAATTGTTACATTACAGTGTCAGCGGCTGTGACGGGGGGCACCAAATTATAACTTGCCTCCGGGCGTCTGGGATGAACTTACGCCACTGAGTGAGGGGTAAGGGAAATTAGCAGATTTCTTAGTTAGCAGCTTCCTCCACCTCCTTTGGCCTGGTTTTCAGCACTGCCAGCTCACTACACACACCATTTTCTCCCCCGTTTGCATAATCAACCCCCTCTCCTTCCCCCATTTGCATGAGGATTGTTAGCAGCAGTAGCAGCAGCAGCTTCTTCTTCTTCTTCTTACCCCGTTAGCAGACGCCAGCCCCACATAACTTACAAGAATACTCCTCCCTCAGCTCTGCGGTTACTTGAGTTCCAGCCACACAAACTCCTCAGCTCCTCGTAGCTGTATATGCCTCTTTCTCCATGCCGCTGGAGCCGCCGTCTTCACTCCACAGCCTCTGCATCCTGAATAGTGAAGGCACCAACAGGCGGGTGGCTCCTCGCCAAATTCTCGGGAGACATCAGAGGCGCCACGGGATTGGCCGCGGGACCCGGCAGAGATACAGAAGCCACGGATTGGCCGCGGGCCCCGGCAGAGATACAGAAACCACGGGATTGGCAGCGGGACCCGGCAGAGATTCAGAAGCCACGGGATTGGCCGCGGGACCCGGCAGAGATAAAGATGCCACGGGATTGGCTGCAGCAGAGCGCATCATCGTGGACCCACCCACTTTGTAATAGTGAGTACCCAGTCTTCAATTTAGGGTAAAATTCACTGTGTATGATAAATGGTGTTCCAGCCAATCACAGTGTTCACGTATTTGTGAACACTGTGATTGGCTGGAACACCATTTATCATACACAGTGAAATTTATCACTCGTTTTGGTGATAAAACTCATTACTTAATGGGGCCTATATTCATTTATTTACTTGTTATACATTATTTGTGATCGTTTACAAGGTCGTTTAATACATTTTCAAAATTAGGCTAACCTGGTGTTGACTTTGAAACCATTGCCGCTTAAAACAAATTGGTCAGGCTTGCTGGGATCTCGCCAATGCTTCCCCTATATATTTATCACTAGCTGGGATACCCGTCTTTGCCCGGGTTGAAAACTCGACCCTGAAGTACACCGGCAGCCTTAATTTTTTTAATATTGGCTTTGCCTATAACCTGGATAACTATGCAAAATAGGAGCAAATGACAGTGCAGGCAGGCGTATTCTAATACCATTTGGAAAGGGGTATATCAGGAGCAGACTTACTTACAGATCAGAAATCAGTATAGCTTCCAAAATCACTTGAGTTTCAGAAATCACTGCAGAACAGAGGGGGTGATTCATTTGCGGACAGATATGCTATCTCAGCTGCTAACATGTAAGCAGCTGCGATAGCTGGTTTTGAAACCAGCTTACTATAAGAGGCATCAGTAGCACTCCTGTCTATGAGAGGATATGTTAAAAGAAGAATATCCTATTAGAGAGATATTCACTAACAAAAGACATTAATACCCCCGATAAACCACTTAGACCAATATATATTAAGTGATTAACAGGTGCGTGAATTTAATTTTGTTTTCTCTTAGCTGTGATAGCTGTAATATGGTAATGCAGTACTACATAACGCCTCCTGCACGCATTACTGATCTGAGCTCCGTCCAAGGATGCAGCATCGGATCATCTGCGATCCCTTTGGCTGGCCAAGTGACCATGGGGCCATGAAAGCCAACCACCGCAGATTAGTAAAAGAGGACCAGAAATCAGCCAACAAAGATCCTGGCCTCTCCACCTCCCTCCCCTTTACTGCGGTGACGCGTCTCCGTTTTGGGAAACAAAGGCAGGCCTTCACCAACCTCTCCCCACCCAGAAACAGCAACAGACTGTTGATCAATTACAGTCCGCTGTCAGACTGCGTGTGAGATTGCAGATTCGTACTGCACATGCGCAGTATGGGTCAAGCGCATGCGCAAATTCCCGATAATTGAAGCCCATGTCTAGCAGGGGTGCCATGAGGAGTGGAATGCCGGGACTGGAGTCCTGCTCCAGGACAGAAGGGGGCCTGCCTGCAGTGGCATTATGTGACATCGATCAATCATCCCTGCTGTTTGTAATCTCCGTATGCTAAGCTTTGCCAGGATCAAAGATTGTGGATTGCTTATGCCTTCTTCCACAGTCTGAATGTATCAAGTGCTAAGCTGCTCATGAGTCTCCCAGGAAGAGATGAGAGTGTGACAGTGTATGTATTAAGTCAGCCCCAGAACCTGTGTAATTTAAGAGTGTCCCAGTTTTATGGGATTGTGTGAGTGTGTGTGGCCCTGACAAAGTTCAAACCTAGGCAAAATCCTAATCATGGTCAAACTACACCACCCTGCCAAATTTGGTGGAGCTAGGTACAAAACTCTGGCTGTACATAAGGGACAAACAGACACACACTTTCTCGCTTATTACTGTATATAGATTATTGTTCTTAGTTATGATCCAGATTATTGCCTACATCAAGCATCTACAATATATATGTAAAGGCATTGGTTGTATAGTGTGTCCTGAGCAGAGCATATCTCCACCAATAAGGCCACCAGGGGGAAATCCATCCAGCAGTGACATGCATAACACAAGAAGGAATAAGACAAAATGCAGTACCCGGATAGGAGAGACGATTGATATAGAGAGGAGTATGGCAGTGCTGTGCAGACAGGGAGACAAAGAAAAGGCAGCAGTTCCCTGAGGTTTGCAAGGGAATATGTCTCAGGCTGAAGAGAAGATCCAGAGGTCCAGGGAATGGAACAGTTGTCCATGGTAAGAAGAGGAGCATCGGATGTGTCCAGAAAGGGAGTCATGATTGCCAAATCTAGTTCGTTCGCACAACTGTAAGGTACAGCTGTTTATACACCTTATATTATAGGGAGAATGGACACAAAGGTGTATGGATTGTTGTGATAGTATATTTACATCTTGGTGGAGTGCTACAGCAAACTATTACAGCAGCAAGTACCCCTTTTCCATTAAGACTCTGGTACCAGTCAAGGTCAGAAGAAAGAAGCAAGAAAGCTGAAGTAATGTCAAATAAGCACGGGGGTCTTGGGGAAGGGGTGATGAAACAGTGTGTGGCCTGAGTTTGGGGGGTGGCAGTCAGGTGACTTTGACATGGGAGACTTGGTAAACTATTGGAGTTATCGAGGGGAAGCTGCTTTTGGTGTGTCAAGGTGTGGACACCTTAAGCAGCAGTGGATGGAAAATATAGATGTTAGCTGACTTGCTTTCCACCAGTTCACACACTCTTTAGTGCCACCAGTTCAGCCACTTGTGCTGAGTGAGGTGGACCAAGTGGTTCGGCTTCTACAACATCATCATCATCATCATCTACAACAGCATAACATGTGCATTATTCTCCTGTGTCAGTTTGTGACAACTCCCATCCGTGTAAAATGTCAAATCTGCATTTTCTAGTGGTGTATCACGTATATATCTGGTCTAGCAGTAAAGGTCTGATTTAAATACTCCATACGATCAGGTATGTCAGTATACCTGCAAAACTCACCTTCAATCAGCAACTCACCTCTCTCCACCCTTTATGCATCTCTAGGCACATATGGCAAGTACGTTGCTGGGTTTAACATATTACACCATTTAATGGTAATATTGGCAGGTGCCATTAGAGCTAGTTCCCATTTCGTGAACCTAGCTGAGAAAACATGTCGAGTTTGGGTAGAATTCAGCAGTGCAGACAGAGCATGTGGTGTATAAACAATCGTATCATGACCTAATATTACATCCTCACTCTTATCGACCAAAAGAGCAGTTGCTGCTACACTACTTAAACACGTTGGGAGTGATCTTGCAACAGTGTCCAATTGGGCACTGTAGTATGCTACAGGTCTGCTAGTGTCACCATGTTTTTGTGTGAGGACATAATCTGGTATTCCCAGGACAGGTGATCTTGTCAGACTATCCTTAATGTTAAGGAAAGCCTGCTCTGTTTCCTCAGTATGTGTGACACGGTCGGGTTTTGAGGATCACCCCAATTCCTGCAATGGTAATGCCAAAATAGAAAAACCTGGGATCCATGATCTGCAGTATCCACACATGCCCAAGAAGGTACGGATTTGCTACTGGTTTGGCAGCAGTGTCGTGGTCTGTATGGCCTGTATTCTGTCGTGGTCAAGTGTCGTAGCTCCTGGGTTAGACAGTGTCCCAAGTATTTAACCTTAGTCTGACATAGCTATAATTTGTCCTTTGCAACATTGTGTTTTGTTTGTGAGAGATGAAGCAACAATAGTTTAGTACCAATCAAACATGACATAAACGAATTAGAGTACAACACATATTCAGAAAACCCTCAAATCATAAACTGCAATATTATATGTGGTTTACATGCAATCTAATACACAGATAATACAGTATAACACACCACATGTTACCTTACTAAGAAGTGAATTACTTAACTGCTGTATTGCAAGGATTTTTTTCAGAAGTACATACACATGCGCACATACAAAACTCCAGACAGAAAATTCTCATATGCAGCATGTACAAACTTATACATAGAGAACCTTCATATTTGGGTTTGATGTGATTAATTATGAATGCTTAAGTTTCACTGCAGATTGCGTAGACTTTCAAGGAGATCAAGGAAAAATTAACACATATAGGGCTTTATTCAGAGGCGGCCATACGGTCTACGAACGCACGGCCGCCTCGATGTTTGTCTAGTGCACATGCGTGAGACCCGCTACGACCGACAGCGCCGGTCGTAGCGGGTCTCTTTCCAAAGGGGGCGAGCTGTCGATGTTGATTCGCCAGAAGCTCTCCGGGGCTTACGACAAGTGCGAACCTACCCTAGGGTCTCGTCGTAAGCCCCGATGGTCGCGATGGTCAATGACCATCGCGACCATCACCCTAGCGGTCGTTAGAGCTGTGGGTGTTAACCCACAGCCTAACGACCGAAACAGAGGCGGCCGGTCAGGATGCAAGCGGCCGCCCAGTTTCTGAGCGACTGCTTGCATCCACCGACCGCCTCTGAATGAGGGCCATAGTAGCTCTTCTGGCCTCAGTTCTCAATCTCAATATTTACTGTAAACAAAGACACCTGATCTTTTCCTAGAGGTGCAATGACTAAGGCTTGTACACACTTAAAATTCCTAGAGGTGATTTAAAACACTTTTTTTTCGGTTCCATTTTTCTTTATAGTTACTTGTTACAATTTTTATAAATTTTTGGTATTGGCTGTACCATCACCTTCAACCGCAAAGGGTGGTGGAGGTGAGCATGCGCTAATACTTGTACCTTCGGCAACGCTACTTTGCCATGCATACACGCTCACTTGCGGCGCGCACCCGACGCTAACTAGCGTCTCGGGTGCGCTCCCCTGTGGTGCATGCGCAACAAGGAGTAACAATTTTGATCTGCAGTGGAAAATGCATTTACACCTTCAATCACCAGCTTCTGTTACACTCTGCAACTCTGCCAGCTCAGCACACAGGCTGTAAGGGTATTTTGCAGTGAAACCACAAGGATTAAGTGAACATCTTGGTATTCACCACTTCATACCTCATTTCCAAGCTGGAAAGCCCGACAGAAGAATTTTCTTGAAGAAGTCTCTTATCCATCCTTTCAATTGGGACTGATCGATTGATTCATTAGATTGTCATATTCATCATTATTTTTGTTCTCTATTTTATTACTTGGTTCTATTAGCCTCTTTTTTAATAGTATTTATTTGTGTAGCGCCCTTTCATTTCCTTTTTGATATATTAATATATATATCTTTATCCATTAACTGGCATTTTTGATATATTTGTCTGAATCTAATTCCAAGGTGTCATATACAATTAAGTTGTTCTGCTCACAGGTGACATAGCAAACCTTTGCAGGAGTCAAGAAGTCTGATAACTCAACAAAGGCTTCCATATACTTATTTAGAATGTAAATATCAGTTCCTCTTAACTACAATAGCATTGAACACAAGGCATACAATTGCTAACGATAGTCAAACTTCTGACAATTGTCTCTAACTTTGCAATTTAAATATTCCTAAATACCTCACAGTATCTTTGTGTATTTTAATTACTAGTCACAGACATGTACCCAGAACCTGTTTCTCATCACTGACTAAACCTTGCATAGATATAAATATACATATACGCATTTGTGCAAATCAGATTTTGCCAATGCAGAGTAGCGTCCGATCTACACTCTATCAGCCCACAGATGACCAGATCGTCAGATAATAATTACAAACGATCATAACCAATTATTTGACTTAGACAATGCAATCAGAGCTCTAGATCAGGGGTAGCCAACCTCGGTCCTCGAGAGCTACTAACAGTTCACGTTTTCCAGACCACCTAGTAGATGCACAGCTGTAGTCATTACTCACTAACGCATTTGAAAAGATCCACAGGTGGAGCTAATTATATCACTTAATTCTGTGAGACCTGGAAAACATGCAGCATTGGTAGCTTTCGAGGACCAGGATTGGCTACCACTGCTCTAGATGCACACAGGAAGCGGCCCAAATCCTGAGTGAGGTCAGGTCAACCACTATTATGCTAATGAGTTCAATGGTTCTCGATGTTACCGATGTTTACGCTGTCTAGCGAGGTATTGTGGATGTGAGTAAAGGGAAGTGGGCAGCAATATGTAGTGGTGGGCGTCTGGTTCTTGTGCTGCGGTGTCATTGCGATTGGGTTCATCAGTATATTTTCGCAGCAATCGGGTGCGTGCGTATGCAGACTTGCGTTCCGTGTGAATCAGGCCCACAGTCACATGTAGTGACACCGGTTGCTTTGAAGTTAGACCCTTGTTCAATTCTCTCATCTTACTAAATTAAAATTAGTTTGTTTTCTATATTATTATTATTATTATTTCAAAGCACTGAAACTTCTTTTTTTCATTTGATATTGTTTTCTGCTACAAAAATATCTTAAGAAAAATAGGAACAAAAGGAATCTAAACTCCTTGTCCTTCCCTGTAATACCAGGTACAATTCTGCAACAAAATAAGATAGACTGGGTAAAAAGTCTAAACCAATCTGTGTGTCGAACAGTGTAAAATATATACATGCAGCAGACGAATGGTAAATCAGACGGGATCGGTATGGAATACCGCCGGCGGAAGACCGGCACCAGTGAAGATCCCGACAGCGGTTTTGGGAAGTATTAACTAATCTAACCCCCCCCTAACTCTGCTTTAGGGGTGCCTAACCCTAACCTCCCCCCAAGTGCCTAAACCTAACCCACCCTTCCCCACAGCCTAAACCTAAGTCTCCTGGGGGGATGACTAACCCTCCCCTCCCCCCCGGGGTGCCTAACCCTAACCCCCCCCAGCCTAAACCTCCCGGGGGGTGCCTAACCCTAAATCCCACCCGGGAGCCCCTAACCTAACCCTCCCCCCCGCGGCTGTCCGCGCCAAGCTTACCTTCGATTGGGATGCCGGGCGTCGGGCTCCCGGCATAGGTTAAATGACAGGCGTTGGGATTTCGATGCCTGTCATTAGACCCCTGCCGGGAATAGACAGTCGGAAAGCCGGCGGTCGGCATTTCAACCATCAGCTTCCTGACTGCATCCCAGTCAGACACCCTCTGTCCATAGAATTCTAAAAATGACTCAACAACACTAACCAATAACAGAAGCTCACACAAATAATAACACAGGCGGAATAATATAGGAATTCACATTTATTGATTTAAAAATCTCTAACACTTGCTAGACATGCTCTTTAAAATACATTGGTCACATTTCCAAAAAGGTAGTGGAGTTACAGATACATAAAAGAGTTGCAGCAGGATTTGTGCTCTACTACATAAAAAAAACAAAAACAAAACAAAAATTAACACAAAAGAGAAATTAGAGAGCAAGGGGCTAGAGAGGATTGCAATAGGCTCTAACTTCAATAGGTACATTCCAGCGATGACACATTCCTGCATTACTTTATTTACACAAATACACAGCTTTATCACAAGTTATTATTATTCAATTGGAAAAGGCAGCTGACAAAAATACAGGAAAACTAATGGTTTATAGGAAACGTTGTGCCTTCCTGTTATTTGGAAAAAAAATAAACTTCATGAGACTCATAGTGAATCTGTATCATTGTGTCATAAGTACTATATGCACATAGTAGATAACAAGTCACTCACATTGGGCACTCCTACGAACATTTAGGGGAATTCCTTCAACAATTCCCTGCCGACTCACAAGAGCTGCAACTGTTATCCCAATTTAAAAGAAAGAGGTAGATTCCTGGGTTAAGTGTGGTTTGCTTCCGATAAATCCTGTACACATATCTTTAGCTTCTTATGCATGAGGTAGTTTGCAATGTGTTCAACGTTCAGTACTTTGGTTATATTTAGGGAGACTTTATTCACGTCAGCAACGCTTCTACTTTCACGTATAATATGAAGGGAGAAAAATAAAGCAAAAATGCAACTTGATCATGCAACATGTATTTGTAATATTTAGGGGGAGATTAAAGGGGAGAAGTTACCCATAATAATCTTAGTAATATTGTATAGAATGTACTAAATGATAACTAAAATCTGGTTAGTTGATACAGGCAGAAGCACCGTAACAGGGCTGAATAGCGCCCTGTGCCGGCCACACCCCATGTGCACATGACATCATATGGAAGGGGCGGGACCGCCAGTGCCAGTAACAGCAGCACTGACCGGCACATCCTCGGGTTTGATAACTCACCCTATATATGTGATGTATTTCCAATTGATTTATAATAATTCACAAACCAAGATGGTAACTGCATAGTCATATTACCGATGTGAAACAAAAATAGATTATTTTATAGTGCTGGTCAAAAACACCAATAAGAAATATAAAATAAAATGATATGCACAGCCGTTCTCTATAAACCCACTTCAGTACATATGTAATGTATGCTTGACTACCCTCCCGGAACGGCTGGGAGGCTCCTGAATCTCGAGTGATGCTCCTGGCCGCTCAGAAGAGCATTAAAGTCTCCTGATCCTGCACACTTTCCCGAGTAAAGTGAGCAGTCCAGGTGGCCTAATACACATTTTGCGCTAAATTGAGTCATCGTAGCCATGTCCCCCACTCTACATTGTCGGTAATCTCGGCACCGGCCACCTATGCCGATCCATGCTCACCGCTGTGTTTGCCTCCTCGTCCTGGACGGGGCGGTCAGGAAGTCGGCAAGTACGATATAGTTTAATTTAAATTTATACTTCTTATTGGTGTTTTTGTCCAGTGCTGTTGGTTCTTTTTTTTGGGCACTTTCAAATACCCTTTTATTTATTTATTTTTTAACAAGCCGCAGGTCAAATAGTATTTAACTCATTATTAAGTGCCAAGATGATTCTATATGTGGGGAGATTTCCCCGCATTTATAGAATAACTGTATTGTATCCTCATGACACAGGTCAAATTTATAACTTTGAGCTCCAACTGAAAGATAGTCCCGAGTGATGGGAGTAATGTTTCCAAAATGTAGTGTAACCCTACAGCTGCTCTACATCTCCATTCTCTAGTTGGCCAACTAGAGACAGTGCAAACGAAACATCACCATGATACATAGGTCTTCATTTTCTAAAATAACAGCCAGAATCTGAGTGATGGGTATGGGATAGGGCACATTTGTGCACATACACCCTATAGCATATCATTAGATAGACTTCACTCTGTAGTAAATAGAAATTCTATATTACAGATTATAGGACTCTGACCAGAGAAAAGAGAGAGGATATAGCTGGATGCCAAACATTTATCAAACTATGGTTGTAAATGCTCATATATATATATATATATATATATATATATATATATATAATTTTTTTTTTTTTTTTCGAAGAGGGAATTTCAAATCATTATATTGTGAAACTAATGGCCGAAGTAGTCTTCACTGGAAGCCATCATATTACAGAACATTGTGGGTACAATTTACTACGTTTCCACAAAATAAATAATTCTACTCAACTTGCGTGTGGTGGTGCTCCTCCTCCTACCCAACAGGTCTGCCTGAAGGCTCCAGCAGTCCAGGACAACAAACCTCTATCCAATAACATCTTGCCACATTCAAACAAAGGTGCCATTGCCAAAAATAGGAAACGCTTGAAGAATAGCATTAATAACACAAATGTTTGAACGAAGCATGACAAAGAGGAGTGTACTGTGAGTCATCGGAGCCTTCGGGAGTCTCAACAAATCAGCAAGTTACCACACAAAAGTAGAACTCTATATTTTATAATATGTCCTTATCCTTGGGGAAGACACAATACAGCCGGCAACCTGTATCCATTTAGCAGGACTCAGTAAGCCAGTAGCAAAAAGTGTGGTCCCCTCTGTGTCTGTAGCATCCCTTCCAGTAACCAGAGGTATACATGTGTCAGACAGAAATTACAGTTGCATTCTTGCTTTGCTTTTCATTGTAGATAATTTATACATTTGCATTAAATTATACGTCTTTCCTGCACACTCCAGAGTCCTGATCTATCACACCTCATCCAGTGAAAGAAGCTGAATTGCAGAATATTGTCCCATGACCATTGAAAGAGGCCAGGTGAAAACTAGTGAGGTATATACTGTGGTTAAAGCTCTCATAGAAGTTGATGGTTCACAAATGTTGCTTTTTTTTTTTTTGCAGCACAAGCACAATATATTAGGCACAATTACAACATTACATACAAAGTCCTGGCACAAAGTTTGCGTTAAATGGTTTCTGAGAATGTTAGTGACAGACTCTGCCGATAAGCGTACCCGTATTACCATTACAAATCAAAAAAAAGAAGAGGCTAATCGGCTAGTGTAGTCACAAATGGGGAAATCGGAGATGTTTATATCGATGTGCATATCAGGAGCTCTGAGGACAAAATTGTGCAGCAGCTGGAATCCAGCTAAGGGGGTCCTCAAAGCTGAATACTGACTTGGTAGAACATACAATACAGCAGGTGAATGGTACAATGTACAATGATGCAATGTAGTCAACACCAGGTTAATTTGCCCTCTCGGTCTCATGGCGGGTCCTGTATAATCAAATCTATTTATTTCAGAAGGGAGTGATTGAACACTGATCTAGCACAGGCAGAGTAGACTTTAACAAAAGGTTAATGTTATTCTTTGCATTGAACAGAATTGTCAGATCTGCCAGCAATTTTGCATAGTTAGGAAGCAATATCTTTACAAAAATCATTTAAGGTTAAGAACATTCGGTCTTGTCGAGCCCATGCACTGTATGGGACTATGGACACAGTGCTGGGAAAAACAGGATAAATGCCTTGAATCAAGTATACAAGGCACTGTCTCCCAAGGCAAGTTTGGACTTTTATTATCATCAACTCAAGAAGGGTCAACATAACACCATGATATTAAAACGAATACTGCCTGAAGAGTCAATATCTGCAACTCTGATTTCTTTACCATGCACCTTTGTCCCAACTGGACTGATCATGAAAACCTGAACTCGGAAACTCTGTAAAAGCCTGATGGCGGACTCATCAATGCTTTACAGAGCGGTAATCCATCTGGTCACCATCACAACACTTCTTCGCGCTTCTCTCCTTCATGGCTCACTACTATGAATGGATGGAAACAATCAAACATGATATCTCCTATGGTAAAAAGGGTCAACTTGAGCACCGCCCCCTCCTCTCCAATAAAAATGATCAAAAACACAGCCCAGTAGAAAAACATAAGAAAATCATGAACTATAAAAACAACACAACACCCTCCCTTCCCCCACCACAACTCATAAAATGGAGATAAAACAATACATTTAAAAAAGAAACACACATATAAAAAGTAAAATCCATGTAAAAATAAAATAAAAAGGCTCTATTGTTGAAGGACATTCGAAAAGATGGTACGAGTAGTTTTTTTCTGTATCTACGAAGCTGAAGGTATCCTAATGATTTCCTGGAAGCAAACATTTATTTGTACTGCCAATTTAGCATAGATACCGATCATGACCTGCAACATACAGTACCACTAGCACTATAACAGATGTCCACAATCAGTACACCGCTGCATGTAAATATAAAGTCACCTTCTTAGTATTCTTCATGTGCAATTTTCTGTATGTATCATATGAGGCTCACATTTATACTACAGACATACGTGTGATCATCAAGTGAATTTGGCCTTGAGCTTACACGTCAAACTGGGGCTGGCGTAAAATTGTGGCCAGGCCGAGCAGTAACAGAGTGCCAGTCGACTGGATAATAATGACTAGTCAGTGCTTCCTTAAATGCAGTGATAAACGTCTTTTGTCTGCAGTCAGGGATGAGTGCTATCTAGTGTGTTCTTCAGAGTGAAATCAGAAATGAGAAGGGAAATTGACCTAGTGTCTCTACATCTACGTGACTACACTGCCATAATACCTGAGTTTTCCAACAGAAACATTCTCTTTTACCCTGTTTAAAGTCACAAGTCCCAGGGACTTGTATAGAAGAGGTGAAGTAGTAGACTAGAGATCATATTCTGACCTGGCTGCACAGCATTCACATAACAAGATATAATAAATCATTTTTATAGTCTCTGAGGCCAATAGAGAGGTCTTCGAAAGGTTGTATACAACTAAATGAAATTATACTACTTTAAAACCATACATTAAAAAATAGCTTTCTATTTGAATTATCAATATAGATGTAAAAATGTATACGTCTGTTTTTGTTTTTTTAGTTTTTTAAATAATTTGCGGTGATTAGTCACAATGGCATCTTGTCTGATGAGCGCCAAGTAAAGGAGCCTCAGCCAATGGGCTTTGTTTAACCTGCTGTGTACTGTTAACACATTCAGTCCCAGAGGCAGGCATCATCGCAAAACATGAGGTCAAACACCTGCTTCTGGTCTACGTAGGATGAAAAATGCTGAGAAAACCACTAGAAATTCCAAGTGTTACTATTTTCTTATCCATCGGTCCTTACAATTGAGGACATGTACAAAACGTTTTACACAGCGTCTGGCTTTTTGCAATATGCAGTGTGTTAAATAAATAACCTTTTGCTACATTTTGACAAAAAATTGCTTTTGTTTTGGCAAAACCAGGTTACACTGTAGTATATAGAGGATAGCTGAGAGTCTACAGTTAATTTAACAAAAAGAAAAACAAACAATGCTGTAAAATAAGAAATACGCACATAGCCCTGAAAATGTAAAATCATATCAAAGTAATAAAACCGAAATTTTAGCCAGGATACCCTAAAAATTTTATTTTTTAATGTAATTTAATTTTCAGAGAAAGTGATGGTAGTAGGATTATGTATATGAAACCGTGTGTGTACATACATATCTACTGTAACTCTGAAAAACCCTACAGGTCATATATAGTATCGGCTTTACATTAGTATTTAAAGGCTTGAAATGCACTAAAAAAAAAGTCCTAAATGGTCATCTGTACTGATGACCTCAAATAATTAGTTTTGGCTGAAACGAGCGTGGACATAATTCTATTGCTATACGCAGTCTGACAAATTATCTGAAGCTTAGGTACTTCAGATTGTGTCAAAATAATTGCAAACATCAGTGTAATTGGTGTGAAAGGAACATACTGCTTAACTAATTCATGCTTAAAGCCAGACACTGGAAAACATTTACCAGCCATCAAAACTCAGCTAAAGAGCAGAATCACGTGTTCATCTCAGCAGTTTTTTTTTTTGTCAACTATTTCGCAGTCAAAACAAAAAAAAATCTCTATTAAAAAAAAACAACAAAAAAAAACATTTAATTGAGGTAGTTTTCTTTTCTTAGACACTACAACCCACTCCCAACAAGAGAAAAAACAATCTAAAAAGTACAAAAATAATAATAAAATAAAATGGCAACACTGTAACAATTTGTAACCCCTTCCATATTGGAAGAGAGTCCCCTCCCATATAAAGGCGTTAAAAATCCTAAATCTGTAAACAGCAACATAATGCAACAACTGCATTTGTGTTTGTGCACCCGTGTTGAAGATAATACATTCAACTCTGTCAGGAAATAAATAGATTAAAAATGAGTAAAAAAAAAAAAAAAAGCAGACTTTCTTTTTCACTCCCGTGATGGGATTTGTAACTGTCTTTTTTTCTATTTTTTTCTTCAACTGATGCAAACCAGCCACCATTGCAGCCGTCTTCAAATCCGTTCTCCTGCTGGTGCTCACTCCTTGCTAGCACTAGTTTTGCATGAGTGTAGAAATGCTTTAAAGAGAAGTGGTAATTGCTCCAGGGGTACATTCACCAGCTTTCCTGTGGAAAGACCAGACACGCAATCATTTAAGCTCAGGCGTACATTAGAGGAAAACTTTAAATTAAAAATAAATAAAAAGAGCGAAGTTAGTTTAGATGCTGTGTATGCGCACGTCTTCTGCGCCAAAAATACATACTGATTCCATTTGGGTTTACTTTGTGCATGTGCCATCTAAAGCAGTTGCCCTGATGCCCAATGGGTATATGGGATCAAATGCGATTTGCAAGCACTTACACAATTTTGACGAGACAGCTGCTAGATTGGGATGTAGGTATTATCCCGGCTGTTGGGATGCCGGCACTCAGCATGCCGGCGCCGGAATCCCAACACCGGTCAGTATCCCGGCATCCCAATGGTAACTATTGGGGTTAGGTACTAGGGGATAGGCTGCGGGGGAGGGAAGGCTAGGGTTAGGGTACGGGGGGGAAGATTAGGTTTAGACTACAGAGAGGGAGGGTTAGGAGTAGGGGAAGGGTAGTATACTTATGCTGGGTACACACTGGAAGATATAATGGCTGATCAATTGATTGGCCAATATATTGGGTGCCCGTCGGCCAGTGTGTACCAGCGAAATTGAGTTGGCTGTACTGCAGTTCTACAGACCACCCGTACACTTGCAGCAGAGGCCATGGAGTGGTGGGCACAACACCCCCCACGGCCAGATGATGGTTGTTCAGTGTGTATGAACAACCATCATCTGCAGATATATCTGTCAGGTGTGTTCCCAGCTTTACCTCCTTCTGTCGGATTGTGACAACCGGGATCCTGAGTGCTGGCATCTCGTACCAACCCACTAGATTTAAACCGGCACTTCATTTAAAAGGCCAAGTAATTGCCTCTTTAAATCTAGCGGCTATCTTTCCAAAATTGCCGATGCCCGCAAATCTCAGGCTATAATATTTGAGCCATAGTCTTGAATAGTAGTATCCTGGCAGCGTATGATGCTAACCATACATAGATAACGGGCAATTAATGCAATACCATATCTGCCACTAGTTTCCCCCTCACAGCCATGACTATGTGGGACCACTACTGGCTTTGTGCACATCAGCAGCAGATGCCTGAAGCCACTTTGCATTATAATCTGCCTCAGATGGGAAAGCCAGGGTCACACTGACCCACACAACATTCTGCATGCATCGGCATATATGGACGTATATATCCTATTGAAATCAAAAGTCGGGCACGTTCGTGACTATGGTCGGAAGGTTACTCTAGGTTACTATCAGCCGGTGTGCAGGCATCTTCCGACTGTACCAGGAGACCTCAATGATGCCAGAATGGACGTAACTTGTCCAATGTGGTCACTAGGTTACCTACAGGTAACGGGCTGCTTAATGTTAGCGTGTGTGCATGTGTCTATGAGAAATTACACTGTAAGATCTACTGTCTGCTGCCACTTTATACATAAAATATAATATTACGACTAAATGGATATCTACGATCTAGATTACGGCACACATTTGGGTGATGCAATCACGATATCTCCAATCATAAAGTCAACATTCCATTCCAGCACGTCGACCATTCGTATCACATTTTAAACATGAAGACATTCCTAATGTCAACATGTTTAAAATGTTGACGATGTTAAAATACAAAATGTTAGGGTAAGGGATAAAATTACACTAAAAGATATGTCAACATTACATCTGTGTTGATAGGCAGAATGTCGACGTTATGACCATGCCAGCATATGCAATGTTGACACTCATGTCGACCTAATGAATGTTGACAAAATATACCGCACCGGATGCAGAACATAAGTTAGTCACCTGTGACGTAGACACTTACCAGCAATGTAGCGGACCTCTGGCAGACACATCATAAGGTCCGGGAACCTGTTTGGCTGGTGTGAATACCGATACTCTGTAAAGTCCTGGCACACGTACCAATACCTCTTATTCAACTGCTCCAGCTGGGAAACACTGCTAAGACCCTGGATATCTGTTGAAGAAAAATAATGAGCCTCAGCATAGACCTCACACAGGGCCTAATATAGTGCTAGTACTGCGTAAGGAAATGTATCCAATACATCTTTCACTTTTAGTAATGCAATGATAGGAATTAGGCCACGTGTGAAGGACGATTAAATTACTTTAAAACAGGGGTGGGTAAATAAGCTGCCCTTCAGCTGTTGTTTGACTACACAACCCAGCATGCCTTGCAACAGTTTTTGCATATTCAAATAGCAAAACTGTGGCAGGGCATGCTGGGATGTGTAGTTCTACAGCAGCTAGACGGCCGCTTGCTCATCCCTACTTTAAAATGTAGTTACACACAATTGAGTATATCTAGAGATACCCTGAATAGGTGGTCTGTATGATGCATTATCTATTATACTGTAGCACCTTCCCTATTGCTCATGTAATTATTTTAGTGTACAGTAATCCCCCAGTCCTGCGATATAACAATGTGTTCGACCTTACGCTGAGTGCAGGGAGGTGCAGACAGCCTTGACATGCTGGAGGACTACCTGCAGGCGCTGCTCCCCGGTGAGCTGGCAGAAGCAGCAGATGGCGCCTCGCCGTGCAAGAGGCAATTGGATACCTCCTGACACCCGGGGTACCCTTAAACTGTTCCACCTCCCCCTCTTTCTCTCCAGCTAGTAACCTCCCCTCCAATGATGGATCCTCACCATTACATGCGGAATCTCTATTTCCAGCTATAATCCTTCATGTTAGTCCCAATACCGAGCTGTATTCAGGGTGATAACGTAACCCGATGAACTACAGGGAGCAAG
Source organism: Taudactylus pleione (assembly GCA_031769625.1). Lineage (NCBI taxonomy): Eukaryota > Metazoa > Chordata > Amphibia > Anura > Myobatrachidae > Taudactylus > Taudactylus pleione. Next base: position 1,287,334 of record JAUIMM010000109.1, read on the forward strand.
GTGGACGGCTCGGAGGAGATCTTTCGCTGATAGCGGCAGGTACTTGGAAATTACTGAGTTTGTATTTTAGTTATTCTTTGGGGAAATCCATTTACATTTAGCACTCAGGTTTTTCTTACTAATTAATAGCGCTTAGCGGGCAGATTACGGTATTAATCTTTACAAAACGCATTAAGCCTGATCCTGCGTCGCATACGAGTTTGAATGCAGCCAACGTACTATACGCATCTCTGCCTATTTCAGAGTGATTCCAAGTCTGGAGCAACTTGGTCGCTTCTCCCATCCATCAAATAGGGGTCACCGGGTATACGCACGGAAAAGAGTGTTACTGGGCGTGCTGTGGGTGTGTAACCAAAGTTAGACTGTATGCCGAGTGGACGCCTATTTCAGCCGTATCTCTTGCACCCAGTATGGGGTAGGTATAAGTGCCGATAACAGTAATGACAACTGTTCTAGCGGATGGAGGGCGAGGGGTGGTGCAGTCGCAGACACCTGCCTGGCTCAGCATACAAATGGACACACATTGGACTGCATTTCATGTACATCTACCAGCAAGGGACAAGGCAATAGCCAGGAAGCAAAAAAAATACAATAAAAGGTTGTATACAAACAGCTGCAGCAAATTTCTCTTTTATCTCAAAATGAGAATATCTAAAATAAATAAACGAGTAATGAAAAAGAACTACAAATAAAAAAAGAAAATGTTTGCAAACAACTAAGATCTGGAAACATGACAGAGGTGAGCCATCTAAACTGGAAGGATCTATCACTCTTTATCACATTTTAGTTTATGACTTAGGGGTCTATTTACTAAGCAGTGTTAGGAGACAGAGTGAAAAGTGATAAGGTACCAGCCAATCAGCTCCTAACTGCCATCTCACAGGCTGTGTTTGAAAAATGATAGTTGGGAGCTGATTGGCTGGTACCTTATCATTTTTCTCTCTGTCTCCTAACATTGCTTAGTAAATAGACCTCTTAAAGTGTGTGTGTTGGGGGGGAGGGGGGTAATGAGTCAAAGAGGGCAATTCAATTAGGGCCTGAAGTGTTGTCAGAACGGCGGCACTTCACAGCCACCAGCATTGCCAAATTTCCCCCACAGCCCACAGAGGTGCGCAAGGAAATCATCAATGTTGGGTCCTGTATTATACTGTGATGTGTGCGGGCAGACATTGCGGGCATACATCGTAAAGACTTGAATATCTGCCAAACGCTTTTGAAAGGTAAAAAAGACAGACGGTCCACAAACCAAAGGCAGTAAAATGCAACAGTAAGTGCAGCCAATTGGTAATAATCAGGAGGAACGTGGAGAGGAAAGTATAGAGATCAAACGATGAGATCTAAGCGTATGTTTCATTAATGTGAGCTGTCACAGACTGTAATAAGTATTTAAATACACTTATTTTACAAAGCAAAATAAAAACAATGCAAAAATAGTATAAGATAAACAAATCTAAAATATTAAATTTCACAATGTACCCCCGCAGGTGTATAGTACATGTGGTCACTACATCGATCCAACGGTGTCAACATCCCCAGATAAAGCTAGAACAGCTGGTGATCCGTCACACAATCCTTATTTGGATAGGAATAATCTGTCACTGCAAATGCCTGTAACTGCATATGGTAAGTGACGCGTGTTCTGTCCTTGGTGTCTGCATTAAACAGCTATTAAAATGTGATTCATAAATGGAAAGTCACTAGTTCTCTGCACACGAATCCCCCCAAAATCTTCAGTCATTGTGGCAGCATCACCTACTGTTAACCCTTCCTTCCCAAGCAGATCTGGAAGCCCATACCGAGAAGATAAGCAGCACTCACCTTGATTCAGGAAGTTAATTGCTTTCATGCAGACGTACTCTTCACTGCTCACTTTCAGCTGGCTGAATTTCCGATACAGGTAGATTAGCCTTTCCATCACTTCCATGCCGTCCTCACTAAATCTAAATATTGGAGCAAAATATTTAGAGAACAGCATTTTAGGGTGAGGCTACAATTAGAGCTAGGGTTAGTTTTAGGCTAAAATATCACTGTGTACATTGTGACTATCAACATTATGGTGGTGTCGATATTGTGGATGCTGACATGTCACCTGTCGACATTCTGAATGTGTCGACATTCAGTATGTCGACATATTACACCACATCCACTTTTATTTAGCAAAGGACTAGCAACAGCACTGAAGCATGGGACACCACTGGTCTCTGTGAGATCACTAGTTCTTAAGTGAACTGATAGGTTGAATACAGGTGTAGCATACAAAATGGCTACCTCCACTGACAGGAGAAAAACAGTATACATTCAGGAAGCCGGCCGCCGCAATGCCGACAGCTGGCTTCCCAACTACTTAATCCCAGCGAGGGTTACATGACAGGCGTCTAAATCTAGACGCCCGTCATTTTACCGACGCTGGGAGACCGGCGCCCGGCATTCCGGTCGAAGTGATGCCGGGCACGGACAGAAGCGGGGCGGGGGGGGAGCGGTGAGGGGCTTCCGGGGGAGACTTAGGGTTAGGCACCCCCCTGGGAGGCTAGGGTTGGGCTAGGGGGAAGGAGGGTTAGGCACCCCCATGGGGAGGTTAGGGTTAGGCACCCCCCCCGGGGGACTTCGGTATAGGCGGCGGGGAAGGAGGGGTTAGGTTTAGGCACTTAGAGGGAGGATTAGGGTTAGGCACAGGGGGGGAGGTTAGGGTTAGGCACCCCTAAGGTAGGGTTAGGGTGTAGAATTAGATTAGTTTATACTTACCTTTAGGACGATCAGGATTTCCTCCTCTGTTGGACTGACGTTGCCGGGATTTGAACCACCGGCCGAATGCGAGAACAACTACAGTGAACATATACTGTCTTTCTAAATCGGGAATATTTACATATTTATTGGAACTGTGAAGCTTAAAACGTATATTTAATATTATTATATACTGTGCCGTATGGGATTTCTGCAAGAATATACAAATAAATTGTTTAAAAATCATACAATGTGATTTCCCGAATTCTTTGTTCTGATTCTGTCTCTCACAGTTAAAGTGTACCTATGATTGAAATTACAGACATCTCTCATCTTTTAAAGTGCAACAACTTGCACCATCGGTGGCTGTCCAAATACTTTTTTGCCCCACTGTATATTATTTTTTCTTGCAGGTGTACTGCAGGTCCATGCGGGCATTAAAGGGAAAATACATTTAATTGTGCAATAAATCAAAAACTGCAAATAGGGAAATGTGATTACATGCATCTTTTCAATAAATTAGGAAATGGTAATGGAATTCGGCGGTTGGCTTAATTGTATGCTGTAACTCGCTGAAAAGCCCATTTCAATTCCCTGGCAATAATGTCTACCAGTTAGAGGATGAGAGTCTGCCAGAATGCAGCCCAGCGTGGCCTCAGGTGGGAGTGAAAATGAACAGGACAACACAGTGTACAGGAAATACAGAATGTGGCTGAGTGCAGCCGATCTGCACAGACAAGGCTTTATATATAATCCTTCTAATTAGACAGATAGCAAGTGTTCCCTTGAACTGCTCACCCAGAGGGAATCTGTTACAATATATATGTATTCACATGAAATTTTATTCAGGAATTGATGTATTTTGGACACCTATTGGAATAAACCTTTTCTTGATCTTATGAATTATCATTTTCAGATAATAAAAAGTAACGACATTTGCTATAAAATTTCTACAATGGGTAGTAGACCTTGATTCTTCTGAATGGGAGAGATTCCTAAAGTTTCTATGACCACAGGAAAACATGATGGCAATTTTGATAATGTCACATGCACGCTTTTGTGTACCCTGTGTGTTTGAACTTAATGTATCTGTCGGTTAATGTGGCAGGAACTTTCACTGCTTGTTACACACAGGCAAATAGGTTGGAACAGCAACAAGTCCATAAGGCTAAAATAAGGAGTCATGCAAAGCAACCGCACAACAAGCTTTGGTGAATATAGGAATTCATTCTTAGGGCTATAATACGAATGTCTATAAAATACAATATAACAAAAGATATAGTTTGAGTGAATCATTAGAATGTGGGCAGCACAGACGGTGTAATGGTTAGCATTACTGCCTCACAGCACTGAGGTCGTTGGTTCGATACCCACTACGGCCCTAACTGTGTGGAGTTTGTATATTCTCCCTGTGCTTGCGTGGGTTTCCTCCGGGTACTCCGGTTTCCTACCACACTCCAAAAATATACTGGAAGGTTAATTGGCTCCTAGCAAAATTACCCCTAGTGTGTATATGTGTGTGTGTGATAGGGAATATAGAGTGTAAGCTCCACTGGGGGCAGGGACTGATGTGAATGGCAAAATATTCTCTGTAAAGCGCTGCGGAATATGTGTGCGCTATATAAATAACTGGTAATAATAATAATAATAATGTGCCAGGAAAGGGGGCGAAGAAAATACAAGATCTTTAGGCCACTACGAGGGGTGTGCAATAAGTTTCTGGATGTGAAGTGCATAGGTAGAATAGACACAATCAGATTGTCTGGTTGTGAACTGTGATCTCTGACTAAAGTTCTTGTGAAATTTCAGGGCACAGTACTATATATAAGCAGTACTGCACACCAAAGAAGTCAGCTTGTTCACTGCCTTCACAAACTCGTTATGGAGCTCAAAAGCCAATGGAGAGCCATGATCGTCTATGACTACAAGAGTGGTCTGTGACAGCAGGAGAGTTTTGACCAACTGCGAGCTCTTGTTGGGGAGGAAGCACTGTCCCGAACCACTGTGTTTGAGTGGTTTTCAGAATTTTGGGTCTGAAGACGGTCCCTGGAAGACAAGGGAGCGCTCTGACCGACATCATTGAGGACAAGGTTGCAGCCGTGGGGGCCATAGTTGAGGTAGACGCTAGGGCGACCATGGTCCAGTTAGAAAAGGAGCTAGACATCTCATCGAGATTCATCTGCTTGATACTCCCCTTGGCCTGAGCAAGGTTTCTGCCCCATCAGCTGACTCAAAAGCAGAAGGAGACTCAGGGGACTTGGCCAGCGAGCCAAAACACGCTGGCCAGGTTTGATGGCAGTCACCCAAACTCTGTATGGAAGATCCTCAGTGGCGATGAATCCTGGATCTACAGTTTGGATCCCGAGACCAAACAGTTGGCCCAGTGAACCCCACTTGGAGGTGCACCACCACAGAAGTTACGACGTGAGCGCAGCATAGCCAAGCAGATGGTGGCTATGCACAGAAGTACTTTGGCTACATTACACTTTGGGGTTGATTCAGAGTCTCATGCAGCGGCGTCCGTGTGCATCTTTTGGTGGTCACACATCTGTGACTTTATGCTAATACCGCCACAAGCCCCTCCCTGGTGTACAGCTGTGCGTCTGAATGTGCAAGGACCTAGAACCCACATTGAGCATCATTAGACACTCAAATTACGATGGTTGCCCCCACACTTCACAACATTTCAATTCTGAACTTGGGTTTGTGGGGGAAGTTGCTGTGACATGATGGGGGAAGTGAACTCGACATGGTGGCTTTGGTCATGCCTCGTACGGCAAGCCCACTGCAAATCCCAGTCGGTCTTGCTGAAATCGGAACAGTTTGGAGGAAAATTAATGGGTACACAATTATCCAACCACGGGAACTGAATCCCAATACTCCTACTATTCTCAATAAATTCTAATGGTTACTAGCTTGTATGAAAAGGATCTTAGGCTAAAACTACATGTTCGAATTTGCTCTATGACCACTTTAAAATGATTGCAAGAAAGCGGTCTCTTGCAACAATCAGAAGTAATACGAGTTCTCCAGCGATCCCAAAGACTGAACTCTTCGGCGTTTGACTTGCCAAGGTTACACATTGTTTAACGAACAGTAAAGAGATAGAACTTAAATAGATAATGTGGTTATATGAATTCAACTGCCTTGAATCATAGTGGAGAAAAGCGCTATATAAATAAATTTACTACTATTTGTTGCCACAGTCTACATTAAATATTCACATCAGAGAAATGTAAATTCGAAACTGAGCCTCTAGAAACACAATGAATCTATTTTAGCGTTCCCATTAGGCTGTTTTAGCGGGGAGTTGTGCCCTGCCCTCCTTCTGGAGGGCAAAAAGCCCCCTGCCCTCACCGCGCAGCGCACCGCTAAGACAGCCTGCGGGTACCATCTTCACCTGCGGGTCGCAGTGTCCCACGGGTGGGGAAATGTGCGGTGACCCAGTTACCACCAGTGAATAGATGCTGGGCGCCCGGCATCTATTCTACCTGTCAGCAGGGCTTGGGGGCTGCCCGGCATGTCTGTAAGAGTGACGAAAAGGTGATGAGTCTTATAGACACGCCCCCTTTTCAATGGCCACCCCCCCTTTTTGGGTGCGCGCACGCGGAAGTGCCCACTCTAGCTCCGGCGCCCTGCCTGCCACCGGAGCTAGAGTGAACACTACTATTTCTATCTGCAGATGTGTCCTACCGATCCTCAAATCACTAGAAACAGCCTCACGCAACTTAACTGCGCCAAAACACTAATCCTAAGTACCTAGTACATTCTAAACGGACTACGAAGCAATATAGATAGATACGATATATAGTCGAGATCGACGGCATGTGCAGAATGTCGACATGTGAAACTCTGACACTTCATGGACTGGCAGTGGAGGGCTAGGTTGCGAGAGGGGAGGTTATGGTTAGGCACTAGGGGTAGGGGCAGGGATTAGGGTTAGTGATACTCACTGCTGCAAGCTTCACTGGATCCACTGGAAGTCTATCAGTTAACTGCCGGACCCTGAACACAATGCTGGAGCTGCCGTACATTTTAAAGTTACCACTAGGGACATTTTGTCAACATTCTAATCAAGATGACATCTCAGAATCGACATAAATACAACGTGGTCAATGGCGCAATTGCAAGCATGTTGAATGATGAACGACGTCAAAATATCCCACACCCATATTATATATATATGTATATATATATATATATATATATATATATATATACACACACATACATATACTGTACTACAATACAATAGTGAGCAGATAACACTGTGTCCTATGCAGGATTTAATAAAAGGAGGCCTACTCCTCCACCAACATAATATTGAAGTGGTGAAATTCTTGTAACAAGGCAGCATATTCTCCATGAGAAACAGCAGGTGCAAAGATTGCAGAATTCCCAGGTGTGGTTATCCCACGCGGAGACTGCCCTAATGAACTTTATCTGCAAAAGTATTGAGAATTCTTTTAATACCAATGCAAACGTCTATTATTTCTCCCTTTCCTTAGTTTCCATGCAGAATTATTTAATTTCACTAATATGGAATATCACAATTATATCTGCTTAAGTGGTCTATGTACTAAGCAGTGGTATAAGACAGAATGAAAAGTGATAAGGTGCCAGCCAATCAGCTCCCAACTGTCATTTTTCAAACACAACCTGAGAGATGACAATTGGGAGCTGATTGGCTGGCACCTTATCACTTTTCACTCTGTCAAAAAAACAGTATGTTTTATTGAAGTGTGTGGGGGGACCCATAAACACAATGAGATCATACAAACTACAAACAGATAGGGTCTTGGATGTGAGGCAGCAATGCTAATCACTATGAAACCAAGTTGCAATCTACCACAAAGGAAAAGTGAAAAAGTTATTGATTGCCTATAACCACTAGGGAACTGGGCAAATTTAGAGGCCTGTATCTCCTTCAACGACTGGTGACTCAGACTCAAACTCAACCCCCCCCCCCCCCCCTGTAGAATGTAAGCAATCACGAGCAGGGCCCTCTTCCCTCACTCATACGATCATCTACTCAAAACTCTCCGCAAGGGCACTTAACACTTGGTAGCTGACGCCCTGCTGCTTTTTTGAGTGTTCTGATCGCTGCAGCAATGTTTATAAACTATGTTCTTCGTGAGGTGCTGCGGAACCCTTGTGCACCATATAAATAAAGGATAATAATAATGTAGACTGTGGTCAGACATCCTCTTGTATCATGGTCTTGGATGTTCTTATAAATTACTCTGGGCTTCCTACTTTCTTGACTAAAATACAGAGCAGACACTTTGAAGAAATAATCAGGACTGTCCAGACAGGCCTGCAAAACAGGATTTACATGACTTGAGCACCTGAGGCTCACCCTTCTCCCCTTTACCCTCTGACATGGCCAATGTGTGATTGGTATAAGGTGTACAGTATAACTGCAATGTGACCCTCTTCACATATGAAAAACCCCGTACACCTCTTCAGAGGGATGAGGAGAAACACAGTGATAGATATAACTGACAGCTTGAAAACAAAAGACAGTATGTATAACACAGCAGCTAGCATGAAAGTCACATACAATGCACAAATACAAACATTGCTATTGCAAATGGACTCTGAATGAACTGACCAGCCCCGCCGGGGTATTGGCAGGATATAGAGCGCTATATACCAGACCCAGAGGAGAGGTATACAGGGGGACAGACCAGACCTCTGAGTCAACCAGCATGCAGCAGTACACACAAATGCGAACTGCGAGCGTCTCACACATGAGGTGGTCAGAAGTAGCAACCCAGAGGCGGGAATCCGTAACCGGAAGTTGCGTCTGGGTCGGGGGAGCGCCTACCTCCCCTAAGCTGCGAATTTGACGGCACGGGTACGCTGGCCTCACAGTAGCAGACGCTCTAGTGCGTCTACTACCCATCTCCGGCGACAGACGATATGGCCCCGGCCGCCTAAGTGAGTACACGTTACACGAAGCCTTCACCCGCATCTGGTGCGTCTCCTACACCGGAGCCCTGGACTGCGTCGCTTGCGATTCCCCTCACGAGAGATCGCTTACCTGCCATCTCCGTGAATCCGATCGCAGTCCGGACCCCAGCGACGCTTCTAGCCAAGCCTCGCTGAAATCCCCAAGGCATATAGCGTTACTGACGATGCGGCATCGGGGGATGTAGATGGAGTTGCAGTACCTGAGTCCTATTCGGCGCCTAGTACCGCTCGACTCAGAAGTTCAAAAAACTAAGGTAAATCATAAGAGAAAAAAGCCTGGGACTGCCTAGGCAGTCCCGCTGTTAAACAGGTGGGGCTGGATACTTGCCGCGCACCAAACAAAAAAACTGAATGCCTGCGCCTGGAGGCGGGACATATAGGGAGGAGGACCAGTGCATGCTGTGAGCTTTAAAGCTGTAACTGTTTGGTGTAATGGATCTCTTCAACTACATACCCCAAGGTAGATCCTGTGGACCCTGAAGAAGAAAACAGGTTACCTACTGGTAAGCAACCTGTAGCTTTCCAGCTAGGGGCTCATCCACACCTCTTACAGTATGAAGAATTCAATGCACCAGTGCAGGCCTGGTCAACCTGTGGCTGCTCTCCAGCTGTTGTGAAACTACAAGTCCCATCATATCCTGCCACCGATTAGCTGGTAAAGCACGCTGGGACTTGTAGTTTCACAACAGCTGGAGAGCCACCGGTTGGCCAGGCCTGCACTAGTGTGTAGGGCAATATTCTCGCCGCCAGTGGCTGCAACGTTGAGCCCTAGCGAAGAGAAGCAGTTTCAATGTGGGTCAATGCTTTGCGCATGTCTGCATTCACGTCAATGACCTGACTTCCCGGTGAAACTTTTATTCCTTTTTTTTTTTTTTTTTTTTTAAAGTGAACTTTACTTGTTTTGCTGGTGAATTCACTACTGTGCGGTGCTACCGTAAGTCTGGCATATGCGCCCACTTACTTGCGCTGTGAGCCAGCTAGCCTCTATTTGATCTGACCCCACTGTGTCTACACTGTAGAGCAGTGGTGTCAAACTCTGGCCCTCCAGCTGCAGTGAAACTACACATCCCAGCATGCAGTGCCACAGTTTTGCTATTAGGGCATGCTAAAACTGTGGCAGGGCATGCTGGGATATGTAGTCCCATGAAAGCTGAAGGGCCAGAGTTTGACACCACTGCTGTAGGGAGTAGCTGAAGCCAGGGTTGTAGCATATACCAGGGACTCCAAGTTAAAACACATTTTTCCATTTAATTTTTTATCATTATTATTTCAACAGTTAACTTAATCTATTGAGTGATAAATGCAGCAAAGCTATATTAAAATGATTTTCCTCTGCAAGTACCGTCATCTGTGTGCAATGCGTGTGTGCCAGAGCAGTAACTACAAATGTAGCGAGCTTGACTGTGGGGCTGAATCATTGCTCTTTTGAAACCACAGTAAAACCCCAGACTCTAGCTCATTGTTCGGCAAACTTAAGTGTATGAATTAATGGGTAAATGCACTTGTACCAGAATGCTCTTTCATATAATAGAAATCATTATTGTTGACATCAAGTAACTTTACAAAGCCTGTGACTGTGCTCTATTTAGAGCTAAATAACGGTTATTTTATATGTTTTGTTGTTTGCATGTTGCTGTGATTTCTGGATGGGGGGCTTTAGGTCTATCGCTAGTGTTTGCGCTGCGCAGCATCTTAGGTTTGAGTCTGCTATATGAATTTAACTGCATTTTGTCTACGACTTCTTTGTTTCATTGTTAGCACAGAACTGACCGGAATCAACAAATCATAGCATTAGATAAGGGTTTCCTTTCTAGAGTGGGAGTACATAGCAATGTAAACCTTTCCTATGGTCAGGACTCTCTCAGCTGTTAAGAGGTGCCACCATCAAATGGAGGTGTTCTGTCTGCATTCCCAAACGTGGGAGTAGCAAGGAGCCACTAATAACGAGGTGCAGATAAGTGGGGGGTGTACAAGCTCGTTAGTGGCTCTCTGGAGCTGGCCAGAGGCTGGTGCAGCTGTGCGTGAACACACAACTAGCTTTAAATCACTCTGTAATCTGGCGCCCGATAAAGGCCTGATTATAAAAAACACACATCATAAATCAGTTGCCATATTACATACCCTGAAAAGCAGATAAGAGTAGATTTAGTGACAGACCAATACTTGTAATACAAAGACCCCTGGCTAATTTCTGTTAATGAATGGTTTAATGGTCAAGGATCACTGTTGGAAAATAATTTTACATTAATGTGATATTTGAACTTGGGTGACGCGGGTGAGGTAACATGGAGGGTAATATGGCACGGCTGTTTCATGCCATTTAGCCACACTGATTAAATAGATCTGACACTTGAACAGAAAATAAGCAAATTACGAGGATTGTCCAAAAAGTAATGCCTAAATGCTCATAACTCTAAAATAATATGCAACATTTATTTGAAACTTTGTCAGTTTGTAGTTTAATATGTCTGCTAGCTATATATGTATAGGTAGTCCAAGAAATACCATGGAATCCAAGATGAAACAACGAGCCATCATTGAATTTCTGGAAAAAAAAGGCTGCAGTTCTACAGAAATCCACAGAAGACTGAAAAAAGTGTATGGTGAGCGTACAATTGACTATAGCAATGTCAGAAGGTGGGTGAAGTTTTTTCAATCGGGAGAATCGTCTATGTGCGACAAACCTCGTGGTGGCAGACCATCAACTGCAGTGACAGCAGAGAACCAACACAAAGTCGATGCCATGATTCAGAAAGACCGTCGTGTGACCATCAGAGATGTCAGTGATGAACTTGAATGTAGTCATTGCACTGTAGAAGCACTAATCAATGATTTGGGATATCGTAAAGTGCGTGCTAAATGGGTTCCAAAGCAATTAACTAGGGATCATAAGGCCCAGAGGGTGGAAGTGTGCAATGACCTTTTGACCAACTTTGAAGCCAACCCTGAGACGTTTTTGGAAAATGTAATTACAGGAGATGAGACCTGGGTATACCTTTATGACCCAATCAAAACAATGGAAGCACCCAAGTTCACCTAGGCCAAAAAAGTTTAAGTCACAGCGATCCGTAAACATAGTTATGGCCACATTCTTCTGGGATTGCCGAGGTGTTATTCTCATCGATTATTTGGAACCAAACCAATCAACAGTGATTGATACATTATTACACTTAAGAAGCCGTCCGCAAAAAAAGGTCAACAATTCCACTGTCAAATGTCATCTTACACCACGACAATGCCAGATCTCACACTTCGATGGCAACATCTGCGGCCATTGCCAAACTGTGGTGGGCAATAATGCCACATCCACCATAGAGTCCTGATTTGGCCCATTCTGACTTTCATCTGTTTGGCCCTCTCAAATACTGTCTCCGGGGTCAACATTTTGAAGACATATAGGTTGTTAAAATCGTCATACGTTCCTAGGTCAAACACCAACCACTGGAATTTTTCCAAAATGGATTCACAGCTTGGTTGAGAGGTGGAGAAAATGTTTGAGGGCAGATGGTGAATATTTTGAGTAGAGTCATTCTATTACTAAGACTTCAAAGTATTTTACTGCAAATTTTCAAATCTGTATCTATAATAAAATTTTAGTTGTGAGCATTTAGGCATTACTTTTTGAACAACCCTTGTATTTACACCAGTAAGATATATGTCTTGTTAAAAGCGATTAAAATTGTGGGAAGCAGCAACCGATTCCATACAAGTATGTAACAGATTCAGAATGGAATGGATGGGATGGAGGGAGGGGGTGAGAAAGAGAGAGAGAGAGAGAGAGGGAGAGAGAGAGAGAGAGAGGGAGGGAGAGAGAGAGAGAGAGGGAGGGAGGGAGAGAGAGGGAGGGAGAGAGAGGGAGGGAGAGAGAGAGAGGGAGGGAGAGAGAGAGAAGGAGAGAGAGAGAGGGAGGAAGAGAGGGAGGAAGAGAGGGAGAGGGAGGAAGAGAGGGAGAGGGAGGGAGGTGAAGGAAGAGAAGGAGAGGGAGGAAGGAGAGGGAGGAAGGAAGAGAAGGAGAGGGAGGAAGGAGAGGGAGGAAGGAGAGGGAGGAAGGAGAGGGAGGAAGGAGAGGAAGGAAGGAGAGGAAGGAAGGAAGGAGAGGAAGGAAGGAGAGGAAGGAAGGAAGGAGAGGAAGGAAGGAGAGGAAGGAAGGAGAGGAAGGAAGGAAGGAGAGGAAGGAAGGAAGGAGAGGAAGGAAGGAAGGAGAGGAAGGAAGGAAGGAAGGAGAGGAAGGAAGGAAGGAAGGAAGGAAGGAGAGGAAGGAAGGAAGGAGAGGAAGCAAGGAAGGAAGGAAGGAAGGAGAGGAAGGAAGGAAGGAAGGAAGGAAGGAAGGAAGGAAGGAAGGAAGGAAGGAAGGAAGGAAGGAAGGAAGGAAGGAAGGAAGGAGAGGAAGTTACAGATATTACTTGTATATATCTTTTTGTACAGAGGTGTCCTCATACATCTATCCTCAATACGCCACGCAGTGAGACTTGCCTGGCATAAGTAAGAGATATGAACCACAACGGAACTTGGAATGAAAAAAGCTGCGGATGCTACATTGTATCACTCTGTATACAAATTCAGGGACACACACTCAGATATATATGAGTGTCGCATATCAAATGAATCATCACAGTCTGCTGGTGCGTCCTAGTCACCTTGCAATGCATCTTAGACGCATTTTTGGCAAAAAAAAGAAAAGATGCAATAAAGATGACCGATGCTAGCAGAGTATCGCTGGGCCTGGCGCACAGAGAGGAGCTTTTAAGCGTGACTGCAGCAAAAATGTATAGGGAACATCTAAGTAAGAATGCTGAAAGATGCTACAGGCAAGCAGAGCTTATAAATAATAGTATATCTATATAATCACTCTGCGATGGGTCTGTGTAGCCACTGCGATCACAGTCCCTATTGCAGTGGAGTGTTCGCGCACTGAGATGCATACACAGAACGCAACAAGGCGTCGGACAGCACATTGATCAGAGAGCGTTACAGACAGCTCGAGAAAGAACGTTGACCGATATGAATAGACATTTCTGCATGTTTGCCAACACTGTCTTCCTCATCTTTCCTCTGCTCTGTATGTGGACCAACCTGGCGTACATGTTATATTGTTTCAAAACTATTGACGAACCCGTACATGTATTAGTGGCCCGTATCAGATTCCATACATTCATTGTGAAAACAGGGAGTCATTGGTAACTGACCTGTGCAGTTCATCTTCAGAAGGCGAGTACTTGGAGGTAACATCGGCTAGATCCCCGAAGATCTGCTTGCAGTATGTATTGAGCGAGGACAGCAGTATGAGCTCCTGCCATGTGGTACTCAGCAGGCACGTGTAATCTTTAATGGACAGATCACAGAAGAATGGCAACTTCTTCACCCATGTGATCTGTCGGAACAGTAGCTCGTCGGCAAGGCGGCACAGGAGGGCGAACAGCTCAGACTGAGTAACCTTGTACCTGTGGGAGGACGAGGAGATATCGCAATAAAGGTTCAGATAATGGAAAACGTGCAACGCGCTGAGACGCTCACTTCAATTGTTTTAATATCACTGATTAGCAACCTCTCCAGATTCTAAAAGATGCCACCGCTCTCTATGGCATCCTGTCCTGTCACATGTCATCGGGAAGCGACATGTGTGATCATTATGGATTTTCCAATGTCAAGTGAATGACGCAGCGTCTCTAAAGTAAATAACTTTTCACACTGGCAGTTTAACGTCTGGGATGATGAACACACAAACACACATTTAATATGTGGTGTGTATATATACACATACACACATGCACACACGTACATACATACACATTTTATATACTGTGTATGTGTGTCTGATGTACATATATCCACCCCTTAATTTGCTGAATCAACAAAGCAAGCCAATAACGGAGCATTGCTAGAACATCCATGATGCCATCTGCTTGCACTGGTGATGCCAGCCTTGTAACCTACAATCTATGCAGATTCCACATGTGGCATTTGATACCCTACATATATGGAATCTATGTATAAGGAACCTTGGCGGCACTCAAGGAGTCTTAGAATTAAACACTCTGGCCGTATTCATTTTGGAGTGAAAAGCCGCTCTCGGCTAAACTTTTTCGCCGATGACGTCATTTTCACCGTTTCCACTTATCACCGTATTCGATTTGTCCGACTTTTCGCGGGTGCGAAAAGTTTGTGCCTTGTAACCAGCGGAAAAGATTCGCCAATGAATACCCGGCGGAAAAAAGTGCAGAATTGGTGTTTTGGGGTGCAAACTTGCGACAACCACCCTAAGCCCTTTTTACACCCCCCTTGACGCTAACTGCGTCAAAAAAACGATAAAAAAAACCACAAAGGACACCCCCAAAAAGCACTTTGGAAAAGTGGGCAAAAATGTTCAAAGTGGGGGTACAAATTCAAAAACTAGCGAACTAGCCTTTGGGGGGGTCAGGAAGTATGGGGGAGGTGTATTTTGGATTGCAGGTGATTGCTGAAGGTGCGTTTTTGGCGCTTTTTAATGCTCGACTTTAGCAACTTTAAAATAAGCTTGCGGCCATTTTCATGTACCCCAAATTTGATGGGACTAGATATTGTCAAAAAAAAAGTGGCTAAATGCTATTCTTCACCACTCTCCCAGGAGGCTAAATAGCACCTATTGAGACCAAAGACCCCAAATAGCTTTAGCAGGGCTAATCTGGGGTACCCATAGTGAACCTCCATGTCAGAGCATTTTTTGGGGGGGTGTCAGGCTGATTTCCCCAAAAATGACTGAACTTTGACGATTTAATTTTCGCCGAGGCCCGTTTTCGACGATTTGGAATTGAATACGGGGATAAGCGGGGACGTACGCGATGACTTTTCAACGGCAAAACCTCAGATGACGGCGAAAAGTCTGGCCTCTGACTTTTCGCTCCAAATTGAATACGGGCCTCTGGACCCCAAAGTGGTGTCATTTTAAACAAAATAGAACACCCTTTGGTGAAGTTGCAGACCTCTCTCTATGCACGTTGTCTTTAGCACCACCATAGACTCTATGCACACTGGGCCTGATTCAGACCCGCTCGCAAGCACTTGAGCGCTCGCAAGCCGGTCGATGGTGGGCTCTGCACACGCGCAGCAGCCACACTGCGCGTGCGCAAGCTCCGGAGCGAGAGAGAAATTCTCTCACTCTGTGGCGCACTACAAAAGGGGCAGCTGTCGATGCTGATCGACAGTTCGTCTGCTTTGAAGGCGTCGCGGGGGGGTGGCTTCACAAACGGAGGCGTTCCCAGGCGAACAGTGATGTCAGTGGGAGAGCTCCCGGCTCTATTAGAGCTGGAAGCACTCTGGGGCTTGCGGCCACGAGACCCTACCACAAGGGTATCGTTGCAAGCCCCGATGGTCGCGATGGTCTTGACCATCGCGACCATCATCCTGGCCGCTCGCAACAGCTGTGGGTGGTCACCTGCAGCTAAGCGAGCGGCCAGGAGGCCGCACAAAAAAAACCGCCCTGATTCAGAGCGAGCGCTCTTTCAAAGCGTCCGTCTCTGAATCAGGCCCACTGTCTTTAGCACCACCATGTGGATAAAATCTATGCACGCTGTCTTTAGCACCACCATGTGGATAGACTCTATGCACGCTGTCTTTAGCACCACCATGTGGATAGACTCTATGCACGCTGTCTTTAGCACCACCATGTGGATAGACTCTATGCACGCTGTCTTTATCACCACCATGTGGATAGACTCTATGCACGCTGTCTTTAGCACCACCATGTGGATAGACTCTATGCACGCTGTCTTTAGCACCACCATGTGGATAGACTCTATGCACGCTGTCTTTAGCACCACCATGTGGATAAACTCTATGCACGCTGTCTTTAGCACCACCATGTGGATAGACTCTATGCACACTGTCTTTAGCACCATGTGGATAAACTCTATGCACGCTGTCTTTAGCACCACCATGTGGATAGACTCTATGCACGCTGTCTTTAGCACCACCATGGGGATAGACTCTATGCACGCTGTCTTTAGCACCACCATGTGGATAAACTCTATGCACGCTGTCTTTAGCACCACCATGTGGATAGACTCTATGCACGCTGTCTTTAGCACCACCATGTGGATAAACTCTATGCACGCTGTCTTTAGCACCACCATGTGGATAGACTCTATGCACGCTGTCTTTAGCACCACCATGTGGATAAACTCTATGCAGGCTGTCTTTAGCACCACCATGTGGATAGACTCTATGCACGCTGTCTTTAGCACCACCATGTGGATAGACTCTATGCACGCTGTCTTTAGCACCACCATGTGGATAGACTCTATGCACGCTGTCTTTAGCACCACCATGTGAATAGACTCTATGCACGCTGTCTTTAGCACCACCATGTGGATAGACTCTATGCACGCTGTCTTTAGCACCACCATGTGGATAGACTCTATGCACGCTATCTTTAGCACCACCATGTGGATAGACTCTATGCACGCTGTCTTTAGCACCACCATGTGGATAGACTCTATGCACGCTGTCTTTAGCACCACCATGGGGATAGACTCTATGCACGCTGTCTTTAGCACCACCATGAAGATAAACTCTATGCACGCTGTCTTTAGCACCACCATGTGGATAGACTATATGCACGCTGTCTTTAGCACCACCATGTGGATAGACTCTATGCACGCTGTCTTTAGCACCACCATGTGGATAGACTCTATGCACGCTGTCTTTAGCACCACCATGTGGATAGACTCTATGCACGCTGTCTTTAGCACCACCATGTGGATAGACTCTATGCACGCTGTCTTTAGCACCACCATGTGGATAGACTCTATGCACGCTGTCTTTAGCACCACCATGTGGATAGACTCTATGCACGCTGTCTTTAGCACCACCATGTGGATAGACTCTATGCACGCTGTCTTTAGCACCACCATGTGGATAGACTCTATGCACGCTGTCTTTAGCACCACCATGTGGATAGACTCTATGCACGCTGTCTTTAGCACCACCATGTGGATAGACTCTATGCACGCTGTCTTTAGCACCACCATGGGGATAGACTCTATGCACGCTGTCTTTAGCACCACCATGTGGATAAACTGTGTTATATGATCAGATGGAACTGTTTTGTGTATGTTTTATTATATATGGAACCCCCAGTAATGCCCCTTATGCAGAGCCCCCAGTAATGCCCCTTATGCAGAGCCCCCAGTAATGCCCCTTATGCAGAGCCCCCAGTAATGCCCCTTATGCAGAGCCCCCAGTAATGCCCCTTATGCAGAGCCCCCAGTAATGCCTCTTTATGCAGAGACCCTAGTAATGCCCCTTTATGCAGAGCCCCCAGTAATGCCCCTTATGTTGTGCCCCCACTCACCTGTCTGTGCAGTGCTTGCCTTTCTTCACAACTGCCGTTGGGCACCGCTCCAGTCCACGCCGTCCCGCGTATATCCTGTCGCTGACTGGATCTAATTAGATGCAGAGCAGCAGACGCAGGCTCCGTTCGTCGCAGGCGACGCAGGTGACGTCATGACGTCACCCACGCACTGCATCACTGGAAACGCTGGCCTCTGAAGCGATCGGAGGCTTCTGATCGCTTCAGAGACCCAGTGTTGCCAGCTTGTAATAGTAAACACTGCCTTGATCGGAGCACAGGGGTGTTGGCCGCATATTACATACATATGAGCCCACACTCTGGGGCCGCAGAAGATGTTTATTCGGGCCGCATGTTTGACATGCCTGATCTAGACATTGTCTACCTTTGTACTGTAGATTTATCAATCCATAACCCTATTTGTTATGGGAAGGCATAGACTAAGAATTTGTATCGCCGCTCGTCACAGCAAATGTGTTTTTTTTCCCTGTTTTAAACGCTCTTTTCTGCCAATCGATTGCTGACGGTACTCTGGCAGCGTAAGAAGTACTTGCACCGCTTCACCAGTCACTCCTAGAAGAGGCGGCACATGGGTGACCAGGGATTCCTAGAAGAGGCGGCACATGGGTGACCAGGGATTCCTAGAAGAGGCGGCACATGGGTGACCAGGGATTCCTAGAAGAGGCGGCACATGGGTGACCAGGGATTCCTAGAAGAGGCGGCACATGGGTGACCAGGGATTCCTAGAAGAGGCGGCACATGGGTGACCAGGGATTCCTAGAAGAGGCGGCACATGGGTGACCAGGGATTCCTAGAAGAGGCGGCACATGGGTGACCAGGGATTCCTAGAAGAGGCGGCACATGGGTGACCAGGGATTCCTAGAAGAGGCGGCACATGGGTGACCAGGAATTCTTTTTTTTATTTTAAATCTAATTTTTTCTGTCAAAAGGAAGCACAAACTGTACAATAATAATGGTAGATGGATATCAAGGCACAGGACCAGCAACTTCCTAATTTCCATAGCCGCTGGCAATCAATGATTAGCGCCTCCCGTATAACAGTCTTCTAGAATGCATGTCATGAAAACTTAGACAGATGTGTCCTCATACATCTAGCCTCAAAATGCCACACAGCGCAACTTGCTTGGCGTTAAATGAGCTGCCAGGTCCCGGTTAACTCTGCTAGTGTCGAGCTTCTTTTTTGCACCTTTTTTTGCCCGAAAATGAGCCTAAGTTGCAATGCGATGAGACTTAAGGCGGGTATCCACTACCAGACAGTGAAAAGACTGAACGATAACGATATCGTTCACTACACTGCAGGGTGCCCACACTGAACGATATGTCGTTCAGTGCAGGCACAATCAATCATTTGCAAACATGCTGAACCTGACCATATCGTCAGGTTGACCAGCATGTTTGAACGATGATAGATGTCTAAAAGACCAGATGTTCAAACGATGTTCAAACGATTTTATCATTATCGTTCAACTTTATCGTCTAGTGGATACCCCCCTTAAGGGGTAAATTTACTAAAGTGAGAGTTTTTAGAAGTGATGTTGCCCATAGCGATCAAACAGATTCTACTTAACATTTAACTAGCACCTTCTAGAAGATGATAGCTAGAATCTGATTGGTTGCTCACTTCTAAAAACTCTCACTTTAGTCAATTTACCCCTAAGATGCACCAGCAGACTGAGCTGAATAATTTGATATGTGACTGATGTACTGTATATCTGTGTGCACCAGAGTCTGTAAATGAAGCACAACGGAACTGGGAATGAAAAAAAGCTGCGGCTGCTACATTGTAGCACTTTGTATACAGATTCAGAGACTCAGTCACACACAGATATACAAGTCCTAGTGGCATCGCATTGCGACTTAGATACATTTTCGCAAAAAAAAGATGCCCGGCGCTAACGGAGTCTCACGGGACCTGGCGTGCCGAGAGGGGCTTTTTGGCGCGACTGCAGCAAAGATGTGTAAGGACACATCTATATCTCAATATCTATGACACACTCACCCATCTTCAATAAGCATAGGGGTGTTAAGAGGTTCCATATCCTCTGCAGCTAACAGCTGGTTAATGAGCGTGTGTGACTGGGGGTCCAGGCTTCGCGTTTGGGATGGGATCAGAGCAGAATGAGCAGAGTAGCTAAAAAGATGAGGTAGGTACTGATAGTGCGTAGGTCCGGGTGTTCCCAAATACTGATCCCGTAGAGAACTGAATCCATTTAGCTCGATTGATCTACTGAAAGAAAAATAAAAAAAGATTAGTGCCAATGCCATAAAGAAAAAGAGGCTGTGTCTAACATTCCAGTATTACAATTCTTCTTATCAGCTTTTTTCCTTTTGGTAGCTAGGAAAGCAGAGTTTATCTACCTGGAGGAAGGCGTGGAGACTGGGGAAGGTTGGTTGCTCTCGGACACTCCATTGCCTGGAGAGCTGTGGTCACTGTCTCCGTTGTTACTCCAAGAAGTGTTGGCTTCTTCTTCAAACTCCTGACCAGACATTATTCTTTCAATCTCCTCATCGGAAATCTAAAAACACCAAAAACATGCATAAATGTGCAGTTCCACCCATATATCAACATAAGGGCCGCGTTATACTGTATGTGACATGTGGGCGTCAGAGATGGCTGCTCAGTAAGTCTGCCTTGTGCGCTGCCTCCCATATAGATACTCGCTAGTATGACGCAAGGAAAATATGTTTAGAAAAAGTTTTGAAACAGGCAGCACAGTGGTTAACATTGCTGCCTCACAGCTCGGGTGTCTTGGGCTCAATTCACAAAAGATCCCTACCTGTGTGGAGTGAGTATGTTCTCTCTGAGTTTGTGTGGGGTTCCTACGCTTTCCTCGCAAAAAGTCCAATAACTTATTGATAGTTTAATTGGCTTCTTACAGAAATGGACCCGTGTGTGTTTGTATGTAATACTGCTTTTATACCTAACTTCCAGGTCTGACCCGGAGGTTGGAACAGGGTTGCAATCCGGATCAGACCCAGAACTTCCCCGGCGCCGACCCAGGACATTCTCGAGTAGGTGCCGTTCACACCGGAGTCGGGTCTGCAGTGACCCGGCTCTCCCGGCGTTGAAATGGATGCTTGGAGAGGACGTCATCTCCAAGCGACCACTGAAGCCAGCCAATCGGCAGGCATGCGGCACGCTCCAGGTCATCATGACCCGGATCGCGCCATTTACACAGCAGCGTTTCACAGGTCGTTCCCGTGTTAAATCCTGCAAGTTACCTGGGTTGGATTGCTGGGTCACT
This sequence comes from Taudactylus pleione, assembly GCA_031769625.1. Classification (NCBI taxonomy): domain Eukaryota; kingdom Metazoa; phylum Chordata; class Amphibia; order Anura; family Myobatrachidae; genus Taudactylus; species Taudactylus pleione. The sequence continues at coordinate 1,308,622 of JAUIMM010000109.1, forward strand.
CCACCAGGGAATCCAACCCTGTCCCCTTATACACCAAGGAGCTACCCGGGTTATAGCTCTGGTGTAAAAGGGGTATATGTGTGTTTATGCATGTCTGTACAGATATGTCCTCATACACAGCCCTTCTCGGTGCACCAGGTTCCGTGTGAGCATCTTTTTAGGCCATAAATGTGTCATAGGCCCGTATTCAATTTGAAGTGTTAAGTCCGGATCCGCGTTAAGTTTCCAGCAATGATGTTATTATCGCCTGTTTTGGTTTTACCCCATATTCAATTTGACAGACTTTCCGCCTAGGCGGAAAGTCAATGCAATGTAATAGGCGGTAAAGTATCACCTATGAATGGGAAGCGGAAAAAAAGTGCAGAATTGGGGTTTTGGGGTGCAACGTTGTGGGAACCCCCGTGCAGCCTTCAGACAGTCTCCCAAAGGTAATCTGTGTAAAAAAACTTAAAAAAAAAAAAACTTAAGGACACCCCAAAAATTGACTTGGAAAAAGGGGGCGAAAAAAAAAATGTTGGGGTACAAACTTAAAAACTAGCGAACTTGACTCTGGGGGGGTCCCCAAGTATGCCCCAAGACACCCACTTTCCCTTAATAACATTCGTCATCTCCAGGAAGTATCTTAAACAATCGGTAACATCGGACCCATACGCAGCACTCGTGGCTGACCATACCCTACCGCAAGCACTGCGAGTGCTGCTGTGTGTAATGCAGCCATGTGACGTGCACGCTGACGATGCGTCTTAATTGTGCACGCCCCTGAAATGGCAATCAGATGCACAGACACGCCTGCGTTCCCACCACCACACCCCCGTTACCATGGGCCACCCCCTGTCACCACCCCCAAAGGCACGGCCTGTCACTCATGCTTGCGTAGCGTATGTGTACAGGGTGCGATTGCTTCACGATCGCATGGACTGGTTTGCGCACACGCACTGCGTCTTGTACGCATGCGCAAGATGCAAACATCGGCAGGCTACATGCGAACGCATCCCAACGAACGGGTCTGAATCAAGCCCTCTGCTCCTCCGGGTCTCACCTGTACTGGGCCAATGCTTTTGTTTCTTCCTCCTGGCATCCCATCTTCTCTGATCGCTGGGGGAACAAGAAAGTTAAAATGTTTTCAGTACTTATAATATGACACAGCATAACACTACTATAGTCACTGGAGTCATACAAGATACGATAGAAGGGAGATGGTAGCACTGCCCCAGTATGACGCGGTGTTGAGGCCACGTACAAGAGCCCCCTTAATGTTCCGTCAAATCAAGAAATTGACTTTAAGGGGCATATTTACTGATGTGCGGGTTTTTAGAAGTGGAGATGTTGCCCATAGCAACCAATCAGATTCTACTTATAGCACCTTCTAGAAGAGAATAGTCAGAATCTGATTGGTTGCTATGGGCGACATCACCACTTCTAAAAACCCGCACTTTAGTAAAAATAGCCCTAATGCTGGCCATACACCTGCACGATTTGGGGGCGATTGCCCAATTTTCGATGAGTCATATGATGGATCTTGTGAAAATCGTCTATTTTTTTTTAGTAAGATAAGATCCGATGTGCACTCCCGCAGCTCCTATAATCGGATCTTATGATCAGATGTGCATCCCATATGTTCCATCGTATCGTGTGCGGATCGTGCCGGTTATTTTGTTCATGCGATCCATCGTGCAGCAATTCAAGTAATTTCAATGACTGTCTCCAATGAGCACATGAGGCACAGGATCGATCATACGAAAGATCCTGTGCTATTAAAAACAACAAATTAGCTGCCGGGACTGTCGGGGAGCTCCGGGGAGTTGGATGGTGAATCGGATCTGATGCTGGTCGTGCAGGTGTACGGCCAGCTTAAGTGTGGTCATGGTCTGCTCGGATACATTAGTGCATATATAACCCATGGAAGTTATTTCCCAAAATGTGCAACCACGAACCTTGCAATATGCTTAATGTGCTCTCTAGGTTTCGGTGTATTTTAATTATCTCTGTGTGGTTTTCTATTTTTTTTTTGCACACCAAATCCTTGTACAATGTACCATGTTTTCTGACGTCTCTAAAGCGCCCTCGAGTCCTAAGGGAGAAAAGCGCTATATAAATAAAATTATTATATGTGCCTTCCTCCCCGTCTACCCCATCTGTGTCTCACCTGTTTGTCTGCCCCTCCCCTTTAGAATGTAAGCTCTTATGAGCAGGGCCCTCTACCCTCTTGTGCTTCTCCTTACTTTACTTTCATCTACTTCTTACTCCCCACTAGGGCACCTAACACCTGGTTGCTTAAGCTCTGCTGCTTATGTGGGTGTTGTGGTCGCTAATGTATATTTTCCATGTCCTTGTCCTGCATTCTATTGTATTGTACTATAAGTCTTTAGTCACGTATTGGTTTATATACTTTGTAAGGCGCTGCAGAACACTTGTGGCGCCATATATATAAATGATAATAATAATATATGCTGGGACTGTTCAAAACTGTAAGAGACACTTATGAAACTAACTAAAAAGTCAAACCAGTGGCCTTAAATAATATTAATACATTAGTAATACAATGTAATGTTCATAAAGGACACAAACAAATGTGCAATTAGACACTGGTCAGACTATGCACTGCATATAGGCAGTGGTCTGTCTGACCTGTGTATACAATGTGTAGAGAGAAGGATTATGTAGTTCTTTAATGTAGAAACAAGGCTACATACCTCTCTCACTTATACCTAATAAGGAAAACTTGCTAGATATCTTTTATCTTTAATGCAAAGTAATGCAGAAAATAAGAACCACAGATGAATAGGAGGTACATTCAGTTTGCATGTCTGAGGGAAATGCTTTGTAGAGATATTAAAAAAAAAACTAAGATGTTGAATGCATTTATCAAATTATGTAACATGCTTTTATTTGGTATAAACACCAAATATTTTCATATAATACATCTAATTCTACCTTTGTTATACAAAAATAAACAGGATTACAGACATCCACTGACAGATTAAAAAAGGCATTCTGAGTCATTGAGTATATTTTAATCCATCCTCAAAATAAAAATGATTAAGAAATCTTAATGTAATATAAGGAACTGCATATTTCATTCATTGTCACTAGGTGGCGCTGATTTACTAAGTTATACTGTGTGCAGAATGCTAGAAATCTAACCTTGATTTTGGAATTTCCCATGCCTGGATGTGACCATATATTAATGAATATGGTGCTCGCCTCAAGGCAACTTAAATAAGGACTAGAAATCTAAGTCAAATTAAAAAAATCTTTGTAATGATTCAATAAATCCAGGAATTAGATCAGGATATTAAAAATTGTAAAATTATTCTGGTGGACTGGTGTTAAAATGATTGTGTTTCCTATTTTTTTCTTTTAAACATAATAAAACAGAGAAAGTTTTAATGTCATAGGGACCTGAGTGCACAGTAATGAAGACGTTTGTCTTTTTCGTGTCTTTTTATGCATGTACATATAGCTATACAAATTACTCGGTAATACCACATCCCATCTCATAAGAAAAAATAATACCCTATAGAATGTAAGCTTGCGAGCAGGGCCCTCGTACCTCTATGTCTGCTGTACCCAGTCTTGCTCTTTTACTGTTCGTTCCCAATGGTAAAGCACAACAGAATATGCTGGCACTACCGTATATAAATAACTATAATAAATAATATTATTGAATTATTAATCATAGTTGCCATAGTGTGACATAGGGGACAGTAATGGGGGGCATAGCTTGGCATAGGAGGCCGTGTGTTGGGCACGGCCACGCCCCACAAAACAATGCAGAGATTACCGGCATTGTACAAGGGGAGGGGGCTTCGATGACATCATCTGCTGTTCAGGGCCCCCACTTCACCCAGTAAGTAGGCGGCTGGTGGTCGGTGGCGTTCGGCTCAGGGAGACTTGCCCACTTTTGCGGGCAGCCGGAAACGCCACACGATGTTTGAAGGGCATCCCAGCCATTGCAGGAGAGTAGGTACGTATGCTATTAATAATCTTCCTATATATGAGGATAGGCTCAAAAAAAAAAAAAAAGGATTATTTTATATCCAAAGATTCTAGAGCGAGACATCTAACAATTAAACAATATGGATAATTAAGAAAGCTGTATATTGGAATAATGTAGACAGTATTAGCTCTCTATAGGTTATAATAATGTTGATAGTATAAATTAAATGTTATTTTGACAATGGATGCTACAAAACTACTTACTTGGAGGAGATATAAATAACTAGTGTATATATATATATATACACACACACATATATATATATATATATATATATATATATATATATACACACACACACACATATATATATATATATATATACATACATACATACATACACACACACACACATATATATACACATGCACACACTAGTTAATTGTGTTAAATAATGAATACAATAAAACAACAAAATAAGAGTATACCCAAAGTGTTCATCCTATATTATGGCCTCTTCTATAAATTTATGTCTACGTGTTACTCTATCTACTACCCACTAACACCTCCTGTCAGCGTACACTGTGTGTGATATTTACGGTGCAGGCATATTGTGCTTTGAAATGCGGTGTTACTGCTGTAACTTGGCTTCCTGCCTTTTGACCTTGAATACAGTAAATTTCAAAAAGGTTGATACAGTACATTGGGGCAGCTTATGTTGCTTACGACATTCCGGCATCACACTTTCTCAAATAGAAAAACAAAAAATACAACAGTCTGTGCTTAAAGCCTGCCCCAAACTTTCCAGGGGGTATATAATAGAACACACATAAACGACCAATTCCAGAATAAACACAGCCCGTGCCATGCAGAGGTGACTTGGTAACTAGCAAACCTGTAAGTCGTTTTCCCAACACATCCAGTCCTGTAATCTATCAGAAGATTTTTTTGCATTTGTACCTCTAACATATGCTGAGTGTGTTCAAAAACAAAACTGCTTTCGGGTCATACCTGCCTATTTCATAATAATTTTACTTAAATAGCGGTCTTCCTCCAATAGGGCTCCCACAACCCATATATAAAAATCTGATAGGGTTACCTTTTGTAAAACCCCGCTTTACCAGATAACCATGTTTGCAATGCAGAGGATAACTGGAGGACAAATCAATGCTGTAACATTTTATGCCTTATAGGGAAATGTTACTTAGGGCTGGAAATGTATAATAAAATGACTCACCTAATAAAAAAGGAAAATTTTGTCGCTCTAGTTTATCAGTTTAAAAAGACATACTGAAGCTGGTAACACCGGCACCCAAAAAAAGGGGTATCCTAACCCCTACCCCGCCCCTGTCAAAAAAAAAAAAAGAAACAGCAGTGTAAACTGCGGAATTCTAATTACTCAATTAATACAACTGGTGTAATATTTATTGAGTTATTAATTTACTTTTTATAACAGAAAATAAAAACTCATGGGAATACCTACAGACCAGTGAGCCTTACATCAGTAGTGGGAAAAATAATGGAAACACTATTAAAAGAAAGAGTGGTGGAATATCTCCAATCCAACAATTTACAGGATCCCAAACAGCATGGCTTTACTCAGGGGAGATCATGCCAAACAAATCTTACTGACTTTTTTGACTGGGTGACAAAAGTAATAGATCAAAGGGGGGGCCGTAGATGTAGCTTATCTAGACTTTAGTAAGGCTTTTGACATGGTCCCGCATCGCAGAGTGATAAACAAACTGGAAAGCATGGGATTGGATTCTATGACTGTTGAATGGATAAGATCTTGGTTGCAGGATAGGAAACAGAGAGTTGTAGTAACTGGAATGTATTCACAGGAGGGAAAGGTTACCAGTGGAGTACCCCAAGGATCTGTACTTTGGCCAGTGCTTTTTAATATCTATGTTGCTGATATTGCAAATGGTATTAAAGGAAAACTATGCCTTTTTGCAGATAACACAAAAGTATGCAACAGGGTAGACACACCAGGAAGGGTAAAACAAATGACTGAGGGTCTAGTTAGACTAGATGAATGGGCAAGAACATGGCAACTACAGTTTAATGTAAAAAAAAAATGCTAAATCATGCACTTGGGTCTCAATAACCTAAAGGCTAAATATAGTATCAAGGACACTATAATGGAAAATACAGAGGAGGAAAGGGATTTAGGAGTCACCATTTAAAATGAGTTAAAGGCAGGCAAGCACCAAAGCATTGAGGAAGGCAAGTCCGATGCTTGGTCGCATAGGGAGAGGAATCAGTAGCAGGAAAAAAGAAGTGATAATGCCACTATATAGGTCCTTGGTACGGCCTCATCTAGAATACTGTGTTCAGTTCTGGAGGCCAGTATCTCCAAAAGGATATAGACACATTAGATACGGTACAAAGAAGGGCAACTAAAATGGTGTATGGCCTACAGCACAGAACTTACCTAGAAAGGCTAAAAGATCTTAAGATGTATAGTTTGAAGCAGAGAAGGGAAAGCGGGGACATGAAGGGTTTTAACAAGGGACAGGAGGGAAGCATTTTTCAAAGGAAGAGATGTACAAGAACACGAGGACATGCACTGACACTGGAGGGAGGTAGGCTCAGAGGAAATTTGAGGAAAAATGACATCACAGAAAGGGTAGTGGATAAGTAGAATAGCCTCCCATCAGGGGTGGTTGAAGCTAAAACGGTGGAACAATTTAAACACGCTTGGGAAAGGCATAAGAATATCCTTCATAGAGACGTAAGGAGCAAATAGGGTTGAAGTTGCCTAAAGGATACATGAAAAGGGGCAAATTAGATGGGCCAAGTGGTTCTTATCTGCTGTCAAATTTTATGCTTCTATAATACAGAGTCACATTAAAATATAAACATCATTAAATGTGTCATAAGTCCAAATAGAAGTAGCTAATTGTCAATAGTGTATTTGCTCTGCTGATATAGCTACAGTATTATATCATACTTGCCGACATCCAGGGCCAGCATTCCGGGAGGGGGAAGCCAGTCTTCTTCGGTGGGGGGGCGTGGTGCGGCATAAAGGGGGCGTGTCAAGGGAGGTGATGTGACAGTGGGGGCAGAGCAAGGGCGTGTCCGCACGATCGCATCATTGTAGCCCCGCCCCCTCTTCACAATGCCGAAATAAAAAGTATTGTGACGCAGGGGGCAGGGCCACGATGATGCGATTCAGCGCAAATCGAGTCACGGCCACCCAAGCTGCGGGGGATTCTACTGTAATTGCGGGGGGGCAGACGGGTTGGTGGCTCTCGGGAGGCTTGCTCGCCTTTCCGGGGGGCTGGGAGCAACGCGCCATTTTTGGGAGGCTCCCGGACAAATCGGGATGGGCAAGTATGTATTATATATACCTATCCTAGCGAAGTGAGCAGGATGGGGGGATAGTACCGGAAATCGCAGGTCCGTAGAGGGGGCTGGGAGAACGTGATGAGATTTATGTAATTCCAGCCACTCCTCGTGGACCCAGGATTTGTGGTATATTGAGGTGATGGGATGGTCTTATCACGGAGTACTCACCTGTATTTCCTCTCTGGGATTATCTCCGAGAGGACAAATTAAAAGTCAGCAAGTATAGTGTATATATTTACTATCTGTTCATATTAAACACAGTAGTTGTTAATGATAATATCTGTCTGTCACTGTATTGGAGTATTAACTCTCCAGAACAAAAATATGAATATATTAATAATTCACTAAAAGAGCATTTCATCCCCTACTTGAAATAGTGAACATTTATATTTGCTATGGCTCATATTATGTGAGTACAATTATGTTCCAGAGTGGGTTCCAAATTTGCCATTTACCAGGGATAATTTATTATAAGCATTTCTATCAAACTGTGGGGTAACGTTAAACTCAGGAAGATATCATAGAATAATGCCAATAATTACAGTTCTTCTCTATGAAAAAACTGCACAGTGAGAGGTGGACACATCTACCTTCCAGCGCAGACCGTTTGGCACATTCGCTAATCGCCATTGGACACTGGAAGGAAGCCCATCGGGCTGTTACCTATAGGGAGCATTAACCCCTTTACTTAATTCAACCATCTCTGTCATATTGTAAATACTGGTGGGTTCTGCCTACTTATATATCTGGATGGGGTGGGTACGGGATGCCGGCGGTCATAATCCCAACAGGGTGAGGATACCGAAACCTGTCGGTAGTATCTTAACCCAACCCCCAGTGCCTAAACCTAATCTTCCCCTCCTCACACCCTAAACACCTAAACGCCCCCCCCTCCGTGCCTAACCTTAACCCTCCCCCTAGTGCCTAACCCTTCCCCCAACCCCACTACTTGCCTTCAGGATGCCGACGGTATGGATGCCGCCGTCAGGGATTCTGACAGATGTCGGGATTCCGGCGCCGGTATTCTAAATGCTGGCACCCCCTGTGCAGGAATATCCCATATGGATCCCATATGGATATACTGTATGACCATCTCTACTGTTCAGAGGAATCTTCTCCCTTATTAGACTGAACGTTTTTAGTGTCGATTGGATTCCATTTAATGTGCAGTTTGTGTAAGGTGATAACCTGTAATTATTGCCGTTATTCTCTCGTCTTCTGCAGACTTCAGAGCTAACACACAATTTAATACATACATCAGCAGAACCAATACACTACTGAGTATTAGATAGTCTTTTAGCGTTCTGATTCATATACTATGTTTATGGTGGTGTGCACATTTCTAATGTGACTCTCTACTTGCCAGGAGCTTTTTATATTCGTTAATTAGTTATTAAATGCCCTTTCCATATTACACTGCTCATATTAATTGCTTAATTATACTTGTGTTCAGGGCCGGTGCAAGATTTCTATGTGCCCTAGGCAAAGCTACACAATTCTGCCCCCTGTATAGCTGACCGTGACGAAAGTTACATTATATACATAGTTGGTTTTTTTTATTATTATTTTTTTATGTGCCTCCCTGCAGCATAGATACCCCTCTGCTACTGGTATATATTTAACCAGTGCACTGCCACACACAACATACATTTATTGTTAATATATATTATATACTGTCTACAGCACCATTACACTTACTGACACTCAACATACATGTGATGTTAATATATACCGTTTACAGCACCATTACACTTACTGACACACACACAACATACATTTGTTGTTATATATATATATTATTATTAGCATTTATTTATATGGCGCCACAAGTGTTCCGCAGCGCCTTACAAACTACATAAACAAGTTGTAGACAAGCGACTTACAGAACAATACACTACAGGACCAAGACATGGATAATATATATTGCTACATTAGCGACCATAACACCCAGATAGGCAACAGAGCATAAGCAGCCAAGTGTTAGGTGCCCTAGTGGCGAGTAAGAAGTAGATGAAACTAAAGTAGGGAGAAGTACAAGAGGGTAGAGGGCCCTGCTCGTAAGAGCTTACATATATATATCTACTGAAGTATGGAGGAGACTAGGGGGCGGGAGATTATTTAATTGCTTTCACAAACATGTGAAAGCAAGCGTTGCGGCATGTCAGTGGCAACAGGCGAAAAAAAAAACTGCAAAATCCCTATTTTTGGCTAAACCCCCCCCCCCCCCCCAATGATAAATTACCAAAAAAAAATAAATTGTAAGTTGCGTACTTTGTCGAATAACGAGCGCACACATTTTAGGCGAAAAAAAATGGTTTTAATGTACTGGGTCTGATTTTTTTGGGGGGTGGTATGGATGAGTCAAGTGTTTTAAACATTGCACGTGGTCGCAGCAGGCGTTTTTTTAACGGTTTTTAAAATTGTGTTTTTACGGCACGAAAATATACTCGCACCAATTTTAACGTGCCCCCAATTTACGTGGAACAGTAATTTTCTGGGAACAAAAAATAGCTATCTTTAAAAAAAAATACAAATAAAAAATTCAGACAAAAAATTGTGGAGTCGTTTTTCGCCAAAGTACGCAACTTACACATTTTTTGTCCAGTCATTTATCATTAGGGGGGGTGTCCAAAGGGTTCTGAAAGAAATTCAAAAATAGGGATTTTGTATTTTTTATTTCTCCTGGTCTGGAATGGAGAAAACTTTTCTCCAGTTTTTTTTCGCCTGCTTTTTTGGTGAAAATTTAGCAGTTTTTGTGTCCGTTTTCGCCAATGGTGGAAAAAACTCTTTCGTTGCTAATTTAATACGGCCCTAACTGTGCAAAAGTGGGCAGTCTGGGGGGCCCATGACGCGATTCACGCTGAATCGCGTAATCGTAGCCCCGCCCCCCCCCCCCCCACTTTAGAGTGCTTGTATCATCAGCTCTGTACAGCAGGGGGTGGGGCCACAATGATGCGATTGAGCCGCACCGCCCACCTGCTGCGATGAGGGAGCCGACCTGTCTCTGTAAGTATGATGGTACACAACAACACAAGCACATTTATGGCAACTGCTTAATTGCTACACTAACACCAAGGGCTGCCAACCACACTTCTTACTTTTCTCTCCTGCCTCTCAAACTGTCAAGCTGGGTACACACTTGTTCCATCGACGAGTGATATATCGTAAGTACCTCTGCAGGTCTGTATGGCCAATGAGCGCTTTTGGGCCTGATTCAGCAGTGTATGCAATTGCAACTATGTATGCAGATCGCCCGATTGTTCATTACTGCGCATGCGTATGCACTGCGCTGCAAACATGCTGCAATTACGCACGCAGATCGGAATCCATCGCAGTGACAGGCTGTGAGTGTTTGGGGGGTGGTGACAGGGGAGTGATCGGAGAAATGCAGGCGTGCCCGTCCATTTGAACGCCATTGCATGGGCGTGCATAAATTAGCCACTACGATGGCATACGCAGCTTGAGAGCCCACTGTGTGCGACAAGCTTGCAATTTCTGCAACGTGTCAGACCTGCTGTAATGGCGTGTGAGGGGCTGATGTGCTTTAATGGTACCGATGTATACGCAGGACTGCGAGGTATTATGGAAGTGAGAAAGCAGTAGTGGGCGTCTCTATGCTGGCTGAGCGGTGGCAGGCATTAGCATATATTTGCAGGTGTATTGCGTGCGATTTCGCAGCTGCAGTCACAATTGCGATCCGTGCTGAATCAGGCCCTTTGTTCAGACAGGTCAGGTAGGCCCTGCTGCACAGCTGGTGCAAACATATCTTAAAGACATATCTGTGCATCTGGTTGTGTAGATGAGTGACCCGCCGACCACCTGTACACTGGCTGCCAGGACCCGCTAAACTGACATCACAACTGGGCTAAATGCCCGCCAAGTTGTGATGTTGTCAAAATGTGTACCCAGCCACTCTGGGTACAAATTGGGCATCTTATCCTTTTTACTTTGGAGACACTAAAAGCGCACATGCACTAGCAGATATTAATGAGCGATTGCACGGTTACGACTTAGAAATCGTGCAATCGCTCATTAATCGCGCACAATTTACGCACTATAATGTCAGAAAAAACCAGCGATGCGCGCTCCCGCTGGTCGTTTCTGACATCAATCATCGGCTGAACATGCTGGTCAATCTGCCGATAACGACAGATTGAACATGTTCGGGGATGACGGAGGGTGCCTACACTGAACGACTAATCTGCAGTGCGCAGGGGATGGGGAACGACGGTACGATTACAATGTCGTAATCGTACTGTCTTTCCATAGTCGCCAAGTTGATGTGCGGCTTCAGAAAAAAATACCCGTGCCCTAAAGCAAACCAATTCTAACAAATATATATTATCTATATAGATTTATATTTAATAAAACCATTAAATTATATGTAATACTTAAATATATATTATCGTAACATAATAGCTAATAATTCTTACACTTTCTACATGGTTGAAGACTAACATAACTAGCAGTTTTCAGTGTCCACATGATCACAAAACAGGACGGGAAAATCCCTGCCTGACGTTACCAAACACTAACATTTTTTCTTGTTTGTTTGTTTGTTTTTTAAAGCAATGCTGAGAGCTGGGAGTAACCTTAATTGCGAAGCAAAAATACCTCTATAACCAGAATTTGGTCTGTCCGGTAATCTTTCAATAGACAGTCACTAATGAATACATTTCCTTTATGGGGATCTCAAGGATGTACCGTAAGTACCCTTTACCGGGTATTCACTTAGGGATAAAAAAATAAAAATAAAATAAAAAAATCCAGTGGTAGTTTTATTATTACAGACATGATCAGTTCATAATTAGAACTGGACTGAAGAAGCAAAGATAAGGCGATTATGGAGATTAACCACTGACACATTGAGCCCTGTGATTACAGAGAGCAGAGTGTGTCCAAACAGGTCCTTCTGGTGCCCAGTCTTTGTTTGGTATCTGATTTCTTCCCAGAAACACTGTTTATCTCCTGCCTTGCCCTGAAGGGCTGAGGGATTTTGATTTCAAACAGAAAATTGGACTTAAAACAGAGAAGTCATTGTACACTTCAGACCACCAGCACTCACAGAGGTGAAACTGCACTTTGCTCTGTTCAAATATGCATTTTGTTCCCATACACCATACAATTAAGATTCAACTTTCAAAGCCATTCAGAGGAACAAACAGCTGGACACTGGTATACATACATTCCTTCAATGATGTTAACGGACAGATAGAATAATATTACATGAGAAGTGTGACAAATTAGTTTATGGGTTCTTGTAAGCAAATACCCTTTTATGATTAGCTATTATTATCCCTTTATGTATATTCAGTAGGGGTGTAAAAGTTTTTCAGGGAATAAAGCTTACTAGCATAGTGGAATATTTCAGACACTCTTAGGGGAAAATTCTATTACCCACGGATAATTATAGCGGGATAATTGTTCCCCCCCGGGCTACTCAATTAGCCTTGAAATGCGGTCGCCGGCAGGTATAATCGTGGATTTTTTCCGGACCTCAGCAGGTTCCGAGAAAAAAAATCTACAATAAATAGCACGTTTTCGCCCATGGCGCCAGCGAAAATACATAGGTCTGTGAACTTATCACAGATTCTGGGCTTGATTCAGAGCCGGACGCTATTTGCGGACGGTCGTTCCAAAAAAGGGGCAGGCTATTTAAATTGAGCGCTCGTTCTTTGCGGTTTGTTGACGCCTCTATGTCTGAGAGAGCGAACAAAAAATGCGCTTGCTATAATGTATACACGCCCCTTTGCCGTTCGCATCATACGTCATCTCCGGTATTTATTAGATTAATCAGGTACATCGAAAGGCATCTGAACTGCTCGCAGTGCTTGTGGTAGGATTTTCTTACCGCTATCACTGCGAGCAGTTCAGGTTAAAAGACAACCAAGTGACGTTGTCGATGACGCTCCTTTACTAATTATGCACTCCCATTAAACGCCCTTTTGACCGTTTGGCACGCCTGCGTTCGGATCTCCACTCCCCCGTTTTCAAGCACCTTCCCTTGTTACCACCCACAAACGGTACATTCTGTCACTCAAATTAGCAGCCCCTCGCTGTTTTGCGAGTGCACGATTTCCAACCGCAATAACTGGTTTGCGCATGCGCATTATGACCCATACGCATGCGCAGTTGTGCGAACATCGCTCAGAGCGAACGAGCGGCTCTGAATCAGGCCCTCTGTGCGTTTTCGTGCGAATCCCGATATTTTTTTGCACGAGAAAAACTGTCTCTAATTCAATCGTGCGCTAAAAAAAATGGTGATGAAAAGAAACGCGAAACGATTATCGTATTTGAAAAATTATCAGGGGATAATTGAATTCCCCCCTTAATCTATCAATGGTGGGAAACAGAGAAGCCAGCATATACCTTCATTATACAATATTTATATACACTCACCCTGTGATCAAGCATCCGGCCCTTCTGACATGTAAAAAGGTCCTATCAGATGATAGTGGTTCATGGCCGGACCAAATAAATCATTAACAGAATATTTACTTATTCCCTTTATTGAATATTTGTTTGAGGATTTATGTCCGGTTTAGATTTTTGTCCCCATTTATATAACATGCATTTATTTCTAGTCCTGCATTTTGTAATGCCCCTGTTTAGCAGACTAACATTACAGCGCTAAAAAAAAATCCATGTGTCAAATACATACAGACTCCCCTCGCCCCTCCCCCTCCCCAGGGGTGTTTATACAGAATAAGAAGGTAAGCAGTACACGTGAATAGCTATTGTGTTATTCTAGCTTTCTCAGGCTGATACTATCTCCTAATCTCCGTTCCTTATCTCCTACTCCAAACTGCTAACTTTCCCAGAACTTCCAGGCGTCGCTAGAACGCTTCATATACCCCTTTGTGTGCGTTTGCCAATAGACCTTCATTCTCTCCTTTACTGATTGGAACTTTATAGTAAAACTTATCGCTACAGGTAAGCCAGGCTGACTAAATCCAGCATTTTATGAACACTGCAAGGACAAATGGAGTAATGATCACCCAGTTCAAGACACCAAGCAAATGAGCCACCATCCATGTCCGCCCATCCAATTGTGCTTCAGGAAACGCCCTTCAGCAAGGACTGCTGCTGGGGCCCCACCTATCATCCCATCTGCATAATAAGCACCTTGGGACACGTGCCCAGATTGTAGAACTCTACCCCCAGAGCGATAATGAAATATTAAATATCACACTGATGATTAACTGCCGCTCGGAGTATAATTATCGCTTCTGGTGAAAGGAAAAGATCAACTGTCTACAAAATACTTTTAAAGTGTAAACACTGTTCTAAGAGAAAGCGTATTTATGACAGGTACAACTTCTAGTGGTATGCACACCAGTCATGGAATAAATACCTTTTTAAACACACACACAGGTAAGGGCAATGATAACACGGCTTGCATGGTGCATACACAAGGCCAGATTTGTACAATGAATGATTTTTACAACGATTTGACCGATTTCATCAACGATGAACGACTGAACGATTTCTGACGGTATTAAAATGAATTAAATAGTTAAAATCTGACTGCAAACACATCAGATTTCAGAGATCGTTATCTGACAAACGGGAACGCGCATCGTTCGTCGATGCATGCCCCACATGTCAGAGATATGAATGATTGAACGATTTTTACAATCGTTATCGTTCATATCTGAAAGAAAATCTGACCGTGTGTATGCAGCATTAGTCCCACCTCCAGGGATGCAAAGTGGGGGGATTGCAGCAAAACATTGCAGGGGACAGGACACGATGACCCAATTTGTGGTCCTGCCGCCATCCCACCCACCTGGACCTCCCAGAGAGTGACTTCCCGAAGTCAGCAAATTTTTTAATTTGTTTACTACATTTAACATCACGCGATAATAAATTCTCAGGCTAATCCACCCTTACAGTAAAGATTAGAAATATCAAATGCAGTGTGTATAGATATGTAATTTAGTTACTCCAGCCCATCCTGCACCCCGGGGAAAAAAAATGAAACGAAAACTTATACAAGCAAAGTCTTTCTTATTTAACCCAAATCCCTTCCCAGGGCTCGCTTGGGTATGACATTTGGATACTGTGTATGTGGCTGACTAACTTCTGATGTAGGAACCTAGGTCCTGCAGGAAACCCTGGCGTTCCCAGAGAGACACTAACAATCCTCTTCCTGCCTTTGTATGGTTACATAATGATTTAAAAATATTTCCACTTTGTGGCCAGTATCTCATCAGCATGCACTTTTTAACATTTAACATGGGTCAGCATAGATGGTGTAATGGTTAGCATTACTGCCTCACAGCACTGAGGTTGTGGGTTCAATTCCCACCACGGCCCTAACTGTATGGAGTTTGTATATTCTCCATGTGCTTGCGTGGGTTTCCTCTGGGTCAGTGGCGTAACTAGGGTATTTGGAGCCCAGGGCAAATTTGAAAAGGGAGCCGCCCCCCCCTCCCCATGTGCGCGCGCCGTAGGCGTGGTCACTTAAAAATGGGGCGTGTCAACATGACACACCCCTTTATTTTCAAACTGAACATTCCTATCCATATGCACTTTAACCCCAGTAGTACCCCTTATACAGTACCCCCAGTATGCAGTTGTGGTCCCTCTCATGCAGGCCCATAGTAATGCCCCTTATACAGTATCCCCAGTAGTGGCCCCCCCAAATGCAGTGCCCCACGTAGTGTTCCCCCTTATGCAGTGCCCCCAGTAGCAGTCCCCACAATGCAGTGCACCCAGTAGCGGTATCCCCTTATGCAGTGCCCTTTTATATAGTGCCCCCAGCAGTAGTCCCCCCCATGCAGTTTTCCCAGTAGTGGTCCCCTTATGCAGGCAC
Organism: Taudactylus pleione; assembly: GCA_031769625.1. Classification (NCBI taxonomy): domain Eukaryota; kingdom Metazoa; phylum Chordata; class Amphibia; order Anura; family Myobatrachidae; genus Taudactylus; species Taudactylus pleione. Next base: position 1,324,734 of record JAUIMM010000109.1, read on the forward strand.
CCTGTAGTGATCCCCCCTATCTAGTGCCCCCTGTAGTGGTCCCCGCAGTGCCCCTAGCATTAAGCCCCTTATATAGTGCCCCCAGCAGTAGTGTCCCCCCCTCCCATGCAGTGCCCCCAGTAGTGGTCCCCCTGATGCAGGCTCCCAGTAGTGACCCCCCCCCTATCCAGTGGTCCCTGTAGTGGCCCTTCCTATTATTGCCCCCAGTAGTAGTCCCCCGAGTGCAGTGCCTCTAGTAATAGGCCCCTTTTAGAATGCCCCCAGTGGTAGTCCCCCCCCCCCAAGTAGTAGTCCCCAGTAGAGTAGCCCCCCCCCCAGTAGAGGTCCTCCCAATGGCACCCCCAGTAGTAGCCACACCTCCCCCAGTAGAGGTCCCCCCCAGTAGCAGCCAACCCCTCCCCCGTTGTGCAGTTAGGTTTAAAAATAAATAAATATATATATATAAAAATATACTTACCTGATTCCACGCTGCTCCCGCTCCTGTCCGCGATGCCGCTCCCGCCCTTCAGTCCGCCCGGGCTGGCGCGCTCAGCATTATGGGACTGACGTCATGAAGTCAGTCCCATTACCCACTGCAGGAGCCGGACGGAAGTCCGGCTCTTGCAGTGGGTGCTGCAGCAGTCAATGAGAGTCTATCTGACTCTCATTGGCTGCTGTTTAACACACGCATCGCCGCCAGCGCTGGTGGCGATGCGTGTGTTATGCACAGCCTGAGCGCGCCTCCTGGCGCTATTGGGCAAGCGCTCAGGGGGAGGGAACGGGCTCAGGCGTGCAGCACAGGACCGGCGCTGGAAGCCAAGCGTCGGTCCTGTGTAAATGTGTAGCGCTGACCGCACTCACTGCGGTCAGCGCTACACTGGCTAACTAGGGCGGGCGGGCCGGTACGAACCCCGCTCGCCCTGCCCTAGTTACGCCACTGCTCCGGGTACTCCGGTTTCCTCCCACACTCCAAAAATATACTGGTACGTTAATTGGCTCCCAACAAAATTAACCCTCGTGTGTATGTGTGTGAGCATGTGATAGGGAATATAGATTGTAAGCTCCACTGGGGCAGGGACTGATGTGAATGGCCAAATATTCTCTGTAAAGTGCTGCGGAATGTGTGTGCGCTATATAAATAACTGGTAATAAAATAAATAAACATTTAATAACTATTTTAAAACCCCTTGGTTGATTGATTTGCACTACGAGTACACCATTTAATTGAAAAAGACTAGAGTACTAATTATTATGTTAGTATATGTGTTTGATGTACGCCTTGTATACTCAGTTCTTCTATAAGATTCTGGTAGCATTGCAAGCTGGATGTACTGGAGCAAGTAGTGAGTATATTTGTCCTTTAATACATGACACCACGCAAAATTCAATTCATTCTAACTTATAAACACATTAGACTTATACGCTCCACTAGGTGGAGTTCTAGTACTAATTATATTACTGATATACATGGCATTTATAATCTACATCATTGAACTTCAGCAGAGCTGCCATCTCTACAATATTTACATTTGTGATACACAATCAAAGCATTGTGTTATGCCTGTGCCGTTACTTTAATAATTTAATTTGATTAAGTCTTTTTATTCTAGTACATTAGTAAGGCAAAATAAAAATGTGATTTGCTGTGGGTTATGCTGCCCATCCACTAGGCGATTAAACCTAGCGATTGAGCGTTAACGACCATCGTTACCGCCCAATCGCTTGGTAATCGCCCGCAAATCGGGCAGTAAAATGTTAAAAACGACCAGCGATGTGCGTGCCCGCTGGTCGTTTTTAACATCTATCATTGCCCGAACATGACGGTCAACCTGACGACGCCGTCAGGTTGCCATGTTCGGAGATGATTGATCTGCCTACACTGAACGTCTGAACGTTCAGTGTTTGCACTTCACCCTTAGGGGGACGACGACACAATTATGTCGTCGTAATCGTGCCGTTGTCCCCGCAAATAGTAGTGGATGGGCAGCTTTACACAATCGTTATCCCGATCGTTCATAAATAGTTCCAATGTGGTTTAGGCAAGCACGCATATTCTTTGCTGTTGTGCATAGTTATATTATCTGCATTAAACATATCTCTAGAATTCAGCTATAAGCCAAAGCAGCACAACAGATTAACGATTCACTGAATAGAACACTGACATTTAGCTTGTAAACGGATTACAGGGTACCCTGACAGACTGTGGCTCTTGATATAATATAGCTGGTAGATACAATTCTCAGATAAAAGATGTACTATTGTGATAACAATACTTGGAAACGTTAGAAATCAAACTGAGCCAGTTCATTTCAATTGTATCGAAGACCACTGAATATTTGATAACTGAACAGGGGTGTGAATTTCTCATTGCTGCTGTGATCTGTGCTTCTCACTGAAGCCTTCAATGGAAGCAAGGCATCATTTAACACAGATGGGTTAATAGCAATATATAATGTGAATGGTATGTAGAGGCCATTTAAGAATATTCTGCTTGTCTAAATAATTAATTATAAACCCTATTCCTATTTTATTGCACCAATAACATTGATGCACTCAGACAGCCACATTACATATAGTGTAACAAAACCAAGCACACCAGAAGGACATCTAATAACCAAACATACTGATCAGCTCTTGAACCCTCATCTCCCCTGGTGACCATTTCCATACACTGTATATGAAATAGGAAGAGTATTAGAAGCTAATGAGGCATTCCTTCACCATATAACAGAATAAGTCTACAGGCTGTGTACACGCAATGGAACTTCAAGGTGACAACTTCACTCACATATATATATATACATGGACACAGAAATTGACACTATAAAGACAGTCTACCTTTTCTGTTCATCCCCATCTGGAGGCACTTGAGGAGTCGGCAGTACTGGCAGCGGTTCCTCTGCTTGCGCGACATGACGCAATTCTTGTCGCGGCTGCACCGGTACACTCTCTTATTGCAGATGCTGCGTTTAAAGAAGCCTTTGCAGCCCTCACAAGAGATGATGCCATAATGCAGTCCTGTGGCACGGTCCCCACAAATAAGGCACGCTCTCTGGTCAACGCGGTCATCTAAGGAAGAGAAAGAATGTGTTGACATAACCATCTTATTAATTGATTCAGTAAAACAGGCAAGTTTACTGCGCTACAGTACGTGGCAATCATAGGAATAACACGATTGTGTCTACTGCGCTACTATATATTAAAAACGGACACAAAACAGTGTTCGGTACAAGTCATCTCCCTCTCTGCACATTATCAGTGGTTTCCTTTGATTTATTCTAACCAGACTTATTTAGTAGCACTTACAAGCGGGATGTGGCCAATATCCTGACCGCGGGGATTTTGGCGTTCAGAATGCCAGCGCCGGAATCCCGAACTTGTCATAATCCCGACCACCGGAATCCCGAAGGTAAGTAGCGGGATTGGTGGGAGGAAATTCCCCTGTAGGCCACTCCGACCTGGATAGTGAGAGGGGGAAGGCTAGAATACTGACCGACAAGTGTTGAGATTCTGACCGCCAGGATCTCAAGCGTGGGCATCCCGTACCCATCCTCTTACAAACTTATGCTGACCATACACAGAAAGATGTGAGCGACAATCCAACCATCGGGTACAAGGGGCTGAGCGATGCCAACGATCACTGCGTGCCTCCATACAATGGGCATGATGTTAATTAAACTGCGTGAAATCAGCAGAACGACGGTCTGGACGATTGATCATGTTTCAAAAGGTAAATTAAATCACAGCTGTTTTCAGCATTGAACTATTATCATTCACGTATATATAACTGAATTACAATCATTCAGAACAGACTTGTGTTGTTTACAGTATGACCAGCTGAATAAGTGTGCAAAAAAAAAATACTTGCAAATTGTTTTTATATATATATATATATATATATATATATATATATATACACACACATACACACACACTCATATGTCTACATACTTATGATCAGTGCTTTTAAAACAGTTACATCTCTTTTACACTAAATTCCCAGATCTGACCCTGTGTATTGACACTGTTCCAAACTGGGTTAGACCCGGGACAGCCCCTCTTCAGACCGCGGCGCCGACCTGGGTTATTCCCAGGTTGGCGCCATTCACACTGCACATGGGTACAGGGAAACTGGTCTGCCGGCGCTTGTAGATGACATCACCTCCAAGTGCCAGAAAATCCGGAAATCACCATCCTGTAAACGGGACCCGTCAAGGCAAACTGGGTTACCCGTTTTCACTCTACCCGGGAATCCATCTCTGGTCCCTTTTACACCAAACAGCAACCCGAGTAAACTCTGCAATAACCCCAGTTTTAGCTGTGTTGTAAAAGGGGTATCAGTCAGCCATGCACCGTTCCGAGAGAATGGTAGTAGAACCTTACTACAGATCTAGAAAGTAAAGTTACAGTACGTGATTTGGTCACTGTCCTACTCTGAACAAATATGATACAGCCCAAGATTTTAAATACCAAGCAACCCCACAATAATGTGCACCAAGTCTGATCAGCAATTATATCGGAAATAAAAGAATCATTCAAATTATATCTGAAATAGAAGCAGCATTAATATTTTAATAAAATCTATCCTCCAACATATGTCCTTTTTCACTGTGAAATACGAAATACTTAACAAGGAGTGGGAGGGAATGACTAATCTGGCTGCACAGATCTGGTAAAGTGGCCAAATTATCAAATAGCTGGATTTATCAATTTTGCCAAGCTTCACAGATCGGGTGGGTCAGGCCTAACAGGATTAGCCCCTGTCACTGAGGTCAGTGACCAAATAACAGAATTATGCGCATAACCTGACCGAATAGATTTTAGCCCCATCCACACATGGACTTTGTCCAATTTAACAGAGTATTGGTTAACATCATGGATCTTTGTGATTGCCTTGGAGTTGGAGAGGTGGGACGCAAAAGCACAACCACAGAGATGCCACTTCAGTTTGAATGGGTTTAATGGATATTCTAAGCTTTGCAATTAGAGCTTTTTGACCCATATCAGCGGTTTATTAAGTTATTTTGTGCAAGACGTGGAATGTTTATTCTACGGGTCAAGTCGGTGATGTAGACAGCAGGAAATACCCCCCATACACCACACTTTACTGGCTCCTGTCTAATACACCCACGCAGTGAACTTAATGCAGGATAAGTGTACCAATAAGATGGTGAGGGTCTAGGGGGGAGCTGAGTCGTATCAGAGTCAGGATTCAGTCCTGCCGGCAAGGTATCCGTCTCAGAATTAGTGTACGGCAAAATAAAAGTGAAAGGCAAAGTGAAAATAATTTATGCAGATGCTGCAAAAGTGACAAAACTCTTTAGTACATAAAAATAACAATGAGACAAAGGGCTAAAAGGAAATCTGATATATACAGATGCATCCTCATACACCTAGGGGTAAATTTACTAAAGTGAGAGGTTTTTTTTTTTTTTTTCTAGAAGTGGAAATGTTGCCCATAGCAACCAATCAGAGTCTACTTAACATTTAACTTGCACCTTGGCTAGAATCTGACTGGTTGCTATGGGCAACATCCCCACTTCTAAAAACTCTCACTTTAGTAAATTTACCCCCTAGACTCAATACGCCTTACAGTGCGAGATGTCCAGCGTGAGTGAGCAGCCAGGTCTCGTGCGGTTCTGCTGGCACCGAGTCTCTTTTTTCGTCCGAAAATTAGTCTTAGACGCAATGTGATGCAACCAAGATTCACCAGGAGACTGCGCGGATTAATCGGATAGGTGACACTTGCATATCTGTGTGCTACTGAGTCTGTAAACTAAGCACAATGGAACTTGCCGTGGAAAATAGCTGTGGCCGTTCATCGTAGCACTTCGTGTACAGATTCAGACTCCGTCACACCCAGATATACACGTCACGTATCAAAGTAATCAGCGCAATTTCGGGCAGAGAAGGACGCAAAAAAGATGCTCGGCGCAGGCATAATTGCATGGGACCTGGCGTGTCGAGAGAGGCTGTTTGCAGTAATAGTGTATGAGGACACCTCTGTATGAATATATAGAGATATATATGAACGTGATATCAAGTATCAGAATGCATATGTAGAATAACATTTTGATCTTCAGGCATGTTGGTGGAAGTTATGTGAATATATCATTACAAAAGTGAATCTAGTTGTGGAATAGTGTTGGTTAAGGTAATAATAATAATTATTTAATAATTATTTAAATAATAATAATAAAATAATATTTAGCATTTGTTTGTAAGTTACATTTCTGCAAAGAAATAAATACAGATAAATTCCAACATTTCCAATTGTTATTGCGAATAAATGTGCTTTATAGCACAGGATTAAATATACAGTGTACTGCATATCCCTCTCTCCCAATTTATTCCCAACAAAAGGAGGATTTATCCGGATAAACCCCACTACTGCGAGATACGGCACAGAGCTACATTAAGGAGAGTTATTTTAAGTGACTTGCAACGTGAAGCATGATTTAAGATTAAACGCAGATCCAAGATAATGAGGATACATCTAGGTTAACGAAGTAGAATGCTCCAGTCATCATTCTGGCAGTTTCCTCTCTTCGTCTGACATCTCTGTCCCTGAAAATGACGGCACGCCAAGTAGGATTGTGCTCAGAGAGTCGGCAGCCCAATTCTGTCGCAGTGGGAAAGTTACAATCAGATGATACCAAATCTCACATGACAGCTCCTCTAGCTCCCGGACATACAATTTACATTTTAGTTCTATCTGACGAACGATAAAAGCCAGTTTTAGAGAAATGTAACCCCTTTGTTACTACAGAGTAGAGGCGCATTCTTTGACGCTATAAGGGTTAACGGAATTATTTAAAATATTAAATTACCAAGTAGGTTTCTCCTGGTTTGTCACATCCCCCAAAGCCTCTCTTTTACCATATAATTGTTTCAATAGGGTGTGCTCCCTACATGATTGGATTACTACTAAACATATTGCTTAGCAAAAGAAAATTCTGGACTAGCATAGGAATTTGAAAAACACTAAGATTTCATGAGATTTGTCACTTCTAATGCTGGGTACACACTGGCAGATATATTGGCCGATCAATTGATTGGCCAATATATCGTGTGCCCGTCGGCCAGTGTGTACCAGCGATATGTCTGTGAACTACGTCGTTCACAGACCATATTGCTTCAGCAGTGCAGCACAGCTGACGGCAGATATATCTGCTCATCGTGCTGCGTGTACGGGCGGTCAGCTGACCTCCCGTACGCTTGCAGCACAGGCCGCTTAGATGTACCCAGCTTAAGTCGGGATTCACCAATTGTGTATTTTGTAGGGCTGTGCGCAGACCCGCGTGTTTTGGTTTTGGATCTATATCTCCTTCAAGGTTTTGGATCTGGATTTTTTAAAAATAAAAAATAGATAAAAAGTTTTAAAAACAGCTAAAATCATGTAATTTATGCAATCCAAAGCCCGAAATTCAAATTTAAAATCCAAATTGCGAACCGCAAAAAGATCAGAATCGCGACCCGGATTTACCCAGATCTCCTCAGGAGATTAGAACCGCGACTCAGATTCACGAAAATTCAGGTGGATTCGGATTTCTGGAGAACCGAACATCTCTTGTTTGCAGTAATTAGCTCTGCTGACACTCAGCACTGAGGTCAAGGGTTCAAATCCCACAAGGAGTGTATATACATGGAGTTTGTATGTTCTCCCCACATTTGTCACATTTCCTCTGGGTTCTCCAATTTCCTCCCACAATCCAAAAACTTTCAGGTATGTTAATTGCCTTCTGACAAAAATGTAACCCTAGTGTGTGTGTGTCTATGTGGTAGGGAATAGATTTACTTCATTTTATTTATTAACAGTTATATTTTTCATTCACATCAGTCCCTCCCATAGTGGAACTTACAATCTACTGTATATTTCCTATCACATACACATACTAGTCAACTAACCTACCAGTATATTATTGGAGTGTGGGAGGACACCCATGCAAACCCAGGGAGCACATACAAACTACACAAAGATAGGGCCTTGCAGGGAATTTGGCCAAGACCCCAGTGCTGTGAGGAAGTCATGCTAACAGTGTTGCTTAAAATGGATTGTAAGCTCCATAGGACAGAGACTGATGTGAATGGCTAAAAATTTCTCTTTAAAGGTCTGCGTAATGTGTGTACTTTAATAACTATTAATAAATATAAAATAAAAATTGATTGGTCGGGAAGCTGGCGCCGGGATTCTGACTGGTGTTGGGTCTCCGAAGCAGTCATTCCGAGCACCGGCACCCTGACAGCCGAAATCATGACTACAATCCCGCCACAGCCAGTGATTTAGTCTTCGGCGCAGTGTCACTGGAAACGGTGTCTTAATTGTGATGGGCATTCTGATCAACCATAGGGTTGCTCAGGGGTCAGATCGTGCAACCAATGTTTCCAATGCTGCATTTTCGGACACAAGCGGGTGTCTCTTTACAAAAGACGGCAGCTGCGACATTTCCATAACTTCTCAGATCCGCTGCGAAGAAGAGACAGCGCCAACGGCTTCTGAATCAGGCCGCAAAGCTCTATCTGTGTGGAGCTTGTATGTGCTCTCCATATTTATCTGGATTTCCTCCGGGTGCACAGATTTACTTCAGCAGAGTCCAAGAACATAATTGACTTTCTGTAAAAAAATGGATGAGTGTGTTTTTGGGAATTTGTACGGTGAGCTCAATAGAGGCAGAGACTGATCTGTATTATTATTAACGCCGCATATAGATTATGCAATTATCGGGCCGATAATTGCATAGTGTATGGCGATGATCTGACAGTCTGGCATGAAAAGTCTTCTGATCATTGATCAGCCACATCTGGCATTGTATGCGCTGATGTGGCTGACCGTCCAACATTTGTTCCTTCACAGGGGAGGAGTGAGGAAATATCTCCTCCCCAGGGGAGGAGCGCAGATATTGTGGACCATGCACTGTGAAATTTCTCAGCATATGGCCACGATATCTGCTGGGTTTCAGGCTGTCAGACAAGACATTTTATCTGAGAGTGTATGCCCAGCATTAGAATGGCAACTTAATGTGCTTATCCACTAGTAGATCAGGAAAAGACAGTACGATTACGACATCGTAATCGTACCGTCGTTCCCCTAGGGGGGTGCAGTGCCTACAATGAACGATTGATCGTTCAGTGTAGGCACATCAATCATCCCCGAACATGGCCAATCTGTCGTTATCGGCAGATTGGCCTGCATGTTCGGCCGATGATTGATGTCGGAAACGACCAGCGGAAGCGCACATCGCTGGTTGTTTCCGACATTTGTTTGTATGTTTTGCGGCCGATTACTGAACGATTGCACTATTACGATGTCGTAATCGTGCAATCGTACAGTGTAATCGGCTAGTGGATGGGCACCTTAAGAGGGTCCCTCTACTGGAAGAAAGGTACTATATAAATTAAGTTATTATTAATTGCTGAATATTGAAGGTTAATCAGGCATGGATGAATGTGAATATAATTATAATTGAACAATAAACGAACAAAAGTGAATATGGAATATTTTGAGATTGTATTCAATATTGGCACTGCCAAATATCCAGTTCAAGATCTTTAATAAATCAAGTAGCAGATTTTTATTGAAAAAAATAATTGTAAGAGCTAAATGGGAATGTTAAAGAGGCAAAACTGAGAAGAATAATTACAGTATATAGCATAGTTGGAAACATTTAAAAAACAGTTTTCAGGTATAGGGGGATATGTACTAAGCCTTGAGTGATAACGTAGATATGGATAAAGTACTAACCAATCAGCTCCTAACTGTCATTTTCAAACAGTCTGTAAAATGACAGTTAGGAACTGATTGGTGGGTACTTTGGGAGCTATGTACTAAGCCTTGGGAGATAAAAAAAAAAAAAAAAAAAATGGATGGCGATCAACCAATTAGCTCCTATCATTTTTCAAACACAGCCTGTACAATGACAGGAGCTGATTGCTTGGTACTTTCTCTCTCCAAGGCTTGTACATAGACCCCTTTATCTCCCCCAGAGCAGCTGTGCGTAAGCACATCACGGGCTGTAATGGGGCCCCTGCAACACTACAACCCACATCAGCATTAGTTTATTCTATTTGATTAAAACATAGTTTTCTGCATTTTATTTACTCCTTCTAAAGCCAAACAAATAACGATATTTCCTCCAATACGCAGAAAAAGTGAGATTTTATTGTAAATAACAAATTCAAGGATAAACCTTTAAAACCGGCCAGTGTCCCTGAAAAAAAAATGTGGACAGTTGACAGCTTTGTCAGAATGGTGATTGTTGACCAGCTAACCACTGAGTAAACAGCTAAGTTTAATGCCCTTCACCCCCTGATGACCCATGGGAACACCTGTGCTGATAGCCATAATTTATTAATAGCCGGACAAACAGAATATATATTGATTAACAAACCACACGTGAAGCTACATAAAATGCACAAGTGCATTAGCTGAGGCTATAGAGTTGATACCCACGTTATATCTGCCTGTATATGCCTATATGCGCAAGGTCTTTGTCACTGGTGAACAGACAGCCCCCATTCACTAGCAGCGGGGTAAATTCCTTTTTTACTGTGACTTTCTGAATGATGGGTGCATGGACTGTACTTCTTTGGTACTTTTGATTTTATTTGAAAAGGGGAAGGAAGCAGTGGGATTCGGGAATTCCTTTCAAAGAGCACAAAATGTCAAACCTGTCATCGTGAGCTATTTATATCAAGGGAGGAGCAGGGAGCGGACAATGGTAGGGGAATCAATACCCAACATTCCAGCTGAAGACCTATTCACAGATACTGTACTCAATAGGGTCATGTAGTGGAGTTATCTTTGTCCCTGAATCCTGAACAGATTGATGAATGAATTGGATAGAAGTCCAGACTTTTTAGTCCTTCCTAATATATTTTCAGTGGATGCACTTAAAGGTAAAGCCTTCTTTACCTACGTAGCGAATAAATATCTGTCATATATGTGTACAGTACAACTCCACATTCCTGACCTTGTGTGAACCCTGCTCTCCATTCTTCATCAGTGATACAGCAATATAAACAACAAAAAAACAGACACAAAACAGTCTACTAGCACAAGGTGCATAATACTATTGTATAAATATTTATCACAGCAATGTAAACAGACTGTATTTGCAATTTTACTTTCAAGATTAAGGTATAAAACAAACATATATTACTTTTTATTTGTAAACATTTCTCAAATTTCTTATACAATACATAAATGTTGAAAACTATACTAGTGTTTTAAAAATAAAATCATTTAATTATTTGGATGTTATTGTACTTGTGAATTTCGAGCAAAAATATTCCAGTTTTGAGAAGATAAAAATGTGGTTTTTTTTGGAGATTTCAATTCCAGTTTTGTGAAGATGTTTGTTTGGTATGTGGATGTCACTTATAAGCGCAGGATTTTACAGCCTCTCAGGGAGGTTATTTAGGGCTGGCAGTTGTCAGGACTGGAATGCTCTAGCTTAGACATCTCTGTTAATCTATTTGAACATCTGACTTAGAACAATCCTCAATTCCTGCCCCTCTCCCTTTGTAGCCATGAAATTTCTAATCTTTCACAATGCTTTATCTGATAAAATATAGGGAGGGGATTAACCTTCCCATGCCAGGCCATTTTATTGGATTTGTGATCTTTTTTGGTCTTTTCTATAGCCCTGCAGTCTATGACCAGAGACAATTAAATCTCACGTAATCTATGGGAGAGACGAAAAAGACCACTATACCTTATAAAATACAAGTTATCTATAAGAAAGCTACTAATAACAGTCACACATTTCTATGTGAAGGTTCAGGGGTTTATCGCAATCCATGAGATTCCGACACCTTTTAAGATGATGGAGATTTTATTTTTGTCCGTGCACAACACATTTCCTGTCTGTAAAACTATTGAAGGGAAAAGTAAGCAGCCTCGTTTGCCAGAAAATGGTTTGTAGATAACCGGTTTCTACTTCACTGCTCAGCAAATGGAAATACAATGTGAAACCCCTTATGAAATTTTTTACATGTATACTTGTTAATGTTATAGTCAGAACTTTCATTCTAAGTTTTTTTCTGCTTTTGTAGAGATGGGTTGTAAGATCAATTGTACGTATATGCTGACAGCAATGTATTTATTAGATATATTTGTATATCAACTCGGAGCAATATATCAGTTACTTACGGCTATGAGATTGCAAGATTACATTCGCACTTCTATAGGGTGCAAGGCAAAACTTGTAGATGGATGTGACTTGGCGATCTGCAACAGCAAATTGTGTCCAAGGCATTGTATTGAATTCCCCCCTAAGTAACCTCTATGAAAAGATCCAATGGGTGCTCAGTACGTAGATGGCAGTCACATGTACTACTGATAATACCCAAACAAAAAACATTACAATGATTAAATGGGAATAAATAGTTTTGTAGTGCCTCACCTGTGACCAACAAATAGGTTATTTCATAATGAACAAGCACTTAAAACGTATCTCCTCTTAAAAGCCTACCAACCCTCTTCCTAAAATTACTACCACAGCAATCACCAACCCTGCCCCCTCTCCCTCTCTGTCCACCCATAACCCCTCTAGAACGTAACCTCTTGCGAACAAGGCCTCTCTCCTTTTGTGGCCACTATGAAATGATCTAAATTGCTTCTTGTAATTTTATAATGAATCATATATGTATTTTGTAAACTTGTAGATGGAATGTTGCTGTATGTTCCTTCCCCTTTATACAGCATTATGGATCCCTAGTGGAGTCATATCAATAAAAGATAATGAGATATAATAAAAGATAATAATAAAAGATGATGATAATAATAATAATAATAATAATAACAATAATATTAATAATAATAATAATGTCATATCTGATAAAGATCATTGACTGGTAAAGCAAAAGTAGTATGCCAACATTTGGTATTGTAATTTGGCCACTGGTGCATACATTCATTGCAGTCTGTGGCTGAAAATCTCTGTTGACTCATTATGGCAGATTCTATACATTTTAATAGATTCAAATATGTGGTTACGTTATTAGTTAAAAATAGTTTACAGCCATCTTCAAGAATATGTAAAAGATATGTCCACTTTTTGATGACCCCCTCTTTAGCCTAACCCCCCTCAAGCAGTGAAAAGTGTGGAGAAGTGGACCAGTGGAGAAGTTGCCCATAGCAACTAATCAGCTGTGAAGTAGCATTTATCAAGTACAGTCAATAAAATAATAGGTAGGAACTGATTGGTTGCTATGGGCAACTTCTCCACTGCTCCACGCTTTTCATTGATACATAAACCCTTAAATTTGCTATTGGTGGTCCCCCTTCCACCTGGAACCTTCATCACTACCTGCTTTCTGTGTGTGTGACCGCATACAGACGAAAGGGCTACCACTTTATAAACATAAAGTGAAAAACAAACATATAGATCGAATATACAATCAATATATGTAATATATGAGACTTGTATAATATGCAGGCTGTAGGTATGTTTCCAGGCTGCTTACAATCTTGACTATAAATCTAATGTTTTGGTTTCTGGCCCATAACCCCTTTATTTTGGACTACAATCCCCACAATCTTGTGCATATATGATAATCCTTTCACAATTCATCAATTCTGAAGCATATCCCGAATAATAGTCCTAGGAACAGATACTCTATGAGGCTAGACAAAGGGTTGGGTATGAAATCCCGGTGGCTGTATAGCTGCGGGTGAAATGCCGACACCGGAAATCCGAAAAAACAGAATCCTGATGGGGCAGGTAAGTATGCTAACCCTACCCTTCCCCCCCCCCCTGAACCTCCCTTAGGGGTGCCTAACCCTAAAATTCCCAGGGTGATGCCTAACCCTAAGTCCCTCCGGGGGTGCCTAAACCTAACCCCCCCCTTCCCGCACTCTAAACCTAAACCCCCCCCCTTCCCGCACTCTAAACCTAACCCTCCCGGGGGTGTGCCTGACCCTAACCCTCCTCCCCGGTGGTGCCTAACCCCCCCCACCTTCCCCTAGCCTAACCCCAAGTCCCCTAGCCTAACCCCAAGTGACTCCGTCGCCAGGCTAAAGATAGCCGTCGGCATTTAGACGTCTATTTTTAATATGAAGTCGGGATTTCGACGCCTGGATTCCGTCAGATGGCTTCCCGGCCATCGGGATTCTAACTACATTCCTTAGACAAAAGCATGTTCACAAATAAGTTTTCTAATGTAGCAATTAGAATTGGAATCTCTTACTCCCCCAAATTATATAAACTGGTCTTATGCTGTTATTTCTATAAGTCCCAGTGCACAGATCTGCATATAGTTTTAGCGCGCACAACCAGCAAAAACTGATCAACACACTTATTCGGTAGCCACGTTGTTTGATTCTTTCCACTTAAAATGTTGCAAAATTGACCAAGCGAGCCATAGCAAGCTTTCTTATCTAATCTGGTCATCCTAACTGGGCAGAAAACAACTCAAAAGGATACAGTTTTAACAGTTCACTTACGGTTTTGAATGACTAAAATGAGTTATGTGCGGTCAGCCTTAAAGCTTGGACAAAATAATACGGGATGAGACGCCAGGCGTGAATGAGCCACCGCTAAGCGGTATAGCAAAGCTATATTTTATTTAAATGTGCAGCTTAATTGCACCAGAGACACAATTAGGTCTATATCCCGACTGCCGGAATCCCGAAGAGGAGCAGCTGGGTTTGGTTAGTGTAAAGGTGCCCACACACATAGTGACATTTTACACGATTTGGCCGATTTCGACGAATCGTGACGACGAATCGGGTAAAAAAAAGTACAAATCGTGAGTTTATACTCACAAGCACGATGCCGATGCGCATCCCCGCTCGTCGTACATCGCATCTTCTGATCTGCCATGCTGTAGGGCAGATTAGCCCATCTGGGATACAATGCATTGGCTGCAAGATAGATCTTTAGTCAGATTGGACATTTTTAACTCCAAATCGTGATCACGACGGCAAGGGAGCTCCCGTGAAAGTTCATGAGGAAATTGGCCATTAAATCGTATCGTGAGGACATCGGTATGTGTGTGGGCACCTTTAGGTACAAGGGGGATGGTTAAGTTTAGGTATGTTGGGCAGCACAGACGGCGTAATGGTTAGCATTACTGCCTCACAGCACTGAGGTCGTGGGTTCGATTCCTATAACGGCCCTAACTGTGTGGAGTTTGTATATTCTCCCTGTGCTTGTGTGGGTTTCCTCCGGGTACTCCAAAAAGATACTGGTGGGTTAATTGGCTCCCAACAAACATTAACCCTAGTGTGTATGTGTGTGATAGGGATCATAGATTGTAAGCTCCACTCGGGCAGGGACTGATGTGAATGGCCAACTATTCTCTGTAAAAGCACTATGGAATATGTGTGTGCTATATAAATAACTGGTAATAAATAGATAAGGTACTAAGGGGGGAGGGTTAGGTTTAGGGTGTGGGGAGGGGGAGGTTAGATTTAGGCACTAGGGTGGGGGGGAGTTTAGGGTCAGGCACTGGGGGAGGGAGGGTCAGGCACTGGGGGAGGGAGGGTCAGGCACTGGGGGAGGGAGGGTTAGGGTAGGGAGAGGGGGATGGTTAGAATACTGACCAACAAGTGTCGGTATTCTAACCCTGTCAGGATTCTGACCACCGGGATCCGAGTGTCGGCATCCTGTACCCATCCCTACAGCAAAACACCAATCTGTACCATAGACGCTAGGCTGTGACTTAAACCACACAGGAATTAGTTTTAAATATGTACAAAGTCGCAGATGAATCACTATGGAACTTGGTATTAATAAAGCCGCGGCAATGTAGCACTTCGTTTACAGACTCATTCGCACTCATATGCACAAGTGTTGCAATTGGTTATGCTCTCTGAGATGTGGTCACAAAGATTTCTCCATGGCTGTTGCACCGGTCTCTAGTGAAGATTTTCTCATATTATCTGTTTATATTAACCGGCTCTAGAATCTACTGAAATACTGTAGAAGCCCTCAAGGAAAACGGTAATATTTGGAAGCTATGATATAAAAGTCAGCAGTTGGCTATGCAAACACAATCTAAAATGTAAAATCTGCAGCCCTCTGTATCGTGTTGCTGATCCTTATCTTGTAGTAGTTTTGCACATCAAAGACACTGGTGACAGGAAAGATTACTCAGTGTTTCATGGTGATTAATTCTAATTTATTCCAGGGAACGTTACCTTTAAAATAATATACACACATGGTTTTACAGTAGAGAGGGGATGGGTCAGCCATAGGGAGGCAGGGCCAAGCGCTGAAGCAATTATACTAGTAGTAATAATAATAATTATAAAAATAATAATTAGTAGAGGCAATAGAACATTAGAAAAATAAAAAAAACCAGTTTCATTACGTCGGTAATTTCAAATACCAGCCATTAGCTATTTGAAGGGGATGACATTTTGAAATACAAGGAGAGACAGGTCACCATACCCCAAAGGTGATGAAACCCCTGGCAACTTATCAGATTGTAGTGCTCGTAATAGAATTTAAAAATGAAAGGAAACCTGTGATTGGTTACTATGGGAGACATTAGGTTTACAAGACAGTTACCTGTGCACACGTTGTCACAAATGTCTCCACTGAAAATAAAATGGCGTGTCCTTATGAGGTCACATGTACCAATGAGAAGTACTGTATGTTTTCAACTCCACTCTACCGGCCTCGGCAGCTGAACTTTGTGGCAGCACAAGAAAACCAGAGGATAACAACCTTTGGATTTTTTTTTTTACAAGACCCCGTAAGAATTCCAGATGACCCTATTAAGGACTCCCAAGGCCCTATTGATTTCATGACCCTATGCTCTCTCCCTTTTTCTGCATATTAATGGGGGACTCCTTGTGTTATATTGCAAAGTGTTGGGTGGAGTGAAGCAGCATTACCATTGACCTCCCTATGCTCCCTTCGCTTTAGTATGCAAACCAACCCCTCTAACCTTGATATTTGAGACTGTACTTCCATATCCACAATAAGTTAAGCCATCACAGGAGTTAGGGTTTAGGAGGCATTTCAGGATACATTTTAGGTGTAACTATGGTAGCACAGCGATGTTCTACAAATCGATAGGGTAGCCAAATTATATATATAGACAATGAAATAGAAACTTTGAGCATTTTAGATGTTGGGAAGTTTGGTTTCAGTGATCAATGTTGGACACACAACTGTAACACAAATAGATACATTTGTATGTAATCAGAGGCTTACTATAAACAACTCCACATAACAACCGTAATTAATATATCTGCTGGATGATCAGCTTGAAGCTAGAGACTTCAGAAAGCCCACATACCAGGTTAGCCATACATATGTATATCGAATAACTTTTGAGGTATAGCCCCTTAAACACAATGCCCCCCCTCCGGAATTCTCTATGGAGATTTCCGGGTTTTTTTTTTCAATTCAGCCTTAATACCAATGTGCCCTTATAATTGACTAAAAAAAAAAACCTGACAATTTTGAAACAAAATCGGGATAGTGGATTTGGGTCCAAAAGAAATGACATTGTAAAAAAAAAAAAAAAAAATAAAGAAAAAAAATCCAAACGTGGTTTAGAGACTTGAACAGAGATCATTTAATTAGCACAAAAAGATACAAAAGCCAATTTTCTAAATTAGCTAGATCCATATATTCAGTAACAAAACATATAGCAGCAATAGATCAGAAATTGTTCCACTATGTTGATTATGGGATGTGACATAATACACTAGCAGACAGAGAAAATCTTGTCGCTCCAAAATCACAAAGCCCAGGGCTGGTAAGGTGGTGAATCCCTATCAGTCATCAAAAGAAATAAAAATAATTAAAATGCACAAAGTGATAAAAAAAAATGTAGAAAGCAAAAACATATTAGGGTGAAGAACCTCAAAACAGCCATTACCAACAAATTCACCTGCAAATCAATACAGTCATTAGAACCAGGGGTGAATTAACGCCAAGGGTGTGCAGTGGAATCCCTCATCTGGGAAGAGCGCCCCCACCAGGCTTCTTTCCCATGCTCTGGCAAGCGGGTCCCCTTTGCTGTGTCGGTCGCCACAATTCTGCTAACCTAATAAATGGTGAATTATGATAAATAGACACCTATTTTTTTCTACATGCAATTATTCAGAACAGATCAAAAACAATCAATTTAAAAAGAATCCATTTATACAAAATAACACATTATATCCATATTTATTTATTTATCAAGCGTTACTTTCGTTGTGCTTTTCACAGCCAGCTTTCCTTCCATCATGTGCCAAAACACATACTTTACACTTTAAACTCACATAGAAGAATATTTCCCATTGTATTTTTTCTGATTCTCATCAGCTTGTACCTAACAGACACAATTTGTGCAAATGTCAACAGTTTGGAATAAATGGGATCCAGATGAATGGTTGACCACAAATAATTGCACCACTCTCAAACCTACAGCCCGATGTGGCAACAGATTTGTGATAATTGCTTCATGAAGCACTTTTGGTGCCGAAATGTTTAGCTTTTCAGGCAATTTAAATGCCACTATGGTGTACGTAATAGAATGCAAAAAAGCTGCAAGCCAGTTAACGCAGAAGGCATTCCATATTATCTTTTATTTATAAGTCGCTGACAAATTATGATGTCATTCTTATATCAACACACAAAGAAAAGTTACCAAACCTTGGCAGAATGTCTAACATTCATGTTTTGACTACAAGCCTTTTGCCCTGGTTAATATCCATTTCAGACTCTCTTTACGGTCATTCAATTAAGGACACCGGAAGCTCCTAAAGGAACCTCATTCCTTAAAAAATATATCACATATGCTTAGTTTAGATCATTTAAAACTTTAACACAAATTGTTATGGTTAGCAAATCATGGGTATCATACATTTTCAGATTAGTAGTTCTTTAATTATACATGGTAATGTTATAATTGTTTAGGTAAGGGGATAGTGAAATAAAATAAAATAAAAAAACACATGAAGCAACAACATGTGGTGTCCACAAACAGGAGTTTATCTTTAGTCCAGGCTCAACATGCCAACTTCAGCGCAGTACAAGTGCTAAAACAAACACAGTTGTAGAGTGTGAAAATGTCAAAGCTTGCAGCTCAACCTCATCTTGAACCCTGCAGAATTTTATGGCCTCTCCTCTGCAAAGCCTCCCCCTCATCGTATTAAAGGGGGCATTGTTTCAAAAGGTCACGGCGGGGTTCTATCCATGTTCTCATACATACAATATAGGTTTTGCAATGACATCACCTACATAAAAAAAACACTTATTTTTTATATATATAAAAAGTTCCAATAGCCCCCAAAGAGTAATACCACATTTCATTATTAAGCCACTCCAATCGTTCTTTTCATCTCAACACAAGAAATTACACCATTTTCTTTGTCCATGGCCCATAAGTTCAATGGTGAATACATGCTATACATTTATAGATGTTAATATTGTAACACCAAATTAAAAAAAAGTATAAAAGTTACTGGTTGGAACAAAAAATTATGTAGATCTATGGTTTGTAAAGATAAAAGTAATTACATGAGCAGAAACAAAACACAGGCCTACGCATCAAATAAACAGCCCAATGCGCTTTGAATAGCAAGATAAGATGCAATCTGCACAGATAATACAGTTTTTGAGGTTATTGAGATAATAACTCTTTGCTGTGTACTATAAGCTATAAAAGACATAAAATATTTAGTATGCAAATGAAATAAACAAATGGTACTAATTTGGTGCAGATTCAAGCATTCTGCCTTTAGACGCTGGCAGGTTTAGAAAGATATTTGGAAAATGGCAGAAATGGCTTTGAACACAATGGGGAACAGAACTTGATGGGAGAGTCGCAGGTCGTTGTAATATTTTGACCTTGCTGGCGGTAGAATCTTAATCAAGAACAGATCCTTAAAACCTGCAGGCTAAATTTCAAAGACAAGATCAATGCCAGTTATAGCATTGGTACGATGTGTTGACTTTGAAATGAGAATGGGCAATACTACTTACGAGGCAATTGTAAGATTTTGTTCTGTAATGTATAATTATATAATAAAGGCATGTAAATGTATGACATTTAATGAAGCTGGGTAAATATGGAAATAGCCGACGAGTTCAGGGCTGTCTCGAATATTGCAACAATTTTCTTTTCAAGTCTCTATAACTTAAATGTCAATACACAAAGCAATTTTGAAAATTGCCAAAATAGAAAGATGGCTTAATTTTTACTTTGATACAATAAACACTAGTAAAACATGGGGAGTAGAGATTTAGGGATGGGATTTTATCCTGCATGTAAAAAACAAACAATGTGCCCTATCCATTGTATCATGGTTTCTCCAAGTGGTAATTTGAATCGTACGCTGATAATAAATGAAACCCATTGTCAAATTTTTTTTTATTTTTTTTTATATATTTGATCTTTTACAATACTTAGAATATAGTTGCGGACTTTATTTTTGCCTTCTCCAAAAGCCCAAATAGGAAATGCAGGTGATCACTGTGTATTGCCATATGTTGAAATAACATTGTCTGTTTTTAGTTGAGCTGGAAATAGCTACAATAGCTCTAATAATGTCTTTATTGAGTGTAGAGGAGATTATATATAATTTATATATTATAAGCTCAACCGATCGGTTTGCAACAAATGGTGGATGCACACAAGCCTGAGTATTTAGTAATGCATCTCTCTTTCTTTATCACTGTTAGTGCGTCCATAAGTTACCAGATATAGATTACTATATCGCCGAGCATCTGTTTACAACCTTATTTCCTTCGACTGCATGACATGACATATCTCTTATATATAAACTGGAGTAATGTCTTAAGATAGTCCAGATTGCAGCATATTTGGCTAACTGCAAAATGCTCGGCTGTGTGAGTAATTTGCCCATGCTGTATGTGTGCAAATGGCAGCTGACTTGATGTTTCCCTGTTACTTTCAGGTTGTTTGATGACCTCCCATAAACACCAATGCATAGTCAAATCCAATCTAATCATGCTTTGATTATTTAGGACGCCTACAATTGGGTCAGCAACAAAAAATACGGGTGACTCAATCTGCATGTGTGATCATAGCGTTACTAAAATAATATGCAACTGTCACAGCTAATTCAGTGGTTTTATTACATGGATACAAACTGCAGACATTATGGGCCCAAAAAGACAACTGTTCCACATCAATCAGACTCAAATGCTGATCAGGGTAGACTTAAATATGGTTGAGCCATGTCTGCCTCATACCATGTATGCAAGTGGTAAGCAACAGATGGCCCACCGTGGTTTTACCTGTGGCCCCCAGCTTCTTCATGTTTGCCCTATTGAAGGGTAGATAGTCACCCTTGCAGCCCCTGAAGTGTATCAGGTTGCCAGCCATTCGGAGATCAGGCTGGGTGATTCATATATGATATGCGTATAAAGTGTATAGCCAAATCTGACAGCAATCGGGCCACATATCCGGATCGCTATGTGTATGGACAATCTAATATAACCTACCAAGACGACCGTTGACCACCTAATCATTACACAGCCCTCTACACAATTACACCATCTGAAGACAGTCAAAGTCCAATCTCACAGCACATCACAAGAAACAATAGATCTGGTTTACACTGGCTGACCAGTTATCTCACTGAAAGGATCAGTGCCCAAGAGTAATGATATCACCTCTCATGCTAAGGACAGTGTAAGGAATATATCCCATGTACATTACGAGCCACATATACTACTACAGATGTTTTTAGAGGACACAGAGGTGAAAAAATACACTCATACGGTGTAATGGTTAGCATTACTGCCTCACAACACTGAGGTCGTAGGTTCAATTCCCATTATGGCCCTACCTGTGTGGAGTTTGTATATTCTCCCTGTGCTTGAGTGGGTTTCCACCGGGTACTCCTGTTTTCTCCCACACTCCGAAAATATACAGGTAGGTGAATTGGCTCCCAACGAAAATTAACCCTAGTGTGTATGTGTGAGAGCATGTGATAGAGAATATAGATTGTAAGCTCCACTGGGGCAGGGACTGATGTGAATGGCAAAATATTCTCTGTAAAGCGCTGCGTAATATGTGTGCGCTATAGAAAGTAACTGGCAATAAAATAATACCTTTGACGGAAAGAGGGAAAAAAGACATTGTTTTTCTTTCTAATGAGAGATTCTCTGGCCAGATTGGTCTAATTGCAAACTATCCCTGTGTTATTCACTGCTGAATTCCTGCAGAACTGGATCTTGGTCAGACAGCACAGGCGACTGCAGGAACAGTCAAATGTTCTCATTTGATTTCTGACCCTACTGCTTGTAACCCTGGAAAATAATTACACTCAATTAAAAGGTAAACACAAAGGGCTGAAGGGGTCTTGTCACTTATTGATTCCTTACAGATGCTGAAATGCACCTCCCCTAAACAGACACACATTGTGAAGACACCCCCCACCCCCCCAGCAGTGGGGACTTCCTGCACAGTCACCCAAGTGCTGAAAGACTGGATTTTGCTGCTCTATTGAATTTTGGCAGCAGGCTGACCCCACCCAGCAGATGAAGCCATCAGGTGTGGCAACCAGCTGGAAACGAGAAGAAAAGAAACTACTTTAAAAAAGGCGAAACATTCCGATAAATGATAAATCGCATTGATTGCACTTGAAGAGTTAACCAAGGATATTCCTAAATATTTGGGATTAGAGTACAGTGTGATCACAGAATTAATGCCGAATTCATCTGTGTACAGTAGCACCACAGGGATAAACCGGAACACAAACAAAATACAATGTCATGGGGATTAGAGCTGAATGCTAATAATGGCTATCCAGGATATTAGCTCTTACAGTCTTAAAATAATAGTGAAGAGCCAGTATAATTTTATGTGATACCCATCATAGAACTGCTATGTTATAATTGTCCCCTAATAATAACCTACATTCCACTTTCGATAATACTTTTATCTCACTCTGCAAATAGTTGCATGAGATGAGTTTAATGGGAAAACTGAGATCTTATGTGTTCATCTAGAAATCTGGCAGTATCTGGTCACTGTTAGGGCCCCCATACATCAGCAATCAGAAAACCACAATTGAACAATATGAAGATTTGTTGCCCGATTTTAGGATTTCCCAATCTAGCAATCTGCGCCCATACATTACAGATCTTTTTCAGTGATTTGCAGATCATTTTCAGCAAACACAGATCTGCCAATCTTGAAAGGCCCATCATTTTACTAGTAACAATCTGCATATCTGCTTGTTATCTCCATACATTAGCAATCTACAGCCCCAATCGATCTGTGAAATCCAACATGTTGGACAATCTGATTTAACAAATCCAATCAATTTTTGGTTACGATCTGCGAAGCCCATACATTGCAGATTTTCTTATACAATCATCTTCAAATTGCAGAATTGCCACAATCAATTGCTGATGTATGGGTGCATTTAGAAGCAGTCAGTGCCATTAGACAATTTAACACAATTTAGTAGGGGGGAGCAGGAAAATTTTGGAAAACATCTACATTACCACATGCAAGTTACAGTATCAGTTGTAAGCAAGTGGCATACCACCAAGGCAGAATAAGGCCCGATGTAAATTCCCCACGGATCCTTCATGGCATACCACCAAGGCAGAATCAGGCCACATGTAACTTCCCCATGGGTCCTTATTGGCATACCACCAAGGTAGAATCAAACCCGAGAGGTCAGATGTAACTACCCATGGGTCCTTAGTGGCATACCACCAAGGCAGAATCAGGTCCGAGAGGCCTGATGTAAATTCCCCATGGGTCCTTAGTGACATACCACCAAGGCAGAATTAGGTCTGATGTAAATTCCCCATGGGTCCTTAGTGGCATACCACCAAGGCAGAATCAGGCCTTAGAGGCCAGATGTAAATTCCTTGTGGGTCCTTAGTGGCATTAACAAAATAGATGTAATCAGAATAGCAAAAAAAATATGATAGGATCCCGCTTGTAACTTTAAAGAGTCAGTAAAATGTAAGATCTTCCCAGAAGACTTAGGGCCTGATTCAGTGGTGCATGTAATGTAGAAATCGTACACAATCAGTCGATGTTTTCAGTCTTCGAATGCGTACGAGTTGCACTGCACGTGTCCCGATCATTGTGCGCACTGAAATTGCCATTACGTTGGGCTTTTCTGAGAACTTAAAGAGGCGGGGGGCTATCTAGCCTGACAGATGGAGGTGTCCAAAGACAAATTTTGCACTGACCCAGGCAGCCAGTTAAGACGGAGAATTCTAACCTGGCATAGGGTGGTGCAATCTCAGATGTTGTGTCTTAATACGTACAGCACCCGGCGTGGGCGCCTCAGTACGAAGCCAATCAGATGAGGCATTAGCATAAAGACGTAGTCGTGGTTGCGTAAAATGACGCAGCTGCAATAGAGTCCAGGTAACCTCTGAATGAGGCCCTTAAGGTCCGACAGTAAACTTTTACGCACCAAGACAGATATTATTCCTGTACCATATATATATATATATATATAAATGCTACACTCATATGTCACATCCCATACTTGTTTTCATATAAACACCAAATTATTTAGTCGTATTCTCCAATCACAGAGCTCTCATCAGGGACAGCTGTCTGCCATTAGTCGTCTGACACCCTTGCCCAGCTGTCGCAGACTAATATGACGTAAGACACCGACCCCTATACAGGAACACACTATTAAACCTATTCTACCTACAGTATTATACCTATTCTATTATACCTTTCTGCGGCAACTGAGATGCTTATGAACAGATTAGGGCAGAACACAGGCTCTATACTCAAACAAAAACTCAATTACATCAAATTACTATCTACATTTATATTTTCAGACTACAATTTTTTGTAATATATAAAATTAGCTAGCTATAGTCCGACAGGTAGGTATCAAAAACCTTGTGAATATGTAGGGTGGGGAAGTCGCCCTAAATTGTGCTTTACCTATAATGATCTCTTATCAAATGAAGAAAATCTGTTTATTAACTATAATCTATAAAGTGTATACAGGAATGCACTGACAGAACGATGGATGGATGGATAGATAGATAGATAGATAGATAGATAGATAGATAGATAGATAGATAGATAGATAGATAGATAGATAGAACTCTAATTTCAATTAATCACATAGCAAGTAGAAAAATATTGTCACCGCTCATTGATTATTATTATTTTTCTTATTTTATCTCATTTCAGAGCACTAGGAGAATAATAATGCCATTTATAGCAACAAGACTGACATGAGTGTCATATACATCCTAAATGCCAGCCTCTATTGGCCATCACTTGTCAGGGGAGGTACAATACATTCCTGAGCCATCTGAGCTAGTAGGGTTAAACTTTACGAAACTTCCTCCCTTCAGTTGCGAAACTGAAACAGTTTTTTAGACTTTCCTAACACTGTCCCGTTCCCCACGTGATTGGAAAGGTTACTGTCTGTTACTACTGCAATATATGTTGTATTTTCTTCAAGCAGACCCGGATTTATACTTTTAAAGGATTCCTGCAAAGTTTATTACAAACTAAAAAGTTCCAATGACCCCTATACTAGGAAATAAAATGTGACATTGCATGCTATAGATAATTCTGACAAAATGAAACACAGAATTGACTTTTTCTTCTGTTTCCCATTTGGCAGACATACGCAATTCAATTTTATTTCGATTTCACAATTCCAAGCACACAGATTTGACTACATATAAAAAGTTAATAATTACCTACCAAGATACCGTTATAAGCTTTAATAAATATTAGCTTCTAAACAGCTAAACGTAATCTAAGTGAACAATCTTCATATACGCAAGACCTATGCGTAAGTGATTTTATATGCAATGCAAAAATAATTCTAAGTCAAAGTGCGACATATAGCAGAATCACAGAAATCAGAAAATCATCACCCACTTTAGGGCAAGAAATGTGTCTATGGTGACAAGTAATATACACAATTGCAAATATGTTATTGATGTCTGCCTGTGCTTCTAAATAAGGACATTCCTGAGAAAACTGGTTAAATCCCAACAGACATCTTTCACAATGACCTTTGTGCCATGATGCAGGACATGGATTACATACCTTCCCATGCATCCATCTCATGCCTGTCCGAGGAAGCTGGGGTGCAGCCATGGAGCTGGGCATATCACCATGCACCCAGCAGCATGATGGGGACTCTCCTGTTGCTTAAACTGCCTATTCTAGTCTGAGACTGAGGGCTGGGAGGGACAAGGGACCCTTCCTCTTGCTCAGGTCAGTTTACAAGCTGGTCATGTGACCACACAGTTCAAGCCCTAAGGTCAGCCCTGGCCTGGGGAAAGGGGGGGAGTTTATTACCCTGTGGTTATCTAAGTGGAACTGATCGCCCTCATTCTCCTTATATTACAGCAGTTCATGGTCGAGAACCTAAATAGCCGCCTTAAAAATAAACAAACATGTTGCAAGATAAGAAGATTTGGAGTATATGCCTTTTCTTAAAGATGCGATATCTATACGCAGAGCATATTTACTTTTCTCTTATATAAAAGCTCAACACATCAATGCAACATATTTTGTCACTATGGGGAAAAAAAAAAAACTACGTTAAGAATGCAGTAATGGTCTGGAATCATTGTATTAAAATAAAAACAGAGGATCACAGCCATTAAAACAGGGGTGGGCACATCTCAACCCTGCCACAATTTTGCTATTTGGCCAGTCTAAAACTGTTGCAGGGCATGCTGGGATGTGTAGTTCATTAGTCAGCAGCAGGAGTTACGCTTATTGTCCACCCCTGCACTAAAACTGCAACATTGTAATATCCATAGACACACACACGTCCTTGCTTGTTGCTTCCGGAATTCCTTACTGATTAATCAGAGGCTCCAGGTCTGTAATTAACAGAAGAGCTTAGTGGACATTATCATTAGAGTCTCTTATTAAATAACCTACTGGAATTACAGGAAGGTTTGCGGGAGGGGCGCTAGGTCTCCCGACCCACATTCTGGCCACAACATTACCTTCCATGATGAGGATATCCTCATGCAGTCCAGGAAAGGCCAGCTTGGAGGACACCGACCTGCCCATCATTACAGTCACGGTACATTATGCTGACCAGATAGGCAGATTGAAATGCTTATGCTGATGAGCTGTGAGCTCAGAGATAAGGAGCTTTTGGCATTTACATGGAAAGGAGTCTGTTGGGGGCTGAGGTGGTCCCAGCAGCAATAAATACATCCCTGCCAAACGTTTACCAGGTTATTGAGTATTACAGTGTTCATCGCATACATATTAAAATAAAGCAAAAACCAAACCAGGAACAATACGACTACAGTAGACATAATATATAATGCAACGCTATATAGTGGGGTGAGGCTGAAGTAGAAGAAAATATACGTAAACTAGCAACATATGGGCTCATAGCAGTCACTGTATAGTGTCATTGTAACTTGGTGACATCCCCCTACAACCTTTAGTGATGTATATCCAGTAATGGGTTAACAGAAAGCTTCTTTCATGAACTATGCAAATAGTCTCTTTAATGTTAAGCCCTATTGTGCTGAAAATAAGGACAGGAATTTGCGTACCTATAGTAAATAGCCATTATGCAAATGAACCAATTGTTGTGTGTTTGAGCATTTACTGTGTGCATCAGATTAGCTCCTAATGCATGATGTTAATGTCCTCAAGTCCACGTCACAAACTCACAAGCACCCCATACCAATTCCACATGAACTTCAGATCTGCATACTGTATGCGGCTATAGGAGAAAAAGGTGAATGCAATAAGAATAATTAAAAATAGAAAGAAATAAAAACAGTACGTCATATTTGTCAAATTCTCTGAAATGATTCTGTATTCAAGCTAGTAACTCCAATACCTTTACTTTTTAATATGGGGCGCCAGCATTAATATCCTATTGCATGCAATAAGGAGACTGGTGTTTACTGGAAAAAAACAACTCAAGTTTATATGGATTTGTTACAATAATACTAAGGCAATCAGTCGCTTATATAATTAAAATATTAGAAATCTCTAAAGGTGCATACATACACACACAACGATTTTGTAAATGAACGATTTTAGTAAACGATTTTCGTTCATTTTTTCAAGGGAAAAATGAACGAAAATCGTTTACTAAAATCGTTCATTTAATAAATGTAATGAATGATTTCTTTTGAACTACAAACGATTTTGGCATATTCCCTTAATGAAAATCGTTGAGTTGGTCAGTCTGACTGAAATACAAACGTGAACGCGCATGAACGATAGTCGTTCATCGTTTTAACTTAGAAAGTGAACAATTTTTTCAACAATTGAACGATAAACGATATCGTTAAACGATAATCGTTCAAAAAAAATCGTTGTGTGCGTATGAACCTTTAGGAATACGGTCATAGGGTGTACGGTTAATACACTATAGTGCAAACGTTACAAGCCTCAAGCAGCTGTCTGTGTACAGACAGAGTGAAAGGGTCAGGTGGGGTTCCCAGTGCACACATTTTCGTTCATGTGATACATATGTTAGTGTTTGGTTATGTTTGTCCACATGACCTTAAAGTTCATTGTGTGACAGAATCTGGAGAAACTACAGCTGGCCTTCATCCAACAAGCTAACATCTCTTGCATAGACGACAGAGGACTCCCTGTTAGAAAGCGGTGCAATATCATAACTAAGAATACATTGTGCAAACTCCTATCAAACCAGAAGTGATTCTGAATATTTACCTGATAGAGGAAATTATATACAGGTACCTATCAAACTGTTGCATTTGTACACTTGCCATGAAGAAGTTCATTGTTTATTTATTACCCTTTATTTATATAGCGCACACATATTACACAGCGCTTTACAGAGAATACTTGTCCATTCACATCAGCCCCTGCTCCAATGGAGCTTACAATCTATAATCCATACAACATGCACATACTTACACTCGGGTTCATTTTTGTTGCTGTTGTTGTGAGCCAATTAACAAACCAGTATATTTTTGGAGTGTAGGAGGAAACCGGAGTACCCGGAGGAAACCCATGCAAGCACAGGGAGAATATACAAACTCCACACAGTTAGGGCCGTAGTGGGACTCAAACTCACAACCTCAGTGCTGTGAGGCAGTAATGCTAACCATTACAAGGTCTGTGCTGTCCATTGAAATAGAATTAGCCCATATTGTGTCTGGATCACCGTACCAAGGTGAGTGTGAGACAGGTGAAACCATGCTGCCACGGACATAGAAACCAAGGAGAACTTATCCAGCAACTCTAATAAGAATATTTAATATATGGTTATTTGTTGTAGGCTGTATATACAATATGCAATTTATTCTGCAACTGAAATAGCCACTTTGCCAAATGCATCCTGCAGAGAGAGTGTTAATCTACCTAGACGCATACAAGACAAAAAAGCCATTCAACAATTGGGAAGCGTTTAGGTACTTCCCGGCCCCAACATGAATTAATGACCATGGATTTCACCTCTCCTGATGGAGGAATCATGTTAGACAAATGGATCCGTTTTATTATTTTATTGCACTCGAGGACTCTGGTTCTAATCACACAACAGTCTGCCAAATCCCTTTCCCACCATACAGTAAAATATTGGAAAACCCTGTAACCTGATGCCAGAGGCAGCTAACAGTATATTGTACAACCTCCGTAGCCCCAGCCGACCTCCAGAAGTAACATAAATCATTTAACTTCAAGCGTAATCCTGAATATGCAAACAATTGCAGAGATAATGCATTGCTGCATTTTCATCCTAACGTCCTTCATTGAAATGTACAATGTCTGACTGTGCACAGAGCCCCTTTGTGGAATGAAGCTGGCCAGGGGGTGTTGATTGCAAAAACAAGGACAAAGTACATTCTGGAATCCAAATTGTGTCCATTTAGTTCAACTTACATTTAAAACAAAGAGGGCCACAAGAACTGTTTTCCCTTATCCAATGTGCCGCCGTGGAAATAGGCATCGACTTCTTAAATATCTAATTTATGTTCAACTTCAAACCCATTCCTGATATGGAAAACGCCAAGTGAGCTATAATATATTACTACCTTTTCCTTAATGCAAACTATAGGAAAAGAAAAAGATAATATTTTCAAAATAAAAATGTAAAATATATAACACAAATAAGATATAGAGTCATATATTACCCATATTATATATTTAGCGGACATTAGTTCTATTAAAAACCATGTATTACAGCAAATATTATACCCCCTACTGATGGTATGTTTCAGGAATAGTACACTCCCTAATTATAATCATCTATTGTTCGCCTCCTCTACCAATAACCATCTATTTTGGGGGGAGGTATTTTCTAATTAGAATGATCTCTATCTGGGCAAAGTATTCCCTCTGTTAGTGGTAATGGTCTATTGCAGGGGATAGTATAATTGCCCTATTTCTAATGATCTATGGGCCTGATTTAGCAAGGATCGCAACCGCAATTACGCACGCAAATGGCGTTCTGCGCATGCATCGCAGTGCGGGAACCAGCCACTGCGATAGGGACTACACAGACTCATCGCAAAGTGATTGACAGGAAGTACCGTTTGGGGGTGGTGACGAGGGGGGTGGTCGGTGAAACGCAGGCGTGCCAGTGCATTTTTTACGCTGTGGCAGGGGCGTGAATAAATTAGGCACTACTGTGCCATACGCAGCTTGAGTACTTACTGCGTGCGAAGAGGTTAGCAATTCCTGAGTAAGGTCAGAGCTTGTGCAAGTGTGGGTGAGGCTGCGATGGTACTCGATGTTACGGATGGTTTCGCAGTCTTGCTAAGCATTACGGATGTGTGTAAGGTAAGGTGGGCGTCTTTATGTTGTGCTGCGACAGCATAGCAGTGGATTAGCTTATCACAGTGAGACTGTGTGTGTAATCGCTGTTGCATTCGCAGTTATGATCCTTGTAGAAACAGGCCCAATGTCTGGTAGACAATATACCACTTTTACTGATTATGGGCTCTTTCAGGGGGATGTAGTTTGGAAGCCGACGGTCTAAATCCCGACCGCCGGCCTCCAGACGTTCTAATCCCGGCGTGGTACTAATGACAGGCTTCTAAATATAGACGCCTGTCGACCGACGCCCGGCATCCCGTTCGAAGTGATGGCGGGCGCCGACAGCCGCGCGTGGGGGGGGGTTTAGGGCTCCCAGCGGGAATTAGGGTTAGGCACCCCCCTGGGAGGGTTAGGGTTAACCTAGGGGAAGGGGGGTTAGGGTTAGGCACCCCCCCCGGGGGACAGGTTTAGGCACTTAGAGGGGGGATTATTGTTAGGCACTTGGGGAGGAGGTTATAAGGGAGGGGTAGGGTTAGGGGGTGGAGTTAGGTTAGTGATACTTACCTTAGGGACGATCAGAATTTTCACCCTTGTCAGGCTGCCGCTGTCAGGATTTGAACCCTTGGACATGCGTCCGGCAGTAATACCTACTACACCCCTTTCAGGGGATAGTATACCTCTTATATTTATAATGATCTATGTCTGGGGGACAGTATACCCCTTTACTGGTAATGGTCTATTTCAGGGGTCTACTAATAATGAATTTAATGGATATGATAAAGTTTGTGATAATTAGCTACAGTATTTTGAAACAGCGATATATATGTTTTATTGGTCTTAATATAGCAAAATCTGCATGTGCGTGGTATTGGCTGAAATTTAGGAGGAGATGTACCAAGCCTTGGAAAGAGATAAAGTACCAACCAGTCAGCTCCTGCCATCTTACAGGCTGTGTTTGAAAATTTAGTTAGGAGCTGATTGGCTGGTACTTTATCTCTCTCTCTCCAAGGCTTGGTACATCTACCCCTATGTCCTTGAAACATGTTGATAATAAAGTGGCCGCAGCAGCTCTGGGCATATGGCTCAGGCTGGTCAGATGGGCTTCTGTGTGGCAAGGTTAAAGCAGGGGTGCACCTAGGTATGGAAGATGCTTTCTTCAAAGGTCAATGCTTGTTGGAGCAATGCCAGTAACCTTTTAGCATGATAATTCAACCACTAGGTGGCACTGCTTCATTTCAGTTGCAACCACACGAAGCAAAACATATTCCTGTTTTCAGTTAAATTAAGAAATGCAAGTACGCAGAGCATGTTCAATGAGGATTATTTTCACACACAAAAATAAAGTGAACGGAAACCATACCTTTAATTAGAGCATATATTTCACACTTTTTATTTCATATCTTGCTATATATACTCTCTTGCAGAGTTTATCCAACACAAGCTGTAATGTAATTACCTTCTCTCTGATAATGTCAGGCAGGAGTGGAACTACATGGGGTGCAGCACGTATGATCTACAAAAATCTCAAATCTATGATTATCACTTGAAAACGTCCTTGTTCCTGGCCTCAACATTTTATCCCGGCACTGTAACCTGCAGCACCCTATTAAACATTCAATTGTAGGATTTTCTTATTAGGGTTATCTGTGGACATAAGTGTCTCGGATGAAAAGGACAATTTCAATTAAATAGTTCTAATCTGACTTGTAACAACACATTAACCAAATCAATAGCCATTACTAAGCAGTAAGATGTTTACCTATTTCCTACAGCATAGTTTCAAACTTGATGGGACACAGGCCAGAAATATGGCAAAGAGAGAATGAGCGAGATGCTTAATTCTATGCTTATTGATTGTTATTGCCAAACCAAAATCACCCTTTATAACTCGACCACTAGGTGGCACTGTTCTTAAGGACTTCATTTAATCCTTGTAAAGTATGCAATCTGGCAACTCCCAACATAATATTTGCCAATGGTAGGGTGACTTCCAGGATTTTTTCTTGCAACGTAAATGTATGGAGAACGCCATATAGATGGGCTGCCTTCACAATCAACCAACATTCTCAGTACTTAGTACGGCTCCTTATATTTATATAATGTCCTCTGGTATGGCAATCCTCAAAAAATGTCTGTTAACTGGCTGTGGCAGTGTGAGAACAGCAAGAATTGCGGGGAACCCAGGTGCTGGAAACTCTGCAGTTAAGTTAGTTGGCAGAGATATTGTGTTATTAAGGAAATAAAACATGGAAATTAAGTTATCTTTTAAAGACCATAATATTATTCAGGTCAACTTGCTTCATTTGGACATGCAAATAAGACTGAAATTTGGTTCCACTTTTTCAGCCAAATCCTAAAATATGATATCCATAAACTGCAACAATATGTTGGCTGTAATGTTCTTTTAGTTTGCATCACATCTCATTTTATTATCACTGTTTTACCATCGATCCCCTGGTAAGGCGCTGCGGAACCTTTGTGGCGCCATATAAATAAAGGATAATAATAATAATAATAATAATAATAATATATCGCAGAAGAGATGACAATTATGTTTTTCTGGTTCAATTACATGCATAATATAGGAACATATCTGCAGTTCACATTTCCTCCCCTTTCATGTATGTAATAATGTGTCAATTCATCCTCCAGATTTGAGTTATAGACCGTAAATCTTTATTTTACATTTGATTTAATTACCGGAACAAACAAAAGCCCAAGAGTAGAATTAGGAGCTGCAGTTTGCTGAATTCCCAGCAGAGGGCAATACTAGTCATCTTAGAGTTGGTACAGTATTGTAGGGTGTTTTACTGCTAAGTACAATGGAGAAAGAAGTCCTTTAAGGTAACTAGAAACATTATCATTCTAGAAGATAAAAGTGCATCATCCTATAGGAATTAGACCAATAATCTGATTATTTTAGAAAAATATAATTTTTGTTTAACAGGAATGGTGTGTTGTTCTATTCCAAAATGCAAAATGTAATTTGTGAAAGCTTTATCTATCTTACTCAGCATGTTCTGGATTCTCCTATTTGGGTATGACATAAATATACATTAATGGGAAATGAATACATTATTCCTATGTACTAATAAGAGGATAACATCATTGGGAGGGAATTGCGCCTGATTTTAGGTGTAAGAAAAATGCAGGTGTAAATGGAGCAGAAATTATTGATGTGGCTGCATCAACAAGAACGTACAGGTCTGCTGAAGGCATATTTATAACAATCCTTGTAACCGGGACCAATGGCATATAAAGCTATTGCCTGTCAAAACAAACACATATATACTAAGTTTGCATGACCATTCGGCCACTGGAGGCAGTGTCTGACAAGACTTTAGATCAGGGGTGGGCAAGTAAGCGGCCCTCCAGCTGCTGCTGAACTACACATCCCAGAATGCCTTGCAACAGTTTTAGCATGGTCAAATAGCAAAACTGTGTCAGGGCATGCTGAGATGCGTAGTTCTGTAACAGCTGGGAGGGGGGCGCTTATTTCCCAACCCTGCTGTAGATGGTATTTCATTTTTCTTTTGCCAAAGGAGCATTGTAAGCTGGCTAGAAAGGTGGATAGTGAAAAGTGTAGATGATGCAGCCATTCTGCTAGAAAAGGGGACTGTAAACATGTATGGCGTTTTTGCATACTTGCCGACATTCAGCTACCTTCTTCCGGGAGGAAGCTGAATGTCAGTTTACAGCAAGGGGGGGGGGCGTGGCCACACAATGTCATTGTGGGGACGTGGCCTGGGCAGGTCAGGTGCATGGCCACGCATTCACGTCACCGCGGCCCCACCCCCTCTTCACAATGCCGGAATAAACGGAGTTGTAAAGTGGGGAGCGGGGCCATGATGATGCGATTCACAGCAGCACTCGATATTCGGGAAGCTCCCGGCCAAATTAGGAGGGTAGACAAGCCTGCGTTTTTAGAAACTGCCATCGATGTCCAACTGGTTTCAAAATGCCCAAACCCCTGTCGATTTACCTGGAATCGTTAGAATTTGCAGAGAATTTGCATCCTTGCATCACAGACTACTTGACAACTGATGAAATGGGAGTAATGGCCGTTAATAAAGACATCTGCCCTATGGCACGGTGGTCTCAGCCCAATATGCGTGCAGTCTATAGCTCCCAGGACATTCCTGCATGACTATCGCACTTCTGCATGACCTTCAGATCATGCCATTGCCGGGCATGTTTATAATGGGTGGGGGCTCACACCCTGCACCCATGTTCTTTTTAATTACCTCCCCAGGGTCCCAAGTTAGCAGCACTGCACAAATCACAGAGACATGGTGTGGCGACTATTTCCCGGGTGATTTGTGTATGAACAGTAGAAAAATCGCTGGGAAAATGTCAGCTGCGATATTTTCCCGGAGACCTGCACAGTAGACTGCACCGCAGGCTAGAGAGGAGTGAGCCCTGATTACGGCTGCACAGCAGCTGGGCCTTTAGTAAATCGGTGCATCACTAAACACCTGGGAAAACCACCAAAAAACGGCGGTTTGACCAAAACCAACCACAGAGTTTGGTCATCTTTGCGATGTGATATACTGAAACCCAACAGCAAAAAGAATTGAGTGCAATGTAAAGAGCAATGTTCTATTTTCAAAAGCACCTTTTGCCTATAGACAGTGGAGGCAGCCATTTTGTCATCTGGACCCAAGGGTGGATGAGAAGGAATCAACTCACTCA
Organism: Taudactylus pleione; assembly: GCA_031769625.1. Lineage (NCBI taxonomy): Eukaryota > Metazoa > Chordata > Amphibia > Anura > Myobatrachidae > Taudactylus > Taudactylus pleione. The sequence continues at coordinate 1,360,068 of JAUIMM010000109.1, forward strand.
GAGGAAGTAACTGAGAAATGTATCATGAATATTAATGGGGAAGTGGCTGGATGATGATAGTAGTTCCTTGTGCATTTATACAGTATGCTTCATTCTCATGAAAAATCATTCACATTTTGCGTAGGTGAGAGGAGTTCTTCATATCTTCACTAAGCTCTATGCCACAGGTACTCAAACTCGGTCCTCAGGACCCCAAACAGTGCATGTTTTCCAGGTCTCCTCACAGAATCGCAAGTGAAATAATTAGCTCCACCTGTGGATCTTTTAAAATGAATACACCTGTGCAGCTGCTAGGTGACCTGGAAAATGTGACATGTGTGGGGTCCCGAGGACAGAGTTTGAGAACCATGCTCTATGCTATTGCAGCCACTTTTATGAACCGTCTAGTTATAAATATCTAGAAGGTGATCTTTGTAACTTAGAGAGAAAAAAAAAAAAAGTAATACAGATGCCAAATGAGTTTTCAATATTCACATTTTTTTTTAAATTGCTTTGCAAAGTACATACCAAACCATTGTAATATGCTGCACATCTTTAAACTTCAGGAATATTACATAGTGTGATAGTAAGGGGTGCGTACATTTTACACTGAAAAAATGTGACATGACCAGCCCTCGTTCTGGTAAATATTATTACTGTCATGAATTTACATTGCAGAGACTCTTTAGTGATGTGTCTGGGTAACGAGAGCAAGCAAACAACTACAGTCTTATCGTAAAAATAAAAACACTTGTGTCACCGTTAAGGTTGTTTTTGTAACATTGGGGAAACTGACAAATATCTCAGTCTTCAACTAGAATACAAAGCACAACAATAATGTAAACACTATCCATTCAGTAACAGGTGTGGAAGTATGCTATAATGACCAGACATTCCGAAAATAAAAATAGGGTTCTGTAAAGCTGGGTACACACGTAAAGATTTTCTGTTCAACCATCCAACTAGTTGATTGGTTGTAATGAAAATCTGGTAAGGTATGAAAGTAAATGACAATCAGCAATTTGCTCCTAAACGCTGGAAAATGGACAAAAACTGTTGTTTGAACAAATTGTTTAGACCAAACATTTAACAAACTTTTCTGACGACCTTTTTCATTTGTTTTCTGGCATTTAGGAGCAAATTGCTGATCATCAGTTACTCCCATACGTTACCAGATTTTCATTCCAACCAATCAACTAGTTAGATGGTTGGACAGAAAATCTTTGCGTGTGTATGCAGCTTCAAAAAGATTTAAAAAAAAACAGTGCTCGTTTATGTGAGAAATTAGATGTATATATGTATATGTGTGTACCGTATATCTGTATGTGTATGTGTATATATATATATATATATATATATACACACACATATATGATAAATAAAATCAATGTGCAAATCAATCAATCAACAATATGAAAGGCCAATACACAGTCTTTAAGTCCAGTTGATGACTGAATTTTTGAAGGAATATAGTCTGTGTCTCTGTTAAGAACGCCTCCGGGATCTCCGTCGGCCACTCGATCAGCCTCTGGGTGCAACGCCAAACCACGCCCCAACGCGTTTAGTCATCGACTTCGTCAGGCGTGGTTTGGAGTTGCACCCAGAGACTGATCGAGTGGCCGACGGAGATCCCGGAGAGGTTCGAGTGACACTTTGGCATATCACTTTTGTTTCTCATTGTTCCTACTTGCGGCGGTATTTGACCGCTTATTGTGGTACGCATATTGATTGAATTAGCTGCTTATAATAAAATCTTCTACTTTTTGATGCATGTGGCGCCCCTTCTTCTTTGCTCCTATTATATATATATATATATATATGTATGTCAGGTGCATAAATATTGGGACATTGACAGAATTTCCATATTTTGGCCTTTATTCACCACCACAATGGCTTTGAAATGAAACAAACAAGATGTGCTTTAACTGAAGACTTTCAGATTTCATTTGAGGGTTATTACATCCAAATCAGGTGAACGGTGTAGGAATTACAACAGTTTCAATATGTGCCTCCCACTTTTTAAGGGGCCAAAAGTAATGGGACTATCAACTCAAAAGCTATTTCATGGACAGGTGTGGGCTATTCCCTCGTTATTTCATTATCAATTAAGCAGGTAAAAGGTCTGGAGTTGATTCTAGGTGTGACATTTGCATTTGGAATCAGTTGCTGTCGACTCTCAATATGAGATCCAAAGAGCTGTCACTATCAGTGATGCAAACCATCATTAGGCTGATAAATCAAAACAAGCCCATCAGAGAGATAACAAAAACATTAGGTGTGGCCAAATAAACTGTTTGGAACATTCTTAAAAAGAAAGAATGCACCGGAGAGCTCAGCAATACCAAAAGACCAGGAAGACCACGGAAAACAACTGTGGTGGATGACAGAAGAATTATTTCCCTGGTGAAGAAAAACCCCTTCACAACAGTTGGCCAAATCAAGAACACTCTCTAGGAGGTAGGTGTATATGTGTCAAAGTCAACAATCAAGAAAAGACTTCACAAGAGTGGATATAGAGGGTTCACCACAAGATGTAAACCATTGGTGAGCCACAAAAACAGGAAGACCAGATTAGAGTTTGCCAAACAACATCTAAAAAAGCAATTACAGTTCTGGAACAACATCCTATGGACAGATGAGACAAAGATCAACTTGTACCAGAGTGATGGGAAGAGAAGATTATGGAGAAGGAAAGGAACTGCTCATGATCCAAAACATACCACCTCATCAGTGAAGCATGGTGGTGGTAGTGTCATGGCGTGGGCATGTATGGCTGCCAATGGAACTGGTTCCCTTGTATTTATTGATGATAGCAGCAGAATTAATTCTGAAGTGTTTCGGGCAATATTACATACTCATATTCAGTCAAATGCTTCAGAACTCATTGGACGGCGCTTCACAGTGCAGATGGACAATGACCCAAAGCATATTGCAAAAGGACAACCAAAGAGTTTTTTAAGTCTAAAAAGTGGAATGTTATGCAATGGCCAAGTCAATCCCCTGACCTGAATCCGATGCATGCATTTCACTTGATGAAGACAAAACTGAAGGGAAAATGCCCCAAGAACAAGCAGGAACTGAACACATTTGCAGTAGAGGCCTGGTAGAGCATCACCAGGGATGAAACCCAGTGTCTGGTGATGTCTATGCGTTCCAGACTTCAGTCTGTAATTGTCCCATTGCTTTTGGCCCCTTAAAAAGTGGGAGGCACATATAGAAACCGTTGTAATTCCTACACCGTTCACCTGATTTAATGTAATTACCCTCAAATTAAATCTGAAAGTCTGCAGTTAAAGCACATCTTGTTTGTTTCATTTGAAAGCCATTGTGGTGGTGAATAGAGGCCAAAATATGAAAATTCTGTCATTGTCCCAATATTTATGCACCTGAATGTGTGTATGTGTGTATGTATGTATGTATGTATGTATGTATGTATGTATGTATGTATGTATGTATGTATGTATATATATATACATATATATATATATATATATATACACACACATATATATACACACATACACACACACAGTGTTCTCCCCAGGCTGTTTTCTGCGGGCGCATCGCCCGCCAGAAACAGCCTGCCGCCCGGCACTTTTCCCCGCCGACCCCCGCTGTGGAACACTGGCCTCTGAAGTGACCGGAGGCTAAAGAAGCCTCCGATCACTTCAGAGGCCAGCGTTCCCAGTGATGCACTGCTCGGGTGACGTCATGACGTCACCCGCGACGTGAGAAGCTTTCTCCGCGTGCCTGCTGGATCTAGTTAGATCCAGTCAGCGCGCGGCAGCGGCAAGCGAGAGACCGGCCAGCAAGTAAAGGTAAGTGCTGGGGCCGGAACTGGGGCCAGCCTGGGGGCACTGCACAAAGGGGCCAGCCTGGGGGCACTGCACAAAGGGGCCAGCCTGGGGGCACTGCACAAAGGGGCCAGCCTGGGGGCACTGCACAAAGGGGCCAGCCTGGTGACACTGCATAAGGGACCAGTCTGCAGCACTACATAGGGGCACTACTTCAGCCAGGGGGCACTGTATAAGGGCAAAGCTAAACTACAGGGAGCAATGCATAAAGGGGAAAATTACAGGGGGCACTGTATAAAGGGCACAAATACAGGGGGCACTGCATAATGGGTACTTTTGACTGAGAGCCAGTGGGGGAGCAGCCTGAGACATGTCGGGCTGGATTGGTCTGGGAGATACCCCCTTCTCCCGGCGCGCGCATAATTGCGAAGGCCCCCACCCGGCTACTTTTGGATGCCAGCCGGCTGGAAAAAATTTCTGGGGAGAACATATATATATATATATATATATACACACACACACACATGTGTATGTAATTTATATATACATACATATACAAAAAAATGATTAAATAAGTAAATAAGGTTTCCGCTAATTTACAAGATTTGCGTACAATGTTTTATTGTGTACTGTTGATATTTGCGGACTCTCCCTGAATGTCCAGGATATTCCCTGGAAGCTGGGCAATCTCCCAGACTCCTTCACTCTCCCTGAAGCTGGGCTGACAGAGTAGCTGTGGTGTGGATGAATCATGATGCAGAGGGTTATAACGCAAGTCCTATCATTAAGTCCTGCTTCCAGTTACTCACTCGCATGTCGTGGAGGGGAGCTCTGTAAAGCCGGCCTGTATGTGTGCTGCTGTGCATGTGCCATGTGTTAAAATTGTTTCCTTCTCTCAATGCTAAGGACAGAAATACCAGTATAATGGTGCATACACACTGTCAGATTTTGTGTCAGATCTGAACGATAACTATTTTAAAAATCGTTCATATCTGATTTCAGATAACAATATCTGACATCTGATGTGTTTGCTGTCAGATTTGGACGATTTCATTCATTTTAATACTGTCTGAATTCATTCAATCGTTCAAATCGTTGGTAAAAATCGTTCAATCGTTCACCTGATAGATCTGACCGTGTGTATGCACCATAAGTCACCAGGAGGAGAATGTGTCTTGTCACTTGCATGGTGAATCAATGCTAGCGTCAATACACTGACAGATGCACTCCAGATTTCTATATAAACGTGACTCTGGACATTATCATTTTTTATTGTGGGAATTCTGCAAGGAATACCTTGTAGTGGCACCAAAGGGGACATATCTTGCTCTGATGAATGGGCATGTCTAGCTGCACCATAGATGTAGTTAAGGAGAGCAGCAGCCATTTTATTGTAGCAGTCACAACTTCCTATTCTCTCCTAGTGGGCAAATAGCCTGTCTCTGCATGCCATGTCCCTGGCGACTCGGCGCGCCAAACGTGTTTGATTGCTCAAAATGTGTCTAATTCACATAAATAAAACCACTGAGAGCAACAAAGCTACATTGCTGGCTTGCACGGTCTATGAAAAGTCATTACTCCTGACCAATGCATTTCTTAGGGTGCATACACACTCGATGATATTATGCGCGATTTGTTGTTCCGATGCATCGGAATTTGTCAGATCGTGCATATCTGTGCAAAATCATGCAATGTACACTAACTATAACGATGCCAATACCCGCAGGTCATTCGTCGTATCCTCGGATCTTACCTACAGGCATATCATTCAGTGTTTAGGCACTAACAATATGTCGTTCCGATGCGTGCGATGCCGACGTCACTTAACACAAATGCTGATGACTTTTCAGAGCCAGTGCTGGTTGTTAAAATACAGGAGACAAAAGACGTAGGTGTCCCCTGTATTTAGCACAACCAGCACTGGGCTAAGCGAACCGGCCCTGGTTTTGGAAGTACAGGGGACAAAAAGAGTAGGGGTCCCCTGTATTTTCCGTAAACAGCAATGGACTCTTTCTTGCTAGACGGGAGGGGGGGGTAATGCCACAGCCAGGGGAACCTTACCACCGGACCTCTCGGCCAAAGCATTACCCCTGACCGCTAGTCAGCCCAAGCCGGGGATCCCTGGGGAGGTGGTGACTCTCCCAATAAAAAGGTCCCCCTCTCCAGGGCACCCCAGGCCTGGGTTAACAGCCTGCGGCTATCCCCAACACCCCTGGCGGGTGGGTGCCGGGTGTAAAAATGTGGTGTAAAAGATGGATGTAAAATTATGGTCTTTTGCAGGTGAACTACAGGTCCCAGCAAAGTCTCCCCCATATGCTGGTACTTGGAAAACCACAAGTACCAGTATGTGGGGCATTACGGGCCCGCTGGTACCTGTAGTTCACCTGTATAAGAAATATTAAAGTAAAGACAGTACACACACACCGTGACATTATACGTTTATTAAAACATACATGCACACTCACACATACTCACCTAGTATCCCTGTAGCCAATCACGTCCACTTATCCATGCAGAAATCCACGGATACCTGTAAAAAAAAAAATTCCATACTCACCTATTCCTAGAGCGGATCACGTAGTCTTCGATCCATGTAGGCATCCAGCGTCTTCGGATAAAGAAACAAAATGTCCCGAACCCATGAATACAGTGTTGTCGACCGCTCAGCCGCGGGATTTCACTATAGAAATCCCGATGCTGAGCACTCATTGTTTCTCACCAATGAAGTTAATTTTAGGGAAACGCTCATTGGCTGAGAGGCAGAAGGCTTGCCTCTCTCAACCAATGAAAGCTCAACACCAGGATTTCTATATAGAAATCCAGCGGTTGAGCGATCATTCGGGTAGAACTGTCCTTAGATTACAGTACTGTGTTCCTGGTCCAGGACAATTCTTTTTTTTTTTTTTTTGTTTCGTTTTTTTTTTTAAGAAGACCATGGATGCCTACTTGGAACGAAGAGGACGTGATCCACGCTAGGAATAGGGGAGTATGGATTATTTTTTTTTTTTACAGGCATCCATGGATTTCTACATCGACAAGTGGACGTGATTGGCTACAAGGATACTAGATGAGTACTGTATGTGTGATTGTGAGTGTGAATGTATGTTCTAATAAACTTATGTCACGGTGTGTGTGTACTGTTTTCATTTTAATATTTCTTTTGCAGATGAACTATAGGTACTAGCGGGCCTGTAATGCCCCGCATACTTGTGGTTCTCCAACTACCAGCATGCGAGGGAGGCTTGCTGGGACCAGTAGTTCACTTGCAAAAGACAATATTTTTACATCTATCATTTACACCATCAACTGGGCACCTACCAGCCAGGAGTGTCGGGGATAGCCCCGGGCTATCAGCCCAGGCCTGTGGTGCCCCGGAGAGAGGGCCCCTTTATTTGGGGGTCCCCACCTCCCCAGGGATCCCCGCCTGGGCTGACTAGCAGTCAGGGGTAATGCTTTGGCTGGGGGACCCGGTGAAGGGATCCCCTGGCTGTGGCATTACTCCCCCCCCCCCCCCATTGCTAGAAAGAGTCCGGTGCTGGTTTTGTACAGGGTGCCCCTACATCTTCTGTCCCCAAGAATTTTAACTACGAGGATTGGCTCTGAAATGCCCTGGGCTGGTTGTGCTTTAGGAAAGGGGGGCATGTTGTTTTTTGGGTTGTTTTTTTTTTTTACACTTGTCAATCTTTTTTTTTTTTTTTTTTTGCATGCACGGATCACTGATCTGTGCATGCATGTGTGTCATATAGTGAGTTTATGCACCATATTGTGTACTGGAGAGCCAGGGAGAATTCAAGGGAGATCACTGACGACATTGTATCGTTTGCAGGTCATCTAGTGTGTAGGCACCTTTGGACTTGCTTTATCTTAGCACGGTTCTACATAATATATATGTTGAATTCGAAATAAATGATGTTTCAGCAGACCTCCCCTTTATATATTCTGCATAGGCTTGTAGAGCTAGACTCCACCATCTCCCGCCTCCTGATGTTCTGTGACATATATCATTGCACCAACAATTCCAGCAGTTCTGTTCTGCAAGGGCAGACAATACATTTACAATAAAAATGAAAGTAAGCAATCAGAATTTACGTTTGAACAGCAAACAAAGCACTTGATGCCTATATGCTGACACTAGTTTAGAGAAACTTAATAGGCTGCTGTATATCATTTCAGTCCATAAAATGGCAGCCACCACTGTGTGCACTGAACTTTGACAGAATCTGTGCTAAAAATCATGGGCAAGATTTTTGGAGTTAACTGGGGGAAAAAATGGTTTGGGTTTTGTATTAGTGCTTTTATTAGATAAGAGATATGGTAAGAACTTATCTCTATTTCTACGAAGTCCATAGGGTTCCACAGGATACCTTGGGGTATAGGTGATGACGTCAGGCATCGGACACCACAGAGTTAAATTTTCATCCTCCCAGGATGCACTGGGGTCCCTCTCCTATACCCCGCCCCCGAACAAAGGCATCTCAGTTTCGTAACAAGACATAGGCCGGAGGAGGAGAACAAAGATAGAGAAGAAAGTCTGGAACACACAAGAATCACATTCTCCCCAGAAGGAGACGGAAAAAACGGTGACCAGATAAAAACCCATCTGCAGTACAGGTGCGACAGGGCGGGAGTCCTGTGGAACCCTATGGACTTCATAGAAATAGAGATAACAAGGGTGAGTTCTTACCATCTCTCTTATTTTCTACATCAGGGCCCATAGGGTATCCACAGGATACCTTAGAGATGTCCCAAAGCAGTATCCTTTAAGGGTTGGGACGCTCCTGTGCTGGAAGGAGAACCCGCCGCCCGAAGGAAGCATCCTGAGGCGCGAAGGTATCAAATGCATAATACCTCACAAAGGTATGGACAGAAGACCACGTGGCTGCCTTGCACAGCTGAACTGCAGAGGCACCACGGCGAGCTGCCCATGAAGGACCCACAGACCGAGTAGAGTGAGCTTTAAGAGAGGATGGTACAGACATGCACTCATGAATGTAAGCCTCAGATATCGCCATGCGAATCCATCCTGCCAAGGTTTGCTTAGTGGCAGGCCAACCCTTCTTATGGAAACCATAAAGGACAAACAGAGAGTCTGATTTCCTAAATGAACTGGTACTGTCAACATAAATCCTAAGAGCCCGTACCACATCCAAGGAGGCCTCACTAGCAGACAGGTCTGGGGAATTAAAGGCCGGTACTATAATTTCCTCATTGATGTGGAAACTAGATACCACCGTAGGTAGGAACCCAGGGCGAGTGCGCAGCACTGTCCTGTCCCTAAGAAAAATTAGGAATGGGGGGCAACATGAAAGAGCCCCCAAATCTGACACTCTTCTGGCCGAGGCAATGGCCAGAAGAAAAACAGTCGTAGCTGTGAGCCATTTTAAATCCACTGAGCCCAGTGGTTCAAATGGCGGTCCTTGGAGAGCCCTAAGGACCACAGCCAAGTCCCAAGGAGCAACAGGTGGAACAAAGGGAGGCTGTATGCGAAGTACACCTTGCATAAAAGTGTGGACATCAGGAAGTGTAGCAATCCTACGCTGAAACAACACTGAGAGGGCGGAAACCTGCACCTTCAGTGAAGCAAGGCAAAGACCGTGATCTAAGCCCGCTTGTAGGAAAGCCAAAATCCTGGATATTCTAAAAACCTGAGGATCATAGCGTCTAGGTTGACACCATTCAAAGAAAGTATGCCACACTCGGTGGTAAATTCTTGCAGAAGCCGGCTTCCGAGCTCTGAGCATGGTGTTTACAACAGAGCTGGAAAAAACCCAGGACCTCAAGAGGGCAGTCTCAACAGCCACGCCATCAAAGACAGACGGCCCAGGTCCGGGTGATGGGAAGGACCTTGAGACAACAGGTCCGGACGTAGAGACAACCACATCGGAGCGTCTATGGATAGGCTCCTGAGATCTGAGTACCAGTGCCGTCTGGGTCACGCTGGAGCTATCAGCAGGAGCATGCCGCCTTCTTGGTTGAATTTGCTAATCACTCGAGGAAGAAGGGAGAACGGAGGGAAGAGGTATGCAAACTGGAGGGTCCACCGGACCAACAGAGCATCTACCAGAAGTGCCTCTGTGTCTCTTGTTCTTGACCCGTACACAGGAAGCTTGTTGTGTCGGGAGGCCATGAGGTCTATCTCTGGAAAGCCCCACTTGTTCACCAGTAGCTGAAACACCTCCTGGTGAAGAGACCACTCCACTGGATGCACGTCTTGATGGTTGAGAAAGTCTGCTTTCCAGTTGAGGACTCCTGGTATAAACACTGCCGAGATGGCAGATAGATTGCCTTCCGCCCATGCTAGAATGCGGGACACCTCTGTCAGGGCCAACTGACTGCGGGTTCCTCCTTGGCGGTTTATGTAAGCCACCGTGGTGGCATTGTCCGACTGCACCTGCACAGGTTTTCCGTGGAGGACATGTCTTGCTTGTTGGAGAGCTTTGAATACAGCCCTTAGTTCCGATGTTGATTGGAAGCACAGATTCTGCTGGCGTCCACCTTCCCTGGAAGAAGTGCGGAGCAGACACTGCTCCGAAAACTCGAAGACTGGCGTCGTTCGGCAGAAGGACCCAGTCCGCAATCCAAAAGGGGCCCCCCTGTTCAGGTGAGTAGTCTGCAGCCACCAGGCTAACGACAGACGTACCTCCAGTGACAGCACCATTGTCTGTGTCTTTATCCGGTAGGGCAACCCATTCCATCTGGAGAGGATCAACTTCTGCAGAGGTCTGGAGTGAAACTGGGCAAACTCGACCATGTCGAACATCAACACCATGGAACCCAGTAACCTCATCGCCGCGTAAATAGACCCGGCGACTCTGCAGGTAACTGCGTACTTTTGCCTGTAATGCAGAGATCTTTTCCTCTGTCACAAAGATCCTCTGATGTTGTGAGCCCAACAGAGCCCCGAGATGGAGCATCCTCTGTGATGGCACCAAGGATGACTTCTTCCAGTTTATCAGCCAGCCGTGAGCCTGCAACACAGAGACTGTCAATTGCACATGGCGCTGAAGGATCTCTGGAGACTGTGCTAACAGCAGAAGGTCGTCCAGATAGGGCAACAAGCGGACCCCCTGCATTTGCAGGTGGGCTGCCATGACTTCCATGGCTTTGGTAAACACTCGAGGCGCTGTGGCCAGACCAAAGGGCAGTGCCTGAAATTGAAAGTGTTGGTCTCCTACTGCAAACCTGAGGAAACGCTGGTGTGCTGAGACAATGGGAATATGCAGGTAAGCATCCTGAATATTTAGCGACACCATAAAATCCCCCGGCTCAATTGCCAAAATGATGGAACGCAGGGTCTCCATCCTTAACCAAAGAACCCTCAAGAATTTGTTGAGTGATTTGAGGTTGAGGATGGGCCTGTAAGACCCATTGGGTTTCTATACCAGAAAAAGATTGGAGTAATACCCTGATCATCTCTGGGACAATGGGACCGGCACTATAACTCCAGCCTGGAGCATAGAGTGGATCACCTTCTGGAATTCCCGGGCCCTGTCTTGGTCTGACTGAAGGCCCGTGGTGAAAAAACGGCTGGGAGGCCTCCGCCGGAAGGAGAGGGCGTACCCCTGAGAGACCACTTCTCTTACCCAAGTGTCTAAGGTTGTGAGACACCACTGAAGAAGCCGGCCTCCCACTTGGGGTCCCCCAAGTGGAGGCCCGTTCCGTCAGGCTGAGGCTTTATCGTCCGACTTGTACTCCAAGCCTGCTTCTTTGGCTTGGCAGATTTCTTGGCCCCTGTCTGTCTAGGAAAGGACTGCACTTTGAACTTACCCTGGGCCCTATAGGGCCCAAAGGACGAAGTACCAGACCCTGATGGGACTGTCGCCGATGACAGACACGCTGACTTCGCTGCTGCCAGAGTGGCCACAATTTTGTCCAGATCAGGGCCAAATAGGACCTGTCCATTAAAGGGCAAGCATTCCAATCCCTTTTTGGAATCTGCGTCTGCTTTCCAAGAACGCAACCAGAGGGTGCGGCGCACAGCCACTGCTGCTGAGGAGATTCTGGAAGTGAGGAGCCCTATATCTAAGGCTGCCTCATTAATGTACGTAGCTGAGTTTCTGAGGTTATCCACTAACTCCACCTGCTCAGGTGACGAGTCAGCATCTAGAGACATCTCCAAGCTATAAGCCCAACGTTCCATGACTCTGGCAACCCAGCACACAGCCATTGCCGGTCTGGATGCCCCCCCGCCCGCCCGCAAGGGAATAAATGGATTTCAGGCATATTTCCACCTCGCGATCCGTAGCATCCTTTAAGGAGGACATGGAGGGCATGGGCAATGTAGCACTCCACAATAGGCGTGTGACATGAGAATCCACCTGTGGAGGGGTTTCCCATTTGGAAAAATAATTATCCGCAAAGGGGTATGCAAAAGCCAAACAATTTTGAGGCTGGTACTGCCTACCTGGATTTTTCCACGCCTCTTCTAAATGGTCCACTAACTGACCAGATAGAGGGAATACAGTGGCATCACCTTTAATATCCTTAAAGGAGGCATATTTAGATTTGGCCACGGGGGGATCGTCATCTGTAATAGCCAAGGCTGCACGGACTGCCCGTATAAGGCCAGGTATATATGTTTTAGACTTGGACTCCACCTCCTTAGTACGAGGTAGCTCCTGGTCTGAGAGGTCAAAAATCTCCCCGTCATCAGACGTTATGTCATCCTCATCATACTGAGCTGTCTGAGACATTAAAGGCCGCTTAGCAGGCTGCAATGAAGACTGTAAAACGTCCGTCAGGTGCTGTACCGTATTGGACAATGAGTTTACCCACACAGGTTCCTGGGAGACCTGGGGGACACTGGGGTACCATCAGCTGTCTATGGAACCCCTGCATGGGTGATGACCCTACCGACTGCTGCGATAACCCCATTTGGGGAAACGCAGGGGTCGTCACCAGCTGGCGACAAGGGTTGTAAGTGCCTTAGCAAAACAAGCCCAGGGCGGTTCCTGCACAGGCGCAGTTACAAAAATCGGGTGTGAAATTATATAACATGCCCAACATAAACCTTCAGTGTGTCCCTCATCCTCCGCTATTGGTACAGTACATGCGGTACACTTTAGCTGGAGAGGAAATTCACGTTCACTCTCACACATGAGTGTAAGAGTGTATGTGACTCCCCTCACAGACAATATTTTTACTGTGAGGCAATGAATACCCTGCAACACCGCACCGCAAGGGCTTTTGTAGAAGAAGAACAGGGATAGTAAAATGGCTGACAGTCAGAAGTGAAAGTACAGGCAGACAGCGCTAGCATTAAGTCACATACAATGCAGAAATAAATCCCTTCACTATCAGCACTGAGATCAACTACGCAGACACAGAGCCTGGTAGGAAACAGTGCAGCATACTCTGACCTTACTCTGAAGGAGAGGTATGCGGGGGGACCCGGACCGCGATGCCACTTGTATCAGCTTCAAACAGCGTTTGCACACTTCATTAGAAAATTGCCGCCGAGGAGCAGAGAAGAGGCGGGCCCGGGGGAGGAGCGCTGACACAGCCCACCAGACCACTGTGGAGAGGCACTGTGCAGCGGGGGAGGCGCCGGCTGTTAGACAGGGAAGGCGCGCTTCCCTGGCATGCTATTAACCCCTGGGACGCACATGCTGCGGCCCGCTGTCCCTGGTGGTCTAGTGGAAGCGCAGGTTAATACCTGGCTCCACGCGCAGCTTGTCCCCAGGGAGCCCCCTGCCTGGAGACCTACAGGACTGTGTTACCGGCGGGTACCCTCCGCTTTCCTGCCCCCTTGATTCCGGCCACAGTCCAGGTAATCCGGGCTCATCGCTAGCTGTAACCCCAGATACCTACCAGCATCCCCAGATCAGTACCGGCGTTTTGGTCCGGCGGGGTGTAGGAGCGACAGCATGGACGTCAGTACTGACTGTTCATGGTGTACGGGTCATTTGTGCAGCCACAGCTGCTTGTAGAAAACTTCAGGGGCCATTATAGCCCCACTCTGCTTGCAAGTGATCCGACTCCTGGCCGCACACCAACGAAACTGAGATGCCTCGGATCGGGGCCGGGTATAGGAGAGGGACCCCAGTGCATTGTGGGAGGATGAAAATTTAACTCTGTGGTGTCCGATGCCTGACGTCTTCACCAATACCCCAAGGTATCCTGTGGATACCCAATGGACCCTGATGTAGAAAGATTGTGTGTATATATGTATATACACTTAAACAAATTATCTAGTTCTGTGATAATTTAACCTAGTAGTTGTGCCGTTTCATTTGCTGCTGAATAAAACAATAGTGCAGTACCTTTGTACTAGAAACAAAAGTAATCTAATGTGCACTATGACAATTTCACCACTGGAGGCACTGTTCCACAGAGATTTGCAGCAAGCACAGAGAGGCAGCATGGCAGCTCCCAGTGTTATTTTCAAATGCAGGAGGACTGAAGCTTCTATGGTTTACTTAACATTTATACCTTTAGAACTGTGAAAATACAAGTCAACCTAGGCTTAGGGTATTTACATTATGTAGTAGCATTCACTTATAATATCTCAAACTATTTCATACATGGTAATTATTCAAACATTGACAGCATCAAAATCTGAACTGAATTAAACAAGTGTTATATTATTTTTTTCTTAATACGTTATATGTGGTTCTTTAATTTTTTAAGACTTGTATCACTAAAATTTGCTGTTGGGGCTTATTGGGGGGTTGATTGAAGTCACTGATCACTTTTTTTTTTTTGGCACCTGCACTTAACAAATGAATCAATGACTGCATAGTTAAAGTGTAGTAATATTAAATTAGACATAATACGGAGTTATACCAGAGTTACACAGGAGGAGAACACTGTACCTGATATCACTGCAACAGTAGGAGAAGAAAAAAAAAAAACTATCACTCACCAAGCAGTTTCTGTTACCCTCCACATCAAGCACCTGCTTTGTACACTGACTGGACAACCCCTACTAAACAGCTAACTTGTAGGTTTATTAGCTGCTTGCAAACCTGGTCTGTTCTTCAGTTTCTGAGGATGTTGACTCAGTAATTCATCATGATCACCAGTGTATCAAAAGGGCCACTACAGGCAAAAAACTATTTTTATTTTCATATCACTCCACACTGCCACATTTTCCTGTACTCCCTCTTATCCTACCTCTCTTCCCTGCCCTTGCCTATTTCTAAATACCCTATAACTGCTCCAACCTACCATCCTGCCACCTCAACTGTTTCGGCTCCACCCCCTCTGCTCCTACTGCCTCTCACTGGCAGGGCCCTCTTACCCTATACCTGATGTCTGTCCACCCTCTGCTCTCCTCGGTTGTTCCTGTTACTGTTGTGCAGAATTGTTTCTGTATATTATTTGTTCTC
The DNA here is from genome assembly GCA_031769625.1 of Taudactylus pleione. Lineage (NCBI taxonomy): Eukaryota > Metazoa > Chordata > Amphibia > Anura > Myobatrachidae > Taudactylus > Taudactylus pleione. Next base: position 1,375,171 of record JAUIMM010000109.1, read on the forward strand.
CTAATTGCATCAATGCATATATTATTTTGCTCATCTGTGTCTATGTATGCTCTCTCTTCTCATGAATGTCTCCATTTCCCTAATTTCATATGTACTCTATGAACGCGTAATTATTTGATCATCTAGCACCCTGCACCAGAGCAGAGAGCGCCACCCCAGGCAGGAAAGAGGAACAGCACAGGTTGTGACAGGTGCAGGGTGCTAGAATGCATACTATGTATTAATTGTTACATTTTGTAAATGTGCACCATTATCCCATTATGTAAGATGCTGTGGACACTTAGGGTCATATTCAATTAGGCGCGAGAATAGCAAAATCCCCGCACCTGCAAGGTTTTTCCTGTAGGTGCAGAATTTTTGCTATTCACTAAGGTGCAGAGTTTTTGCTATTTTGAGCGCCGGGAGCTTTTATTTTTTTGAGCACCTCCAGAGAAAGTCTGATTTTTCCTAAAATCGTTAATTTTAGGAAAAATCAGCAGAACTTGTTCTGGGAACCTGACGGCACCCCCCGAGGGCTAATTAAGCAATTGGAAGTTTCCCATTAGCTTAATTATTCATTTTCCGAAGAGGTATCTTCTTCCTCCAGGGTCGGGACCCGGTTTCCTGCAGTAGGGTGAGTATGTCAGTGTGTGTATGTGTATGAGTGAGTGTCTGTGTGTGTGTGTGTGTGTGACCCCCTGTGTGTGTGTCCCTCCAAGTAATGGGCGTTGGGAGAACTACATTTCCCAGACAGTACAGCAAGAGACCATAGTCACAAACATTCCACAAACATCAGCATTAGTTATACAATTAGTAATTTGTAAGAGTGTGAAGGGAATTGTTAATAGCCTAGGACAGAGCTTCCCAAACTATGCCACTACAGTCCAGGTTTTAAGAATATTCATGCTTGAGCACAGGTGGTTTAATACCTCAGTCAATTTAATTTAACCACGTGGACTCAAGCATGTATATCCTTAAAACCTGGACTGTAATGGCCAAGTTTGGGAAACTCTGACCTAGGAGCCATGTGAGATAATGGCAGTGTCTAATGCAGCCCATACAACAAGCCCGTTACCCAGATCAGACTCCCCGATCCTCCATTGATCGGCAAAATCCAACATGTTAGAAATCCTTCACTAGCCGATACTAACCAAGATTTTTCTACACAATCATCGGCACAACGCAGAATTGTGCCGATTGATTGTTGATGTATGGCTTGCTTACGTTTAGTAAATTGTGTAAATGTTTTAGTTTAATAGGAGCATGTGATCAAAATTTTAAAAACTGTTGATTTCTTTTTTAAAAATAGATTTAAAGACAATTTAGTCATTTTCATACACTACAGAAAACATTTTTACAGAAATATTATTGTTCCAACCATTTAATGCTACAGTTCAAATTTCTCATCTTTTTAGTAGCAAATTATTTTTACAATACTAATTATAGAAATACAGTAACCTACATTTAACCACTTGCCTGGCGTGGTCACATCATTTACTTCCATGCCAGGCAGTGTGATGACCGACATGGTCGCAATTTATTTAGTGGGCAGCTGCCAGCCTCTCTGCATCCCTGTACCTTCCTCTAGTGTTTGCCGTGCTGACTATCACAGCTGATCGGGCAGCCCAGCAGGACGACCCCCCCCCCCCCCCCCCACACACACACACACACTTGGCGGCTGCAGAGAAAAGCATCTGCCGGGGAAATGTAAATGATTAAAAGGACAGAAAGACAAGAGCCATCCTGATAAAATGCCAAAATGTTTCTTTTTAGACGTGTTCAGCCAAAGTAAGACGATTTTTCTGTATGCAAGACATCCACAGTGTCAGACTGAGGCATAAAGGGTCCACCGGGGGAATGCAGTAATAGCGGCCCATGCTTAAGGGGTGTGATCATCCACCAGAGGGGGAGTGGCCAGCCACCAGAGTTGCTTGGCTAACCATTAGGCAAATATTGGTGTATTTTAAAAGAAAACCAAGAAACAATGCTTTTCAGTGGTCCTGCTCCACAAGGTAACTGACCCTCAATAGAGTAACAATATACAATTCAGTGCACAGTCTGGAACATGACCTGTAGAGGAAGGGGGAAGGGGTGGGGCTATCAGGCAGTGGGGCCCACTGGGGATTATCCCTGTAACCCTGTGGGCCAGTCCGACCATGTGTCGACATCAAAACACCCAGATGGGAGGATCCCCTCAACAGTTCAAATATATGTGTATTGACTTTCACAGCACTGTTAGCACCGTAAAGCTATTTCTCAGTTTTATAGGCATTACAAGTTAAAAAAATATTAAGAAAAATTCATGGGACAACCAGTCAACAGCTTAACACATATGTGCCCAAGCTCCTGAAATTTCCAAGAGACTCCACAAATTGGGGTAGATTCTCCTGGCTTCCCAGCAAGTGGGTGACTCTCCAGGATCACACCAGTTCTCAGGTGACTATAGAGATAGGAGCAAAGCAAAAGGAGCAGATTAGTTCTTGGAGAATCCATGTTGCAAGGCAAAAGGAACAAATGTATTTATAATTTTCTTTGCATGGAAGGAAACAAAATGCTGCTTCCACCTGTAGTGCACAAACAGTAGGGAGGACGGGTGGGGAGCTTTCAGTACAAGGTTCTCGGGACCAGAAGTGCACAAGAGTCATAATCATGCCCTCCCGTGGTGCCACGGCAAACCCCCACATACCGGTGTGCACACTAGAATTATACACAATAATAGGGCATAGTTGTGTCCCCAACAGTGGCGATGACCCTCCCTAAACCAATGTCTTGGGGACCCTATGTGCAAAAACTGGGTAGCTGTATTTGAATTTAGAATTGACCTAGGACCCCCAGCCATCCCCCAAATCTGTCTGCTCATTTTAAAATTGTACCCCCACCCCTGCGACTTGCAGAATACATCATGTACCACAGTGCTGTGTAACCAACACAATAGAACGTTATTATCTTACTATAATAGGACATTGTATAATGAGTTGCCCCGCACCATATTTAATATATTTCCTTATTAAATGTCACATTGTGCAGACGAGCCATATCTTGCGATTCAGCTTGCCCATTGCATTTCTGCAATTCTGACTAGTGTGTTCGTCTTCCAGCTAACCTAAGAGCGTAAAGCCAGTTTTGAACATGGTGACACAAATGGTTAAGACTTGCTGCTTTAAAGGGCAATCTACATGTTTTTACTTCTCCCTGTAAAATTCCCAAATCCTTACACCAAAGTGCACTGAGACCCCCCCCTCCCACCAGCAATCCCCGAAATCTTACTGTAGCTTCAGTGCCACTGCGCATCTCCCCACGGATCGCACAACGTTACATCAGTCCTTGAGCTTCTAACGCAGCCATTGGACGGCTTGCTCTGGTTTCCTGCTCGCTGCGGGTTTATTGTTGCTCCAGATCTGTCAGTTTGTATCAACACCTTCCCCACTCATTGCCTACAGAAATAACAGCCCTCAACAAGGCTGCACAAACCATTTCTGCTGCTCCAATTACTCCCTGACATAACCTCTTCTGCTGCTTTTTTTGCCTTCTCTAACCTTTCTTGCCAGCGTAGGTTTTGTCAGAACATGAAGTGCGTGGGGTGAATTTACCCGATGACTTTTATCTCCAACTATAGCAGGGACATTTTTTTTTGTACTTGGTAGAAAACAACTAGCACACTACTAATTACCTTGCACAATTCGTTATGGTGTGCGTGGACCATTTTACCTTTCTGCAAGGCCCAATAAAAGAACAGAATAGAATTCGGTAACTGCATCAGAGTCTATAAGGGGGCAGGCCAAATCAATTTTTGTAGTGACTTTTCTGATAATCGATTGCGAATTCAAAATGTAAATCGGACAAAGGCACTAAATAACTATACATAGGTACAATAAAACTGGTACAAATAACACAATTATAATGTTGCTATTGCAGAATTACAGAGTAGCAGGTCTCCTGAGCGAAAAAGTATAATAGAGATCTACCTGGTACAGTATGGCAAATGCAGGCATGACAAAGATAAAAACTGACCGAGGCACAATAACAGGCAGACTGTGTGAAACGCGTTTCTGCTACGAAGTCCTGCTTTGAACGAATAACATGAAACAATCATAGATGGAACGGAATAATTGATGTCTATAACGCTTGTCTTAACTGAACAGCAACTTTGTTATTGGAGATTGGCATTTATTATAATCGTGCTCGTTAATTTCATATGATACTACCCAACATTTTTAACAGCAAAAACATCCCTCCTACTGGACTACCACAACAGAGAAGCATCCTTCCAAGGGTACCTCAATGATTATTGAGATGTAAGCTAAACTTGGATTCTTCAGGCATCAGTTGATGAAAAATGTTGTAAGGTGCAGAGAGAATGGCTGAGCGGCTGATTAGATGGAGCTGGCCCACCAACATAGTCCTGATAGTTTTTGTTTTTTTTAATTGGGCACAAACAACAAAGAGATCCCTGCTATCCTAAAGTTTTGTAAGAAGGTAATAATAATAATTATAATAGTTAAATTAATGGGAAAATAGTCACAAGTAGGTAGTTTGACTGGGCCGGTACACCTGTAACGAAGGGAGGACAGAAGCCTCCCGTGATGCAGGAGGGCAAAAGGGAATTATTTCAAAGGGGACATGGGGATGATCTCATCTCTAACTACTTGATATAGAACATCTACATACGATAAGCTGGGTACACACCCAGCGACCGATGTAACGATACATTGCATCAAACACCCTGTACAATCAGTTGTACAAGGGCGCAATGTATCATTATATGCTGACTGCAAATGCCCAGCTTCATTCATTGCATAGTCCCATCTGACGTGCACGACAACAGATGGAACCATACAATGGACGACCATGGGGAACGAAGGATCGGGCGTACGCGCGATACGACAAGTACAATCGTTCAAATCCGCGTCGGAACGTTATACTGTACGATACATTGTACAGCGTGTACCCAGCTTTACACAGAGTGAATTCTCAGAGATGACAAAATCACATGACCACTGTGAATGACAGAGAATGAGAGCTAGGAGCATATTTACTAATTCCACTTATTTATCTAACTCCAACGTTTCGTGCTCCAACGTTTCGGGCACATGCCCTTCGTCTGGAAATTCTTTTGAGACTATCATCAGTCGTGGAGTGCCGCCATCTTTTCTTGTTGCTGTACGGGACCTGGTGGTCCATGGAGGGCACCCACGCCATTACTCATATTATCTGAGTGAGTGTCGGGATTGTATTTGTTATTATATATATATATATATATATATATATTGAAAGTTATGGTTGTCTATCTACGTCTTCTCTCTCTCTGCAATTCCTGTTTCTATACTATTTCAGACCAGCATAAGATAACAGAATTACATTGTGAAACAGGAGTCTCAGGACCCTCTGACAGAGAAAACAGCCCTATGCTAGAAGTAGTTATCTCTTGATAAATAAGCTTGGGTGGCTGGAAGCGATTACTGCATACCCTCTCCTACATGTGACATTTTGTTTGCGAAACTGAGGAACTGCAGGCAGTAAACCATGTTCTGCACAGAAAAGTCTGCAGACAGCGTGTCATTAAACATTTAGAAGTAAATCTATTAAAACAGCCGATGTCTCACGTGGGACCGGATTGCTTTCTGCTATGTTAGTTCTACAGGGCTGGTTAACCCCTCGCTAGATGGATTTTTATTAAGAATAAATCAAAAGAAAATATTTCACATGAAATACTAGAACAAGGTCAAATCCTTACAAAAATTACCCCCCCACAAAAACAGGGATGTTTGTCATCCAATGTTACATTACATGTACATAGCTTAGTAACAACCAATTGTATAGTCAAATCTGCCTCATTATTATCCAGAGTGGAAGCTCAAATTAGAAAATCTAGGTCGAACGGCTCTGCTCAAGACTTTATTACTGATACAACACCATTCAGATTTATCATCTGCTTAAGATTAATACTTTTGTGGCGTCGGAAACAAGAGGAGAGTAGACAGGCTGACAGTTTAGCATATTAATCCCCTATCTAAGAAGAGTCCATTTCTTCTGCCCTAATCCTCACTAAGCTGCACTGAATTCGGGGGGGAAAGTGAGGATTTCTCATTCATGAATGAGGTCTGGCCGAAAGCAATCAGTGTTCATCCGGGACCCGTCGTGTGTGTGTGTGATTAATATACTGTGTAATATATATATATATATATATATATATATATATATATATGTATATATAAAAACACAAAAATATATTACATTTGCTTTTTGATAACATTAGAACTCTAAAGCTATAGGGGTAAAACACACGTTCAGTAGATACATCTTTTGACTTCAGGCCTTACACAATAGCCTGTTTGTCTTTTAAATTATTACTGCTTTAAAAATACAGGCTAACTCGCCAGGATCCACGCCTGTGCCTGAATCTTACAGGCTATTACATAAGGCCCCTCAAGTTTGTTTTGTTATACAACTTTCAGAGTCTTCTCTCATGACCCCCCTTAAGAGCATTTATCTGTAACTAGTAAAGTGTTAAACTGGTAAATGATGAAGCCCAATATTTCTATCTGCTAAAATAAAAATAACATATTGTATGGCTTTTCCTACTGATCTAAGTGGTGCAGGTTGTTTTGGAAAAAAGCAAATCTGTAACTCCTTATGGATGAAATCATTTTCTTTTGTGACTTTTAGCATTGCTGTAGCCTGCAATTTCTGTAGAATATTTAGGGGTCTATGTGCTAAGCCAGTGGAGAGAGATAAAGTACCAACCAATTCGCTCCTAATTTTCATTTTTCAAACACAGCCTGTAGAGTGACAGGAGCTGATTGGTTGGTACTTTTAATTTCCGTCCAGTTTATCATTCTCCAAGGCTTAGTACATAGACCCCCTTAGTCAGTGATTAAAACTTAAGGAATGCATTGAAGGAGCACTTTTCCTAAACACAAGGAAGCAGAAAAAGAACACAGCCTTTCCTGTACTAATTCATTGCCCTATCACTGTTACAGATCAAAAGTAAAATATACATAATGGTTTGAAAGAATTAAAAGATACAGGCCGCATCTTCTGAAGTGTATTATTACTTAATTAAATATGCAGTCACGCAATGAGCGCAGCACATTTAATATTTAGATAAGATCATACAGGTGTACAATTTAGCAACCTGCAGCAAAGGAAAAAACAGCAAGGACTATGTTTCAACCACATGATAATAAGGAGGAATAATTAGCGATTCAACCCCACATAGTACAGGAGGAGATGTGAAGGAAGTCAATTCACATAAAAGGAAACATTACAGGTGCCAGGTACATCGAATGCTGATGACATTCCAAGCCTGAAGGAACTCGCTGATTTTGTACCTGTCTCCAGCACAGAGATAGATTCCGACGGATCTCAAGCTCTGACCTCCAGTAGAAATCAGGCCTGTGCTTTGTGTTTCAGTCTAACGAAAGCATGATGACCTAGATTTGCAGACTGGGTCTCTCGCACACAATAACATGAGAAGAGCAGTTGGTTCACTAGATGAAGACAGCAAAATGTTTTAAAAAGCAACACTACAATGCACAAGTGTATTCGCTGAACCTTTATCTCCGAGTGCCGTGCAAAAAACGTTCCGGACAGGTGCACAGAAACGGCGTCATCATCAACTTTAGCAATATTTTATTTTGTCTTTGTCCCTGAAGTCCCAGCTATACTAACGGATACAGACTACAATAGAAATTAAATTGCATTTAAAAATTCTGATACGATCACTGATTTCAAAGAAATTTTGATTATTTAGTTTTAGATTTAAAGCAGCAAGAAACCGATAAAGCAAAAGAGCCATGCCGTTTTTAGCCACAGGCTAGCCAGATTTATTTACAACGGAGGCAATAAATAGTTTCCGGCAATATTGGACTTCACAGTAGAAAAAGGTCACACAATGCTTTCTATTATGGTATAGCAGTCTTAATTGCATAATACTACATAAGTGAATGTATAAAGAATCCCAAGTCGTTATAAAAAAAACCAAAAAAAAAACCTGTGCATTTAAAATATGTAAACTAGAGATGTGCGTCGAACCCCGTGTTTTGGTTTTGGATCCAGATTTATCTTCGTGTTGTGGTTTTGTAAAATGACCCTCACGTGTTTTGGATCTGTATTTAAAAAAAAAAACCATAATGACGGCATTCTGACCTGTTTACATGCAATCCAAAACCAGAGTTCGGTTTTTAAATCAGAGTTCCGAACCGTGGGACGATTTGAAGTGTGGACTCTGCTCGACTCTATACCCCCCAAAGTGAGTCTGAACTGAGACTCGGTTCGACTCGGAATCCCTAAATTCGGTCGTTGTGGATTCTCTGAGAACCGGACCCAAACACCTTTACTGAAAACATAAAGGGAATTGGTTCTGTCTGTCCTATCCACTCCTACTACTTAGAGACACCTGTACTGGTAAGACTCCCCTAGAACAGTTTTTAGAAACACCCCGAAGATCCCCATAAGAATGGTGATCTAGAAGACCAATTAGGAAATTATAGACCAAATCTCCAGTACATTGTCATGTGTCCTAGAAAAACATGCTTCTCTTTATATTAAAGATATGAACCAAAGGGCCAGGTTTGTAAATTGCTAAATCAATTTTACAGTGCACAAAATTAAAAGCAGAATTTTGCTTTTACCTGGTTCCTATCAAATGCAATCATACAAAAATAACAATTAAAATGTTAAAAAAAAACTAGATTTAGGCATACTTCAAAATAATAAAATAAAATATTATATTCATTAGAAATGGACAACACAAAAGCCTGCAATAAATAAAAAAAACTGGTCATAAAGTGGTTAAATACTGCTGTTCTCAATCTATCTATTCTCTCTCAAAAGGAGAGATTTTATTTTTCTTTAAAATTGTAGAATGCTGCAGAATCTCACACACTCATTTGCATAGTTTTGCCACTGGCACAATGCATGAAGAAAGAGTGATAGAGAATGATTGCAAGAAACATAGTTTAAGAGGGTATTCTAAATCAAGCGGCCGCCATACTTTGTTCTTTTTTTAATATATATATATAATATATATATATATATATATATATATATATATATAATATATTTATTATTATTATTTTTTTATTACATATATACATATTTCATTTTATATATATATATATATATATATATATGTATTTGTGTGTGTGTGTGTGTGTGTGTGTGTGTGTGTGTGTGTGTGTGTGTGTGTGTGTGTGTGTATATATATATATATATATATATATAAGTATATATAGTTTTTGTTTTGTTTTTTTCAATTGAGATTTCTGGTTTAGGACGATATGCTTAGTTTGGCATCTGTACTGCTACAGAGTAATACAAAATATATTTGTTACATACTATCATTTTAAACCTTCATAACACTGGAGTATTAATCAGACGGTAAATTGCAACACAATAAAATCTGCCTCCTAGTAGCAAGGGGGATGTGACACCTGCATGACAAGGTACCAAGAAGACGAGAGTTACAGCTGCAAATGGCAGCTATGCGATTAATGAAGCTTTGAACTAGCAAACACTGAGCATAGACACACAGGAAATGTAATAACAACTAAGTTGAACAGTCAAACATCTCCCTCCCCTTTAGGGTGTGTGTAATATATATATATATATATATATATATATTACACACACACACACAGTCAGGTGTATAAATATTGGGACATTGACAGAATTTTCATATTTTGGCCTCTATTCACCACCACAATGGCTTTGAAATAAAACAAACAAGATGTGCTTTAACTGCAGACTTTCAGATTTAATTTGAGGATAATTACATCCAAATCAGGTGAACGGTGTAGGAATTACAACGGTTTCTATATGTGCCTCCCACTTTTTAAGGGGCCAAAAGTAATGGGACAAACTAAACAATCCTAAATCTAACTTTCAATTTTTAATACTTTGTTGCAAATCCTTTGCAGGCAATTACTGCCTGAAGTCTGGAACGCATAGACATCACCAGACGCTGGGTTTCATCCCTGGTGATGCTCTGCCAGGCCTCTACAGCAAATGTCTTCAGTTCCTGCTTGTTCTTGGGGCATTTTCCCTTCAGTTTTGTCTTCATCAAGTGAAATGCATGCTCAATCGGATTCAGGTCAGGGGATTGACATGGTCATTGCATAACATTCCACTTTTTAGCCTTAAAAAACTCTTTGGCTACTATTGCAGTATGCTTCGAGTCATTGTCCATCTGCACTGTGAAGCGCCGTCCAATGAGTTCTGAAGCATTTGACTGAATATGAGCATATAATATTGCCCGAAACACTTCAGAATTCATTCTGCTGCTTTTGTCAGCAGTCACATCATAAATAACTACAAGGGAACCAGTTCCATTGGCAGCCATACATGCCCACGCCATGACACTACCACCACCATGCTTCACTGATGAGATGGTATGCTTTGGATCATGAGCAGTTTCTTTCCTTCTCCATACTCTTCTCTTCCCTTGACTCTGGTATAAGTTGATCTTTGTCTCATCTGTCCATAGGATGTTGTTCCAGAACTGTAATGGCTTTTTTAGATGTTGTTTGGCAAACTCTAATCTGGTCTCCTGCTTTTGTGGCTCACCAATGGTTTACATCTTGTGGTGAACCCTCTATATTCATTCTTGTGAAGTCTTCTCTTGATTGTTGACTTTGACACATATACACCTACCTCCTGGAGAGTGTTCTTCATTTGGCCAACTGTTGTGAAGGGGTTTTTCTTCACCAGGGAAATAATTCTTCTGTCATCCACCACAGTTGTTTTCCGTGGTCTTCCAGGTCTTTTGGTGTTGCTGAGCTCTCCGATGCATTCTTTCTTTTTAAGAATGTTCCAAACAGTTGATTTGGCCACACCTAATGTTTTTGCTATCTCTCTGATGGGTTTGTTTTGATTTTTCAGCCTAATGATGGCATGCTTCACTGATAGTGACAGCTCTTTGGATCTCATATTGAGAGTCGACAGCAACTGATTCCAATTGCAAATGTCACACCTAGAATCAACTCCAGACCTTTTACCTGCTTAATTGATAATGAAATAACGAGGGAATAGCCCACACCTGTCCATGAAATAGCTTTTGAGTTGATAGTCCCATTACTTTTGGCCCCTTAAGAAGTGGGAGGCACATATTGAAACTGTTGTAATTCCTACACCGTTCACCTGATTTGGATGTAATTACCCTCAAATTAAATCTGAAAGTCTGCAGCTAAAGCACATCTTGTTTGTTGCATTTCAAAGCCATTGTGGTGGTGAATAGAGGCCAAAATATGAAAATTCTGTCAATGTCCCAATATTTATGCACCTGACTGTATGTGTGTATATATATATATATATATATATATATATATATGCATGAAGGTGCAGCACTCCCATCTCAATAAATCAAGCAGAAACCAAAGGATCAATAGAACGTTTCAGTACTTTTAGTACTATCTTCAACCATATAGTATTAAAAGTACTGAAACGTTCTATTGATCCTTTGGTCTCTGCTTGATTTATTGAGAGGGGAGTGCTGCACCTTCATGCTTCTATTTATCCCTATGTGAGGGCACCCCTGCAGGATTTGGTTGATTATCTGGAGTGCCGGACCTGGACACTTGTATATATATTTGCCAAAGCCGGCACTCCACAATAATAAGCACTTTAATACCCACGTGTACAAATGTATACAGAAGACGTAATGCGGCACTCATGGGATTTCTCAATAAAAAAGAGTCAAAGACACTTTGTGTAGGAAGTCCAACGTTTCAGTCCTCCCGGACCTTTATCAAGAATAATTGCTAAAAGTCCGGGCGGACTGAAACGTTGGACTTCCTACACGAAGTGTCTTTGACTCTTTTATATTGAGAAATCCCTTGAGTGCCGCCTTACGTATTCTGTATATATATATATAGACATACATACACACAAGGTATGTCTAAAAAGTTTGGTGGATGGTCTGATATATCTGTATGCAACGCTTGCAACATGTCTGGATCCGCCCCCAGTCGGGGTTTGCCCGAGGCCGCCACCGCACTGCTATATATATATATATATATATATATATATATACACACACATATACACACACACACACACACATATACCAAATGCTCGGCACTCCACAAGGCTGTCAAATTCTGCCGGCTACCCTCCAACTCCGCTCAGAATACAACAACAACCGGCTGCGGCTCTCACAGAATATCAATAAAGGGTAACACCGACTTCTCAATCGTTCAAGAGTTTCAATTTAATAAAACCTTCGTCAGAAATAAATAAATATATATATATATATATATATATATACACACACACACACACACACACATACATATATGGCACACTGTCTGTGCATGCCCCCAGTTCACATTATGCAATAATAATGGTGTTAGTGTGAGCCAAGTTGCATGCCATTACCAATAAATAGGGAACAAATAGGAAACAGTGTCTCCACTGAGTCCCTACCCTGAAATTGACGTAAAAGAGTGTCTCACTCCCGACCCGGTCCCAGCCTCCAGTCCCGCTGGCACCCTCCTCCAGCTCAAACCTCTGGCGGTGCACTGTTACTGAACTGAAAGCTCTTGTCTCCGGTGACTACTGACTACTAGTCTAAACTCTCCATTTTCCACAACCACAAGTCCACACCATGAGTACGACCCGTATCCAGCTTCCCCGCGTCCCGCAGTGCTTCCTGGGTACGATACCCAACTATAGCGAGATCCTGTACGTGCTAAACTCACCAGGCAGGGGGAGGTCGGCGGCGTCCAAACGCAATAGATACAGCTATTTTGTCTCGTCGTTATTCGCCAGGACATCATGAACACAAATTTTGTGATAATTTTCATTATTAAGAATTTCCTATTTTCATTACTAGATAAAAATAAAATAGCTCGGCTAGAAGAGGGAATGTGATCCTAAAGAAAAGGAAGAAAAGTAAGTAAGAGGAGGGGTAAGGTTACGTTAAGGTTAAGTGCCATAATCATTTGCGGATTAGAAATGATGAGTCAGGGAAGGGACCAACAAAAGTTGGAACTTGATGAAGTTCAGAAAGGGGAAGTAAAGGAGGAAGTAAACGGAAGTAAAGGAGGTCTGGAAAAGAGAGGGTAGAAGGGAGGATTAGATGGGAGTGAGTCAGTGGAGAGAATAGGGTAAATAAAAAGAGGGGGGGGGAAGATATAAGAGAAAGGAAAATAATATAATTGTATATGGTTATAGAGGGGAGAGTCTGGGTGGAGCTATCCAAGGCATGGAATAGGTGAGTTTTGAAAGGCATACCAGGGATCCCAGATGGTGTGGAACTTCTGGACATTATTGTTCTGTAGACTGGTGAAATATTCCATTTTTGCTATAAACCAAATTCTATTCAGAAGCTCCTGACGGCTGGGAGTGCCAGTGGCAAACGCAGGATTTCTAGAGAGGGGTTTCCAAATGCTTGATTTTAGAGTGAGTGTGGCCTGTCCATGACGAGGGCATAATTAGCACTTATCCAGCTTTAATATGTTACATACAAAGTATATTGTGTTGCATAACTCCAGCATATACAGGACCAGCAATCACAGTATGCCATTAGATGCGGCAGTAGGGCCATCCTGTCTGAGCAGAATGTTTTTTTTTTTTTCAGATGTGGGCACCATTCCTGAGCATTGGAGCAAGTCCAGGAGTCTGGGGGAGCAGCAGAAGAACTTAGGACTGCCCTGGACATATTATGTACATACTGTATCGGTCTCCGTATATACTGGATAGTGTATTATTATACAGTATTAATAATTAACCCTAATGATGGTCTATAGCAGTGCACCTCTAACAGTGCATGTTTTCCACATCTCCTAGTTGGTGCACAGGTATATTTATTTATTACTGGCTGACACATTTTAAAAGATCCATAGGTGGTGCTAATCATTTAATTTGTGATACTGAGAAGAGCATGCAGCACTAGTAACATTCTATTATATTACTATTTCTATTGTGCTCATGGTGTGTGCTGGGAAGGGGAGTTTCCAGGCAGACAGAAAGCCCTCCTGCTTTTGCCTATGAGGGCATGGTACTTTCCAATTGCGGGCAATTTGGTATTTGGCTGCGCAGGAGAGACGGAGAACTAATTTATTGTAAGTATTGGAGATGGAGTTAATCGGAGCACAGAGTAGAAGATTAGCTGGGAGGATAAATCGGGGTGGTGATAATTTGGGATAGTAGAGTACAGACCATGTTCCAAAATGGGACAACCAGCGGGCAGGTCCACCAGGTATGGAAAAATGTTCCCAATTGACCACAACCTCTCCAGCAGGAATTAGATGAGCTAGGATAAATCTGATGAAGACGTTCTGGTACCAAGTACCATCTAGTATATACCTTATAGGAATTGTCGCAGATGGCCACGCTGATGGAGCATCTTGAAATAGTCAGACGTATGGCTTCCTACGCCTCTTCCCTAAGTGAGAGGCCGAGATCCAGTTCCCAAGCCTGCTCGTGTTTTTCAGGTGGGGGGGACTCCAATGCTAGTATGGAATGATATATGTGCGAAATAGTTCCCTTGTCATGAGGCCTGTAGATACATAGTCTCTCTATGGGAGTGGGGTTGGTAGAGGGGCGGACAGGTGGGGTTGAGGTGGCAAAATAGTGGATTTGTAGGTATTGATAATGAAGCTTAGTGGGGATTCTATGCTTGTCTTGGAGGTCTGCGAAGGGCCTAGGGGAAGATGCTTCAACTACATGGTGAAACCTTGTGATTCCTGCTGATATCCAGGGACTGGTCATTGCTTGAGAAAGACCTGGAGGAAATGCAGGGTTATTCCAAATGGGGGTTAGCGGGGAGGGGTGTGAAGAAAGATTTACTTTCTTATTGAGTGAATCCCAGTTACTAAGTGTCAGTGCTATAGTGAGGATTTGAAAAACAGTTCTAGGTCTATGTTTACTGAGCAGCCAGGGTAAAGAAGAGACTGAATGTAAGTCTACTAGATCACCTTCTAAATCGACCCATCTCTTGGTATGGCGAGGTGAATGCCATGCGGTCATCTGACTGAGCTGGGTAGCGTTATAGTAACGATATAGAATGGGCTACCCCAAGCCCCCATCCCAAGAACGCTTGGTGAGTATATCTCTATGGATCCGGGGTTTTCGGTAGTTCCAAATAAATTTACAGAGTGTTGTTTGAAGGGTATTGAGAGTGTGGGAGGGAACAGGAACAGGGAGTGTTTGGAAGAGATATAGGAATTTGGGGAGAATGTTCATTTTAACGGCGTTGATGAAAATATGTTTGCCATTGTTGCATATCTTTTTGGATTGAACTGAGGAGGGGAGGGTAATTAGATTTATAAAGGGTATCATTTTGGTAATAAGTACCCCCAGATATTTAAGGGAATCTCTTTTCCAAATAGTTAAAGTTTGACTGTAAGATAGTACTAAGTAAATGAAGAGGGAGAGCTTCGGATTTGGTGTGGTTAACTTTGTAACCAGATAAAGTACCATATATAGAGTTCCCGAAACAGATTTGAGAGAGATGCGAGTGATTTTGTCAGCGTGAAAAGTATGTCGTCCGCAAATAGGGAAAGGGTGTATTGACAGTTTTTAACCTTAATTCCGCTTATGTCGGGATTGGCCCGTATACGGGTGACAAGTGGTTCAATAACAAGGGCAAATATAAGGGGCGACAGAGGGCAACCCTGCCTGGTCCCATTGGATATGGAAAAGGAGTCGGAGAGTGAACCTCCTGCTGAGACAGGATTTATTTTTTTAGGGCAGGGTGCTGCTCACAGAGGAGGGTACATTTTGTTTTGAAGGGAACAGTTTGTATGCCACGCTTTGCATTGCTGAAGTTACGAGGGCGGTAAATGCACTATATGCTATAATTGCTAAAGATACAATGGGTGGGTGGTCACAACATATACGCTATGATTTTTCTACACATATTTGCCCATAGTGTATTATATACCCCCCCCCCTTAGAAGATATTATTCACAGTCCACAATTTTTTACATCTGCAGCATTTAATCACTGCATCCCTCCAACGTAGGGATTCGCAAACTCGGTCCCCACACATTTTCCAGGTCACCCAGCAGGTGCACAGGCGTATTCGTTACTCGCTGACACATTTTAAAATAATCCACAGATGGAGCTAATTATTTCACTTCTGTGAGAAGACCTGGAAAACATGCACTGTTTGGGGTCCTGGGGAACGAGTTTGAAAACCTATGATCTAACTACATCACATGCCTACCTCCTTTAGCTGTTACAGAGCAGCCTTCCATCCCCGCAAATACCTCAGGGACTCCTCCATCTGGTCTGGCACCTCTGGAGTCAGCACACCAGTCTGTGGAGCCCAGCCCTGTCTCTCCCCGTGTACAGGCTTGTGAGTAGTGGGGCGCCACCAGTGATATTGAGTGGGATTACCAAAAACCTCCCTCTTGTTCTTTGAATGGAGTTGTTGCCGGAATATGTGTGTCGGCTTGCTCCAGGCAAGCACATGCAAAAAGGCAGGGCACATATCAACATTTATAAAACGGGCAGGGCACAGTGCTCTAACATAACAGCCTAACTGGAACACTAGCTTGTAGCAGCAATAGGAACAACGTCTCTGTGATGTGTAATAGTAAGCATGGTCATCAGTCTGCCCATGTGCAAGCGTTCATTCCAGGTAAATGTTGCGAAGTGTAGTCCATAAATGTATAGGTGTAGTCGTTAGTGTTTAACGACTACTATCCTTGCGCTAGGTTCACCTATCTAGGCTGCTGAAAGTCCAAATGGTCAGTTACCAGCTGACCCAAAAAGGAGCACACTCCCAAAAGAAAACATATGTACATGGATAAACATATACACACGTGTACACATACACCTGTACATATATATAGGACTACGCCAAGGTGGTAAATATATGCATCAAAAATATCTATACACACTGAACCACAAGTGGTACCAGCAATAAATTTGTTATCTCCTTGCATATATTTAACAATTGGATTGTATTGTTTGTTTTTTTTGTGTGTTTTTTATATATGTATTATGTTGATATTAAATATATTATTCAGAGAAGCCTTGTTATATTAAGTTGTTATCAGTCAACCAATACCTTTACATGCACGGCAAAAAAATAAGATATGGTAACCTTTGTTATCTCTATTTCTACGAAGTACATAGGGATCCACAGGAGACCTTGAGGTATAGGTTGATGTCATCAGTCGTCGAGCACCTCAATAGTTAAATTTGTGCTCCCAGGATGCACCAGGCTCCTCTCCTATACCCCACCCCCAGGCCAAGGCACCTCAGTTTCGTAACAAACCAATGGCCGGAGGAGGAGAAGAGAGAAGGAAGAAATTCTGGAACACTCAAGTATCACATTCTTACATACAGAAGGAGACGGAAAACCGGTGAGCAGAACACAGCCCATCTGCAGCACAGGTGTGACAGGGCGGGAGTCCTGTGGATCCCTATGGACTTCGTAGAAATAGAGATAACAAAGGTAAGGTCTTACCATATCTCTTATTTTCTACTGCACGGTTCATAGGGCTTCACAGGAGACCTTGGGGATGTCCCAAAGCAGTCTCCTTAAGGGACATGCAGGGAGGCATCCTGAATGTCCAGAGACACCAGAAAATCCCCAGGTTCCATAGCCAGTATAATTGACCGCAGGGTTTCCACTTTGAACCGAGGCACTCAGAGAAACTTGTTTAAGGATTTGAGGTTTAGGATAGACTTGTATGCACCATTCGGTTTTGGAACCAAAAAGAGAGTGGAATAATAGCTCATTCCCCTCTGGGGAGTAGGTACCGTAACTATAACTCCCTGTAGGAGCATAGATCATATAACTTTCTGCAGTTCCAATGCCTTTTCCTGATCCATCTGAAGTCCCGTACGGAAGAATTGATGAGGAGGTCTGTATTGGAAGGAAAGGGCGTATCCTTGAGAGACCACTTCCCTCACCCAAGTGTCTGTTGTGGTATGCCAGCAACACTGGGCGAACTGAAAAAGTCGGCCTCCCACCTTGGGGTCCACCAAGGAGAGGCCCGCCCCGTCAGGGTGAGGGTTTAGCGTCGGGCTTGGCAGATGGACACCTGGTAGTCCAAGCCTGCTTCTTGGGATTTGTGACCTTCTTAGCTCCCGATGGTCTGGGAAAGGACTGAACCTTGGCCTTACCCTGAGGACGGAAAGTCCGAAAGGACTGAGTTCCAGATCCTGATGGCATTGGGGCCAAAGGTAAACAGGCAGACTTGGCAGCAGCCAAAGTGTCCATGATTTTGTCCAAATCTGGCCCACATAAGACCTGGCCATTAAAGGGTAAACCTTCTAACCCGTTATTGGAATCAGCATCCGCATCCAAATCATGTTTGGATTTGGCTGCTGGGGTATCCTCATCCCCAATATCCATAGCCACACGGACTGCACGAATGAGGCCGTGTACATAAATTTTGGACTTAGGCTCCGCCTCCTTTTGAGGGAGCTCTGTATCAGATAAGTCCTGAATTTCCCCATCATCAGTTGACACATCATCTTGATAATACGTGGACTGGGAAGACAGTACCTCCTTCCTAGTAGGGTGCTGGAAAGACTCTCCCTATAAAACCTCCATCAGGTTTTGCACCGTATTGGAGAGAGTATTAACCCAAACAGGTTCAGTCTGGTAGGGAGTAGGTTGTGAGGGCATATTATGAGCCACAACCAACTATCGGGAATCCCCTGTGACGTAGATGGCATAGCAACCTGCGGGGCGTACCCCAATTGTGGGGCCACTGGAGGTGCAGCAAGCCGACCCATCAGGGTAGTTAGTGCTTGTGCAAAACAAGCCCACGGCGGCACTTGAGAAGAGCTGGGCCCAGCAGGTAATCCTGCATTTCTGGTACACAGGGTACACAATCCTCCCACAATAATCTCTCCCTCCTTTTGTCCAGCAAAGCACCTGTTGCAGGACTGTGTAAGGGGGATATCAGCCTGAGCAGAATCACTGCCAGACATAATGAATGTATGTGTCAAACTCCTCAGCTCAGCTTAGGCTCCGCCTTCACCACTGAACTGTGAATTAATTTGATCCCTGAGCAGCACTGTCACCGCAAGGGCTAGTGAGAGAGAAAGTACAGGGATAGTTAAAATGGCTGATAGAGAAAAAGAGTTTTACAGTCAGACAGCGCTAGCAACAGACACATACAATGCCAGGACAACCGGCACTATACTGCACTATTATCAACTAGCTAGACCTTGTGTCTAGTAGGAATAGTGCTACATACACCAACCTGCTTGGAGGAAGGGTATGTAGGGGGACCCAGGCTCCGAAGCTCCCTGTGAGACTAGCGTTTTATGCACATTAAAATGGGTGCCGGAGGACTCACAGGGGGCCTGCCTGAGGGAGGAGAGCTGACTGCGACCGCCAAACCACTGTGGAGAGACGCACAGTGCAGCGGGGGAGGGGCCGGCTATGCCATACAGGGAAGGCCCAATCCCCTGGCGTGCTATTAACCCCTGGGATGACAACACGTCTGCACGTTGTGGCCGCGGACGCCTGCTGCTTACCTGAATGTCCCCCGTGACGTCCGGCCACAGTCCTGGGCGTCTGGGGGCTTTCTCTTGAAGTGACCCGACTCCGTGCCGAGCACCTACGAAATGGAGGTGCCTTGGCCTGGGGCCGGGGTATAGGAGAGGAGCCCGATGCATCCTGGGAGCACAAATTTAACTATTGTGGTGCTCGATGACTGACGTCACCAACCTATACTCCAAGGTCTCCTGTGGAGCCCTATGGACCCTGCAGTAGAAATTTTTGAAGCATATATTCACCACCTTGGAGCAGTCCTATATAAGTGTAGCCCATAGACTAAAATTGGTTACAGACATCTGAAAATGGCATATTCTGGAGCTTGGTAAATTCATCATCAAAGCAGCCCCCACAGAAGCCTATAGGGGGCTATTTTGCAATCGAAAACAGAGAACCGCAGCCGACATCTGCTCTGGTCTTCAGTATTATTATCATTTATTTATATGGCGCCACAAGTGTTCCACAGCGCCTTACACAGTACATAAACAAATAAGGGACCAGTGACTTATAATACAATATAATACAATACAATACAGGACATTAATAATATACACTGCTACATTAGCGACCATAACACCCAAGTAAGCAACAGAGCATAAGCAACCAAGTGTTAGGTGCCATGGTGGGGGGTAAGAAGTAGGTGAAAGTTAAGTAAGGAGAAGCACAAGAGGGTAGAGGGCCTTGCTCGTAAGAGCTTACATTCTAAAGGGGAGGGGCAGACAAACAGGTGTGACACAGATGGGGTAGACAGGGAGGAAGGAGCATGTAGCAGCAAGTTAGGATGAGAGCTTGAAGGCTTTAATGAAGTAGTGGGTCTTGAGAGCGAGGACATAAATCCCATTCGGTATTCCCCGAAAACAGAGATATATATATATATATATATATATTAAGGGCTATGGTGGGGAGGCCTGATGCTATTGTATGTGGAGGGATTAGATGGGCATTTTAGGGGTGTTTGGGGAGATCTGATGAAATATAGGGAGGTCTGAGGGGCATAAGGCTAAGTTGTAGAATAACTAAAACGAAGAATTTAAAAAAAAAAACCAGTGAACACATAACTTGGGGCATTGACATGTAGGAGGCAGTCTTCAACCTTTCAGCATGTGGAAATAACCTGTGCAATGTTCTGCTGCTAAACAAAACACACAAGCAAGCCAATGGTGATGATGTGCTACTCAGGTCTTCAAGGGGAAGGCCCAAGAGTAGCATCTATAATTGATGTGACAGTACATTGTTGTTGTTTGAAAGTGGGTCTCTAGTTTCAAGTACAACGTTTGATCAAGAACTGACAAATAAAATAAAAAAAACACACCATAAATTTAATTCAGGCTTCAGAATTTCTAGATTGTGCACAGAGTTGGAATTTTGCATTCCCAAATTGCAAACATGAAAGACATTGTACAAAAAAATTACTTTTTTAAGTGGAAACATGTGTCTTATAATGTGCACTTTTTAAATATCAATACATTTTTGGTTGACGTTCCCTTAGTATTTTGTAAGCGGATACCAATGGTCCAATTGATAATGAGTTCTGTCCAGTCTAAATGTGACAAGGTTTGACCACAGTTTGATCCAGCTGACTGTAAAATCTGATTGATTTATGATCACCACCATGAATTATATACAGTGCATCCGGAAAGTATTCACAACGCTTCACTTTTTCCAGGTGTGCCAAGCTGTGGCATCATATTCAAAAAGACTTGAGGCTGTAATTGCTGCCAAATGTACATCAACAAAGTATTGAGCAAAAGTTGTGAATACTTATGTACATGTGATTTCTTAGTGTTTTTTTTTTTTTGTTCATTAAATTTGCAAAAATCTCTAAAAAAAAATGTTTACACGTTGTCATTATGGAGTATTGTGTGTAGAAATTTGAGGACAAAAATTAATTTATTCCATTTTGGTATAAGGCTGTAACATAACAAAATGTGGAAAAAGTCAAGCGTTGTGAATACTTTCCGGATGCATAGCTTCCAAAACCTTATCGGCCCAGAGATTCGGTCTTCCAGTGATGAGTCACTAGATATGTGGTCAGGTTAACGGCATACATTCCCTATTTATATTTCCCTGCTCTATGAATCCCCTGGTCTGCATTTAAGTGCCTCTGGTCAAAATAATCCTGTCCAGTGTTAGAGGATAAATCCTTATATTCCAATGTCCAAAATTAAGGAATCTAAAACGCCACAAACGGCCTTCCTCTCAGTAAAATACTGTGACACTGGATCGCTTTTCAACATTCATAGGAATAATACATGAGGGGGTGGGTGCTATCAAACTGCACAAGGTAAGTTATACTGGCAAAATAAGTTTGACTATTTTCTAAAATAAAAATAAAGAAAACGAAAAAAACATTTTTAAATACTGAAAATACTGGAAAATATCTTGAGATGAATAATCCCTACAATACACCATACTTTTCTACCCTCCCGGAACGGCCGGCTACCGAAAATCGTGTGGCACTCCCGGCCACCCAGAAAGGTGGAAAAGCCTCCAGGGTTTGGGGCTACTGGGGAAGTGATCGGCACAGGTGGCCGATGACGCAATTAATGATGAATCGCATCATTGTGGCTCCGCCCCCCAGCTCCACTATGCCGGTAATCCCACAGACCCTGCCACCTCCACCGAGCCCTGCCCCCCCCCCGCCAGTGGCGACCTGGTTGCCTCCAGCCAAAAGGTCAACAAGTATGCAATGCAGGCAAACATATACAGTGCATCCGGAAAGTATTCACAGCGCCTCACTTTTTCCACATTTTGTTATGTTACAGCCTTATTCCAAAATGGAATAAATTCATTTTTGTCCACAAAATTCTACACACAATACCCCATAATGACAACGTGTAAAAAGTTTTTTGCGATTTTTGCAAATTTAATTAAAAAAAAATTAAAAAAAAACTAAGAAATCACATGTACATAAGTATTCACAGCCTTTGCTCAATGCTTTGTTGAGGTACCTTTGACAGCATATACTGAATCAAGTCTTTTTGAATATGATGCCACAAGCTTGGCACACCTATCTTTGGGCAGTTTCGCCCATTCCTCTTTGCAGCACCTCTCAATTTCCATCCGTTTGGATGGAAAGCGTTGGTGCACAGCCATTTTCAGATCTCTCCAGAGATGTTCAATCGGATTCAAGTCTGGGCTCTGGCTGGGCCACTCAAGGACATTTATGGAGTTGTCCTGAAGACACTCCTTTGATATCTTGGCTGTGTGCTAGGGGTAGTTGTCCTGCTGAAAGATGAACCGTCGCCCCAGTCAAGAGTGCTCTGGAGCAGGTTTTCATCCAGGATGTCTCTGTACATTGCTGCATTCATCTTTCCCTCTGTCATTATGTGGTAATGTGTGTAGAATTTTGAGGACCAAAACAAATTTATTCCATTTTGGAATAAGGCTGTAACATAACAAAATGTGGAAAAAGTGAAGCGCTGTGAATACTTTCCGGATGCACTGTATAGGATACAAAAATCACCTAAAAAAATAATGTATCGAAAAGGCCCTCAAGAGCAGTTAATTTGTAACATGTAAGGGGATGAAAATCCTAGGTGTTATAATTTTCTGGAAAAAAAATTAATTAATTTTTAACACGCCCATTTATCTTTGTTTACATACTGTATAACTATGTAAATTTATATTTTCAGCGATCTTATTCAAGATACAAAGCCAATATGTACTATAGCAAGGCAAATCTCTGCTTGAGCGCAATGCAATTTTCAAAGACATATTGAGTCTATGTTTTAGCCTCCAGAACTCCACAGCTGTGCCCTAATTTTCTCTTGTGAAGACCTCGAGTGTCTCACTTCTGACTTTCAAGCCACGGTTATTTCAGATTGTGCTGGCACATTTTCCATTGTGAAAGGCTCGGGATGGAGAAAGGGGGAAATGAGGCACAGGAACAAAGGGACACAATAATAAGTCATTACATTTACAGTAATGGTACATGCTACAATTATAGTAATGTTAATGCAATTACTACAATTTACTGAGATTGTGGTACCAACCAATATAATAAGTGGGGGTGCACCCAAAAACATGTTGTAAGCAATTAAAGAGAGATAGGGAAGAGCAGTACTCTTAAAATGGGGCACACTCTATATTAGTGTATACACCAATCAGCCATAACAATTAAACACCTGCCTAATATTGTGTAGGCCCCCCTCGTGCCACCAAAACAGCTCTGATCCTTTGAGGCATGGACTCCATAAGACCTCTGAAGGTGTCCTATGGTATCTGGCACCAAAACGATAGCAGCAGATCCTTTAAATGCTGTAAGTTGTGAGGTGGGGCCTCCATGGCTCAGACTTGTTTTTCCAGCACATCCCACTGATGCTCGATCGAATCGAGACCTGGGGAATTTGGAGGTCAAGTCAACAACTTGGAATCTTTGACACGTTCCTCAAACCATTTCTGAACAACTTTGTAGTGACAGGGCTCATTATGTTGCTGAAAGAGGCCAATGCCTGCAGGGAATACTATTGCCATGAAGGGGTGTACTTGGTCTACAACAATGTTTAGGTAGGTGTTGTGTCTAAATAACATCCACATGAATGGCAGAACCCAAGGTTTACCAACAGAACATTGCCCAGAACATCACACTACTTCTGCCGGCTTGCCTTCTTTCCCATAGTGCATCCTGATGCCATCTCTTCCAGGTAAACGGCGCACACACACCCAGCTGTCCACATGATGTCAAATAAAACATGATTATTTAGATCACTTCACCGTCTTTCATTGTTCCATGGTTGAGTTCTGATGCTTATGTGCCGTTTGTATGTGCTTTCAGCAGTGGACAGGGGTCAGCATGGGCACTCTGACCCGGCAGTTATGCAGTTCTATACACAGCAAGCTGCGATGCACTGTGTGTTCTAACACCTTTCTATCATAGCCAGCGTTATCTTTGTTTCAGCAATTTGTTCTATAGTAGCTCTTTTATGGGCTAGGACTAGATGGGCTAACCTTCACTTCACGCGTGCATCAATGAGCCTTGGGTGCCCATGACTGTTGCCGGTTCACCGGTTGCCCTTCTTTTGACTACTTTTGGTAGCTACTAACCACTGTATACCGGGGAACACCCCACAAGACCTGATGTTTTCTAGATGCTCTGACCCAGTGGTCTAGCCATCACAATTTGGCACTTGTCAAAGTCGCTCAGATCCTTACGCTTGCCCATATTTCCTGCTTCAAACACATCAACTTCAAGAACTGACTGTTCACCTGCTGTCTAAATTTTCCCATAAACTTGACAGGTGCCATTGTAACAAGACAATCAATGTTATGCACTTCACCTATCAGTGGTTTTAGGTTATGGCTGATCAGTGTACTTTCCATTGGCTAACTCTAGTCAAATAAGAAAGAATATGGACCTATGAAGATATTTACATTTCAGCTCAATCGTAAGATTCTTATTAGAAATGCAAGGTGAGAACATGAACATAAACATAAGAAAACATGATTTTAGAGCATTGGAGAAATAAACAGTGATTTATGGTTTTCCTAGTGAAGCACTAAGAAGCATTCAACCTCCAACCCAAAGCATACTGGATGTAGACCATGGTTCCTTAACAGCGATAAGGCTGTTTTGGTTTATCTGAATGCTACAGAGCTGCTCCAGAAATACCTCAACATCAGGAATAATCTATACATGCACTACGTTTCAAAGTATAACACACACACAACATGATGCATAACGCTAATACATTTGGAATCCCATGCCTTGTTCTTTGGAACAAACTCTTTAAAGGCCCTAGCACAATGGCACATATGTATGTATAACATTAGAGGATCATCTAAATATAAGTGCAAGACACTATATAAACTATATGATATGCTAAATTAAACCCTAAGAATTCCATCTACTTTATCCGGGAATAACAGAAATGACCAAGCCCCATAAGAGTTATTTCAAGGAACCAGTAATGGAGCTGCTCTATATGACTTACAGTATAACATCATATGCCTTGAAGTACTATGCCAACACATGAAATAATATGAGATATGGTAAGAACTTACCTTTGTTATCTCTATTTCTACGTAGTCCACAGGGCTCCACAGGATACCTTGGGGTATAGGTGTGACGTCAGTCATCGGGCACCATAGAATTAAGCTTTCAGCCTCCCAGGATGCACTAGGGTCCCCCTCCTATACCCCTGCCCCCGAGCCACGGCACCTCAGTTAGTCACCAAGCCATAGGCCGGAGGAGGAGAAGGAAGAGAGAGAAGAAAGATCTTGACACACACAAGAATCACATTCTCACCAGAGGGAGACGGGAAAACCGGTGACCAGACCAAAGCCCATCTGCAGCACAGGTGCGACAGGGCAGGAGTCCTGTGGAACCCTATGGACTTCGTAGAAATAGAGAAGGTAAGTTCTTACCATATCTCATATTTTCTACTTCAGGGTCCATAGGGTATCCACAGGATACCTTGGGGATGTCCCAAAGCAGTATCCTTTAAGGGTGGGGACGCTCCTGTGCTGAAAGGAGAATTTGCCGCCCGAAGGAAGCATCCTGAGAGGCGAAGGTGTCAAACCTGTAATACCTCACGAAGGTATGGACAGAGGACCACGTAGCAGCCTTGCAGATCTGGACTGCAGAGGCACCACGTCGAGCTGCCCACGAAGGACCCACAGACCTAGTGGAATGAGCCTTCAAAGAAGGAGGAACCGGCAGACCTTCATGAAGATAAGCTTCAGAAATAGCCATACGGATCCAGGCTGCCAAAGTTTGCTTTGAAGCAGGCCAACCCTTTTTACGGAAGCCAGAGAGGACAAACAAGGCATCCGACTTCCTAAACGAAGAAGTGCGGTCAACATAAGTCCTTAAGGCCCGCACAACATCCAAAGTGGCCTCACCCACTGAAAGACCAGGTGAGTTAAAGGCCGGAACAACTATTTCCTCATTAACATGAAACTGGGAAACAACTTTGGGAAGAAATTCAGGCCGAGTGCGGAGCACTGCCCTGTTTCCATGAAAAATCAAGAAAGGGGGTCTACAAGAGAGCCCCTAAATCAGAAATACGTCTGGCCGAAGCTATGGCCAGAAGGAAAACAGTCTTAGCTGTTAGCCATTTAAGATCCACTGAGCCCAGTGGTTCAAACGGCGGTCCCTGGAGAGCCCTCAGGACCACAGCCAAATCCCAAGGCGCCACAGGTGGAACAAAGGGCGGCTGAATGCGGAGAACACCTTGCATAAAGGTGCGCACATCAGGGATTGTAGCAATCCTACGGTGAAACCAGACAGACAGGGCCGAAACCTGTACCTTCAAAGAAGCAAGGCGAAGCCCATGATCTAGTCCCGCTTGTAGGAAGGCGAGTATCCTAGACAGACGAAACTCCCGCGGTGCATAACCTCTCGGTCGACACCATTGGAAGAACGTATGCCACACGCGATGGTATATCCTCGCGGACGACGGTTTCCGAGCTCGCAACATGGTACGCACCACAGAGCTGGAAAAACCCCTGGACCTCAACATGGCTGTCTCAACAGCCACGCCGTCAAAGACAGCAGAGTCAGGTCCGGGTGAAGACAAGGACCCTGCGACAGAAAGTCCGGTCGTAGCGGCAACCGCAGAGGACTGTCCACGGACAGACCCTGAAGGTCTGAGAACCAGTGCCGTCTGGGCCACGTGGGAGCTATCAACAGGAGCGTCCCTCCTTCCTGTTTGAATTTCCGGATTACCCGAGGAAGAAGGGAAAACGGAGGAAACAGGTATGCGAACCGGAACGTCCACTGGACGGACAGAGCATCCACCAGAGACGCCTCTTCGTCTCTTGTGCGAGACCCGTACACCGGCAACTTGTTGTTGTGCCGGGACGCCATGAGGTCGATCTCTGGAAGACCCCACCTGTCCACCAGCAGCTGAAAAACGTCCGGGTGCAGGGACCATTCCCCCGGATGAACGTCCTGGCGACTTAGAAAGTCCGCCTCCCAATTTAGCACTCCCGGGATGAAGACCGCTGATATGGCCGGAAGATTGCGCTCCGCCCATACCAGGATCCGAGACACCTCTACGAGAGCCGCCTGACTTCGGGTTCCTCCTTGCCTGTTTATGTAGGCCACGGTGGTAGCGTTGTCCGACTGGACCTGCACCGGACGACCCTGGAGAACCCGATGTGCTTGCTGGAGAGCATTGAAGACCGCACGGAGTTCCAAGATATTTATTGGAAGCTCCGCTTCTGTTGGCGTCCACCTGCCCTGGAACAAGTGTGGACCCGAAACTGCTCCCCAGCCCCGAAGACTGGCGTCCGTTGTCAACAGGACCCAATTTGGTACCCAGAACGGACATCCCTTGCTGAGATGGGTCGTCTGCAACCACCAGGCAAGGGACAGGCGAACCTCCGGGGTGAGCACTATTGTCTGGGATTTTAGAGACTGAGGCAGCCCGTTCCACTTGGACAGGATCAGGTGCTGCAGAGGTCTGGAGTGAAACTGGGCATATTCCACCATGTCGAACACCGACACCATGGAGCCCAGTAACCTCATTGCCGAGTGTAGAGACACCCGGCGGCTGTGCAGACAACTGCGCACCCTCGACTATAAAGCAGAGATCTTTTCCCCCGTCACAAAGATCCTTTGCTGTCCCGAGTCTAATAAGGCTCCGAGGTGCAGAATCCGCAGAGACGGGATTAGAGTGGACTTCTGCCAGTTGATTAACCAGCCGTGCCGTTGCAGCAGCGCAATGGTCAGGTCCAAGTGGCGTAGAAGGAGCTCTGGAGATCCTGCCACTAATAACAGGTCGTCCAAGTACGGCAACATGCGGACTCCCTGCAGCCGCAGAGAAGCCGCCATGACCGCCATCACCTTGGTGAACACACGCGGTGCTGTCGCCAGGCCAAAAGGTAACGCCCGAAACTGAAAGTGGTCGCTGCGGATTGCAAACCTGAGGAACTGTTGATGGCGCAAAAGAATAGGGACATGCAGGTAAGCGTCCTGTATGTCCAATGACACCATGTAGTCCCCAGGTTCCAGCGCCAGAATGATGGACCGCAGGGTCTCCATCCGAAACTTCGGTACCCGCAAAGACTTGTTGAGAGCTTTGAGGTTGAGAATCGGACGATATGACCCATTGGGTTTCTGCACCAAAAAAAAGATTTGAATAGAAACCCTGGCCCCTCTGGGAGAATGGAACAGGCACTATAACTCCAGCCTGGAGCATAGTGTGCAAAACCTTCCGCAGCTCCGTGGCCTTGTTCCGGTCTGATGGTAGACCCGTGGTGAAGAATCGAGCCGGGGGTCTGTGCCGGAAAGAGAGGGCGTACCCGTGGGAGACCACCTCGAGAACCCAAGTGTCTGTCGTGGTGACCGACCAACACCGGGCGAACTGCAGCAGGCGGCCTCCCCCTTTGGGATCCCCCAACGAGAGGCCCGGACCGTCAGGCCGCAGGCTTGTCATCAGGCTTAGGGGCCGGACGTCTGGTATTCCATGCCTGCTCCCGGGGCTTGGCCGATTTTTTTGGGACCAGCCTGTCGGGGAAAAAGACTGTGGTTTGGGCCTGCCCTGGGCCCTATAAGACCGAAAGGACGATGGTCCTGAACCAGAAGGAGCAGTGGCCGACGGGAGACATGCCGATTTGGCTGCCGCCAGCGTGGCCACAATCTTGTCCAGATCCGGACCGAAGAGAACTTCTCCGTTAAAGGGCAACGCCTCCAAACCCTTTTTGGAGTCAACGTCCGCCTTCCAGGATCGCAACCAAAAGGTGCGACGAGCAGCCGCCGCTGCTGAAGAAATTCGAGACACCAGTGTACTAATGTCTAAGGCCGCCTCGTTGATATATGTGGCCGAATCACGGAGATTACCAATCAACTCCGTTTGTTCGGCCGGGCAGTCGGAATCAAAGGACGCCTCCAATGAATCCGCCCAGCGCTCCATCGCTCTGGCAACCCAGCAAATGACCATAGCCGGGCGCGCTGCCCCCCCCCCGCGAGGGAATAAGCGGACTTCAGGCAGATCTCCACCTTGCGGTCCATAGCATCCTTAAGGGAGGACATGGATGGCATCGGCAATGTGGCACTACGGACAAGACGTGTCACATGAGAATCCACCTGTGGAGGGGATTCCCACTTAGCAAAATAATTATCCGCGAACGGATAAGCCACTGCCAGGCGCCTCTGCGGCTGGTATCGCTTGCCAGGCTGTTTCCACGCCTCCTCTAAATGGTCCATTAACTGACCCGAAAGAGGAAAGACTGTGGCGTCACCCTTCACATCCTTAAAAAAGGCATACTTGGATTTAGCAGCTGGGGGTACTTCGTCCTCAATCACCAAGGCTGTGCGGACTGCCCGAATAAGTCCAGGAATATATACCTTGGACCTAGCGTCAGCGTCCTTAGTATGGAGAGGTTCCTGATCGTAAGGATCCAGAATCTCCCCATCATCAGACGTCCCTTCGTCATCCTCATAAGGAGCCGACAGAGACGCCACCAGCCGTTTATGTGGCCACATCACAGTCTCCCCCTGCAACACATCCGACAAGTGCTGTACAGAACTCGTTAGGGAATTAACCCACGCCGGCTCCTGAGAAACCGAGAGAGGGGAAATAGGGAGACTGCGGGGTACCACCAATTGTCTTGGGAAACCCTGCATGGGTGACGACACCACTGACTGCTGGACAAACCCATCTGTGTAAACGCGGGCTGCGGAGCTAACTGGCCCACTAAGGTTGTAAGCGCCTGAGCGAAACAAGCCCAGGGCGGCTCCTGTACCGGTGCTGTAACCGTAATAGGCCGCACCATTGACAAACACTGCCGGCAGAGGCCCTCCGCGCTACCCTCCTCCTCCGCCAAAGGTACTTTACACGTAGTACACTGCAGCCGGAGAGGAAAATCACTTTCAGACATGATTGTACTAAGTATGTGACCCCTCTCACCAATTGTATTTTAAAGAGGTGAGAGACCACCCGGCAGCACCGTACCGCAAGGGCTTAGCAGAAAGAACAGGGACAGTAATAAAGCTGACAGTCAGAATAGAAGATACCGGCAGCTGCGCTAGCACAGTCACATACAATGCAAAGAAAATCAATTCCTGCACTAACCAGCGCTGATCACTCAACTACGCAGACACAGGGTCTGGTAGGACACAGCGCTGCATACACAGACCTGACCACAGCGGAGGAGAGGTATGCGGGGGGACCCAGACCAAGATGCTTCCTTCCAGGCTTCCAGCAGCGTTCACCATGCGTTCAGGAAGATGGCCGCCGAGGAGCAGAGAAGAGGCTGGCCTGGGGGAGGAGCGCTGCCACAGGGCCAGTTGGCAGAGTGCAGAGAGGGCTGTGTGCAGCGGGGGAGGCGCCGGCTGTGCGACAGGGAAGGCGCGCTCCCCTGGCATGCATTTAACCCCCGGGACGCCGCAGCGCTACAGCTCTGCTGCGGTCCGCTGTCCCAGGGGGGTAGTGGAAGCGCAGGTTCTTACCTGGCTCCACGCTGCAGCCAGTCCCCAGGGAGCCCCCTGCCTGGGGACTCTGGACCATGTAACAGCGGGGACCCACCGCGGGACCCCGCTGCTTACCTTGCTGTCCCCCTTGAATCCGGCCATGGTCCGGAACATCTGGGGTCACCGCTAGCTGTGACCCCAGATGCTCACCAGCATCCCCGGATCGGTACCGGCGTTCTGGTACCGACGGGGGTGTAGGGAAGACAGCATGGACGTCAGGACTGACTGTCCATGCTGTACATCCAGATGTGCAGCCACAGCTGCATACAGGAAAGCTTCAGGGGCTCTTCTTAGTCCCCACTCCAACAGGTGCACCCGACTCCGGCCGGGCACCAAACTAAACTGAGGTGCCTTGGCTCGGGGGCGGGGTATAGGAGGGGGACCCTAGTGCGCCCTGTCGCACCTGTGCTGCAGATGGGCTTTGCTCTGGTCACCGGTTTTCCGTCTCCCTCTGGTGAGAATGTGATTCTTGTATGTATCCAGATCTTTGTTCTCTCTCTTCCTTCTCCTCCTCCGGCCTATGGCTTGGTAACTAACTGAGGTGCCTTGGCCCGGGGGCGGGGTATAGGAGGGGGACCTAGTGCATCCTAGGAGGCTGAAAGCTTAACTCTATGGTGCCCGATGACTGACGTCACACCTATACCCCAAGGTATCCTGTGGATACCCTATGGACCCTGAAGTAGAAACTTGGGTTTTTAGGAAGAGGTCTTTTAATCCTGATATGGGTGTTAGACTATAATGACGGTGTACATGTGTATTGAGACACTCAGTAAAAGAAAAAACAACAACTTCCATTTGGCATGGTTAGTAAAGAGAGAAAGTACAGTGATTGCTTAAACTTTTATGGAGCTACAGATGTGTCCTCATACATCTAGCCTCCCTGCACGCTATACGGCCCTTCTAGTCTCACCATGCCGTGGCGTGGCTCGGTAGCGCAGAGCATCTTTTCATGTGGCTTTTTACCTTCAAATGCGTCGTATACGCACAGCGGTGCGAATATAATACGCAAGCAGCTTCTGCTGATTAAAATGATATGCAGCTTGCCTATGTTCTGTGTGCGACTGCGGGTGTATCTGCATACGAAACGTTACGGTACAGTAATACAACCGCTGACACTGTAACAGCATATCACACGCAGATGCACTTGCAGTCACACACAGAATATAGGCATGCCGCCCATCATTTTAATCAGCAGAAGCAGCGTGTGCGTTCTATTCACACTGCTGTGTGAATAATACACATTTGAAGGTAAAAAGGCGCACAAAAAAGATGACCTGCGCTACCGAGTCACACTTTATGTGTAACGCGGCTTGTAGTGCACAGAGGATAAATGTATGTGTACATATCTGTATGCGCAGGACCAAAACCAAAAAGGTTTGTATAAGGAAGTTTACCGACTTTGAAGTAAGAGGGAAAAATTAAAAAATTTGAGACTTCATAACCTGCCATTCCAGAACGTAATATATCTATTAAGAGTGCTCATGCGGGTTAATATATACAGGAAAGACTACAAGAAATTAGAACATTAGAGAGGCTGAACATATATCAGGCAAGGCCTTACAACGGAATCGGTATGGACCCTCAGGCAGTGAGCCCCACCAGGGATTTGCCCGATGGGACCTGTGGGCCAGTCCGACCCTGGGCAGCTCCAGTGTGCAAAACCTCACATAGGGATTACTTTAATTATTTAAATCTATATTGCAGATGGGATACTGTAATTAAAACTTGCTTGATTAATTAAGCTTTAGCGATTTGCTGACTCAGATATGAACCTTTACAAATTTACTGCTGGAACTTCCCGCCTCTTACAGTCAGATTTCCTTTCAATGGATTTGAAAAAGATTGTCCTGAAATTGTTTCCAGAATCTATGGAGGCACGCTAAGGCTACCGTCAAATTAATTTCCTTAAAAAGGCACCTCATTTCTTTTCTAGACCTTCTTCTTTCTAATCTCTTGCTTTTTTTGGGGTGTCCTTCTATACCGCACAGCAACTAACGAGGCAGAATTTCGATGTACTTCAAAAATATTGGGAAAAAAAGAGCAGAACATGGTATTAAATAAAGACCCGAGTCATATCATAATAAATTTGAACTAGGGCTCTATCTGTTTAAAGTTTGTATGTTTTCCCCTTATTTTCTCTGGGTGCTCCATTTCCTCCCACACTCTAAAGACATACAGATGTGCCCACATACACTTATCCCCAAATTGTGTCAAATAGCCCCATTTAGTACGCCACAGACTTTGTGATTTAGCTGCGCCAAAAACGCAAATCCTAAATAAACAATACACTATAAGTGAAGACGCAAAATGGAGGGAAAAGTAACACAATGGAGAAAAAGTAGCAAAACTGAGGAAAAAGTACACAATCCAGGGTAAAGATGCAAAATACAGGTCCGATACAAGCACACTTGCCTACTTTTGAAAAAGCATATCAGGTCGCAGCGCTGGGATGGCAGATGCAGTAAGGAGGTGTCTGTTTCCTACGGCTTTGCACTTCAGATGGACGGAAACGAATAGCCGCTAGTGCAGGCCTGGCCAACCTGTGGCTCTCCAGCTGTTGCAAAATTACAAGTCCCAGCATGCACTGCCACAGTTTTAGCATTCCCCAATTGCAAAACTGTGGCAGGGCATGCTGGGACTTGTAGTTTCACAATAGCTGGAGAGCCACAGCTTGGCCAGGCCTGCGCTAGTGTGTGGCTCTGCAATTCCGTCCATCTCTGAATCAGACCCTATAAGCAAGTAAGACGCAAAATTGAGGAAAAATTTGCAAGTTTGAGTAAAGTACACAGACTGTGTAAAAGGCAAAAGACAGGTCCGATACAAATTACTTGCACCATGCACTGCTAAACTTTATCTGCGACTTTATACCAATTCATTTGCAACAAAAACAAACTAATCCTTAATACCTAGTACACTATAGTCCTGATTCAGAGCTGTACACAGTAACACAGTCTCTGCGTCTTTGTACGCAGTGGCTGTGCTATATTATGTGAAAGCCGCAGGAGGTACCTTAAGTAATTAGAAACCCGCGTCCGGCATCTCTGATCTGATTTGATGCTGCCATTAGATCAACTGTGTGACCATTAGACATCTGAATAACCAATAGGTAATCAGACTGCCGGGGCCAGTGGACACAACTACTGGCTTCTGCATGCCCAGAAAACGGGGCCGACGCTTCTGTTTTCTAAGACGCTCTGTAATGATGTTAATCATGCTGGGGCCTAAGGAGCACTGTGACAGAGATCTGCACACATGCAGTACAGATCCTGCGCATACCGCCTAACATCAGAGTTGTATGTAAACTATCGGGTTTGTGTACAACTGTGAATTAGGCCCTATATGCGTACTACAGGTCTGATACAAGTTACGTGCACCATGCATATTTAACTTTATCTGCGACTTTATACCAAATTCTTTGCAGCAAAAAAATATATAGTCCTAAGTACCTAAGGCCTGATTCATCAAGGATTGCAACAGCGTGCGCAGATCGGCTGATGGTGCCTACTGAGCATGAACCGGACAGTATTGCAATTGCAATGTGATCACGTATGCAGATACAAAGCCATCGCAGAGTGACAGGACGTCACGGTTTGGGGGGGGGGGGTGACGGGAGAGTGGCCGGAGAAACGCAGGTGTGCCTGTCCGTCTGAACGCCGTTTCCTGGGCATAAATTAGCCACTGCTACGGCATTCGCAGCTTGAGTACTCACTGTGTGCGACGAGAGTTGCCATTTCTGAGACAGGTCAGACTTACTGTAACTGTGCGTGAGGGTCCGATGCAACTCGATGTTACGATGTATACACAGGACTGTGAGGTCTTACGGATGTGAGAAAGCGGTAGTGGGCGACTATGCCGGGTGGGCAGTTGCAAATATTAGATTATTTTCAAAGCAGAACTGTGTGCGTAATCGCAGCAGTGATCTGTAATGAATCGGGCCCCTAGTACACTACGGGCCTGATTCATAGATGTACACTATTACGATGTTTACGAAGTTGAGCAATTTTCAGTATACCATGCATGCCTGTAAGTAGCCACAAGGTACATTACCGTAGATGCCCCTTCCCTTTAGAATGTAAGATCTCACGAGCAGCACCCTCTTCCCTCATGTGCTTCTCCTTCCCTCACTCATACGATCATCTACTTCAAACGCCACTCAAGGGCACTTAACACTTGGTAGTTGACGCCCTGCTGCTTATTCTGAGAGTTATGATCGCGATTGAAGTAATGATTATAAACTTTGTCCTTATCCTGCATTGTTTCGTACTGTAAGTTGATGTTTTTGTGTTTGCTCATTCGTTTATGTACTTTGTGAGGTGCTGCGGAACCCTTGTGGCACCATATAAATAAATAATAATAATAATAATAATGCTAGCAGCGACTATTCGCAGTGTGATTGACAGTGAGTAAGTGTTTGGGGGAGGTAACTGGGAACAAAGAACAAAAGTGTGTTGTGACCATTTCGGGGGCATGTCACACACTGCGACCCGGCACGCAAGAAATAGGGCTCTCGTTTCTCAATTCCCACAGCCAGTCTGCGGGACCATAGACTCACTCAGGAATGCAACAATGGAATGATCTGCGACTAAAGCAGGTGCTTGGATTTGCAAAGCTGCAGGTGGGCGCCTCAATACTACTCCCAACGGCTGCAAAATTAGCATATTTTCGCATTGCAAATGCGTACAAAGACACAGCAGCATTAGTGTACAACTGTGAATCAGAGTACGAAGGGCTGGACTCAGATGGACGCTATTGCATCGCTGCTGCGTCTTTTCAGTGATGCGCTAAAATATGCTGGTGCCACAGGAGACGTCTGAGGACAAAAGACGCCCACTGCCGGCATCGCAGATCCCAGTGCTAGGTCCAAAGACGCGGTGTCGCCCATCTGCGTGAGCCTAATGCTACTCAGAATGGCCATCTCAGCTCCGTAGCCAAGGCCAGTAAATCTGCGTCGGAAGACACTGGATACTTCGCCGGTCCCAGAAAATGTTTTTTTCAGGAACGCTGGCCTCCGTCGCCCATTCTCCGCCACCCAATTGGCCACAGTATGTTAATCAGTTTGTGGCTTAAGGGCACTGCAACCATAGTCGCAGAGAGAGACCGGCAAATGTGCATGTGCAGATCTCCAGCCATCAGAGATGTACATAAACCATCAATGAATCAGGTCCTAACAAGCAAAAGTAATTAAAAAAAAAAAAACTAGCACAATTGAGGACAAAGTAGCAAATGTAGAAAAAAGTATGCAGCATGAGAACCACTACCCATGGGTATGGCACCAAAAAGAGGACAGATTAATTTGCTTCCGGAAAAATTAACCCAAGTGTGCGTTGTCATACTTTAGATTGCAAGCTCCACTGGAGTAGGGGCTGATGTGTATGACTTTTCTCTGTAAAGGCACTGTGTAATATGCAAGTGCTAGATCTAAAAACAAAAACTGGCGATAAATATATCACAAAGAAATGCCGACCGCTGGCTTCCAGACTGTGAAATCCTGACATGGGACTAATGATAGGCGTCGAAATCCCGATGCCTATATTATCTCCACACCAAAATCCCGACGCCCGGCATACCAAACAAAGGTAAGTCGGGCATCGGGAGCGGATAGCTGCAGGTTGGGGGTGGGGGTAGGTTTAAGTTTAGGGGCTCCCAGGGTGACTTAGGGTTAGGCACCCCTACCCAGGAGGGTTAGGGTTAGGCTAGAGGAAAGGGGTGGTTAGGGTTAGTCACCCTTGGGGGGAGTTTAGGGTTAGGCACCCCCCTGGCAGGGTTAAGTTCAGGGTGCGGGGGGGGGGTTTAGGTTTAGGCACTCCTGGGGGGAGGTTAGTGTTAGGGGGGGGAGGGTTATGGAGAGCTTAAATACTGTTGGGCTCTTCATTCTTTTGCCTTCCGGCATCGGTATTACATCCGTCGGGCTTTAGTCCGGCGGTATGTCATGCCGACTCCTTATACATTATCCTCATAACAAAAGCTGGAAAAAACTCACAGAACATTTTCAAAGTAGAATTTTCAGCTTTAATATTTTTATTCTGAAATGCGGGCATTGGTCAGTCCTGAAAAGCGATATCAGAGCGGGTCCCTCTGATTAGGACGGCGTCGTTCTCCCCTCTCTGCCTGTGATGACAGTGCACCGCACTGTGCTGCGTTGCAGAGCACAACAGGATTCAGCTGGCCTGCTTTGTCCTGCTATGACCTCTTGCAGAGACTGTCTGCATACAGAAGCAGAGGGAAGTGGGACACAGAAAACAGCAGGCAGGACAAGCCAGTAAATCATTTTGTTTCCCTGTGACTGCAACTCAATCAGGCTCCAAACACACTGGCAAACAAAACAGAAAAGTCAAAACTAGAAATGCACTCGCACAAAGCACTTGAGATTATTTGTACTGGATTCCTAATACGGTCTGGTCTTGAACTGGAAACCCTACGACAGGTAACACACAATGCTTTTGGTATATTTGCCAGTATCTTCCGATTTCTACGGCTTACTGACAATTGTGTGAAGTCTGAAAGGCAGCAGGCTATCGCCATGGGCTGCAGAGCAGTTTAGAGTTACACAGCTCCTTAGATAACCACAGCCATAGAGAGGGACAAGGGGGAGGAGGAGGTTAGAGAGGATCAGCCACTTGCATTACTCAATGGGCAAAGGTATAATGAAAGCAAGACTGATGTGACTACTGAGACTTCTCAATTGAAGGAAACATCATTTTAATGTTTGCACAGGATGGTTACGGCTTCACGTGAGTTAGAAAAGAAAGCTGCTGTTTCCACATCTACAGCAAACGCAGGAAACCAGTGTATCAGGGTAACTTTATCTTCTGCCTTGCAGGAGATACTGTTCTAGATGAGATTTAATATTCTTGTTTTCCCCACAGGCTTTCCAGACATTTTGTACACTAGGGATACGCCCATTGCAGGCACTTCAAACATAACTTAGGGGATGCAACGAAAAAGCAATGATTATAGTAAATGGGATTTATGGCTTTAGCTCAATTATGTTATTTTCCTCACTTAAGTGGGCTGCACGCTGTGCAATATTTGAGCCGATCAGCCGATTCTCGGATGGATGGTCTGATGACCTCACCGATCCCATTACTGTAAGCAAAGCAGTCGTATCTGATTATTGCTGCAAGGCATTTTGCACAGATTATTGTTACTGTACATCATTGAGATGTGTACTTCGCATAGGACTAGATTTTTTTTTAGTTTTTACACTTCAGACGTGTCCACAATACACCTACAGATATGCCCAGCTATATTGTTTCTGATGGCGCTACGAATCGCGCCACGCATAGAGCAAGCATTTATGCGCACTGCGTACGCGACCGCGCCTCCATAGGAATGCATGGTGCAATCGCAGTGCGTGCCGTAGCATAGCGTAGGCAGGTGCGGGGAATCGCATGGCACAATGCGTGTGCACGTTTGTGGCGAGATCAGCCACAATGTAACAGGCGTATCTGTAACCTCATAGCGTGCCAAATAGCTCCGTCTGGCTATGCCACGGACTTTGCAGCGCCATGAGACTTTTTCTTAAAGAAATTGGTATATAGTAGCAAATGAAGACTTACATCTTATGACAAAACTATTAAACCAAAGTATTTAGGGCCTAATTCAGAGATGTACATAAACCCGATGTGTACACACACCTCCGATGTTTTTAGATCTGCGCATGAGCAGAAGACGCACTGCGCATGTGCAGATCTGGCGTTGTTATGTCGTTCGCAGTAGCCCTAACACCGCAGCATGATTGACACAGAGCGTTACAGAAAATGCAGGTGCGTTGGCCCTGTTTTCTGGCCGTATTGAAGCCAGTGGCTGCGTCCTTGGATGCAGCTTCACTGGCCCCGGCAGCTTAATATTCCCGGACATCCTGAGTAACCAGGTTACTCAGATATCCGATGGTTACGCAGTTGATCAAATGGCTGCGTCTTCAAACGCACCATCAGATCAGAGAAGTCGACAGTGGGAGTCTTTTAACTTAAGACGTCTCCTGAGGCTTTTCCATATCTTAGCACAGCCACTGCGTACAAAGACGTATTAGCTGTGCTACTGCATCCATCTCCGAATCAGCATTTAGTACTTAGCAAATTAAGATGCAAAATGCAGGAATACGTACGGAAGTACAGGATCGATACTCATGGCGAAACATCTAAGTCATGTCAGGCGTCTCGCCATAAGGCAATAAAAGGATCAATGTAGGGCGACACATATGTACTAAAACATTTGTGCACGTTTACATGCAGTGGCCCATTTAGTTACACTATAGTGGAATAAGCAGTAGTTGTGGAACTTTATGAGAGCGTATGGTGTGTTTCGAGAGAGGGTGTGATACAGGGGATCTTTAAAAAGTAATATGATTAAAGAATGATGTTTAGGACACACATGAACACCGTTAAAATGAGATTGATTGCATAAGTCTAAAGAGCGGTGTGCTTACAGTACTTGGAGGAGTTCTGGTAGGTTGTATTGTACTTTGGACGGAATTTTCAAGTATGGACTCAAATATTTTTGTGATTAATTATTATTTGTTAATAATTACTTATATAGCACCAGCAATTTATGTTGCGCATTACAAATGGGAACAAAACAGAAAAAGAAGAGTAATACAACAAGACTGGGTAATAACAGACAGATAAAGAGGTAAAAGGGCCCTGCTCGCAAGCTTGCAATCTATAGTTTATCTAAGATGGCAAATGTATAGATAGGGAGATTATTCTGAAAAATAAGGCAGAAAATGAGAGGATCTTGGTAGTTGCCCAAGACCAGTACTTCTCTCTGAAGTGTGCTAGCTTTGTGAACAGATGTCTGCCTGTCTACAATACAATCATTTCAGTTTTATTTACTGTGCTCACTGATTGGAAGAAAAACCAAAACTCTCTCAAGTTGAATAAACAGATGGTATAGTTCATACAATCCTGTAACTTCACTAGCTGTACAACCTTTTTCTATGTAGAGCAGTGATTCACAACCTCGGTCCTTAAGGCACACAAACAGTCCTGGTTTTAGTGATATCCATGCTTGAGCACAGATGGTTAAATCAAAATAACTGAGGTACTAATTAAGTCACATGTGCTCAAGTATGGCTATCCTTAAAACCTGGACTGTTAAGGTGCCCATCCACTAGACGTTTAAGTTGAGCTAAAACGATCAACGATGCGCATGCCCGCTGGTTGTTTAGACATCTATCATCGTGCAAACATGCTGGTCAACCTAACTAAAATGTCAGGTTGAGCATGTTTGCAGATGACTGATGAGCCTGCAGTGAACGACTGCTGGTTCAGTGTAGGCTCATCACAGACTGACAATGTCGTGATCGTGCAGTCGTTTTCATGTCTGCTAGTGGATGGGCTACTTTAGTGTGCCTTGAGGACCGTGGTTGGGAAACCCCGATGTAGAGAGTACATTCTTCAATAGAACAGGCATAACCCATGATGGATCTTTGCGTTTAAACATATGATAATGGTTTACCATAAATCTGTTTAAATAAAATGTAAAAAAAAATTTAGGAACATTTTTTTAAATCTGCTTTAAATTACATTGTAATGAGTGACAGAAAATAGATACATAATTAGTCATAATTATAATGTTAATAAGAAGTTCCATTAATCCCAATTGTAAAGCACAAAAGAATGTAGGCGCTTTTCTTTTTTCTCTATATAACCTTTTATAAGATGGTTAGTTATGATAATTTGTCAAAATAATTTTGATAAGAAAATAGGAGAAGCATTGCAAAGCTGTACTGGTTTACCATTTACTAAGTTTTTATCTTTTTCTGATTTTTGGTTTCTTTTATATGGTCAGTACAACCTTATGATACATAAATTAACGTCCTCGAATGATAGTGTTTTTGGGAAGCAGTCGGGAAGCCGACAGATGTAATCCCAACTGTCTAATCCCGGCAAGACACTAATGACAGGCGTCGAAAATCCCGACGCCTGTCAATAGACCTACGCCGGGAGCCAGACACCCGGTTTACCTATCAAAGGTAAGCCGGGCGACGGGCGCGGACAGCTGCGGAGTGGGGGGGGTTAGGTTAGGGGCTCCCGGGGGGGGGGACTTAGGGTTAGGCACTGCCCCCGGGAGGTTAGGTTTTAGGCTAGGGGAAGGGGGGGGGGTAGGGATAGGCACCCCCAGGGAGAGAGGTTAGGGTTAGGCACCCCCCAGGGGATTTGGGGGGTTGGGCTGTGGGGAAGGGGGGCTTAGGTTTAGGTACTTAGGTGGAGGGATTAGGGTTAGGCACTCCTAA
The DNA here is from genome assembly GCA_031769625.1 of Taudactylus pleione. Taxonomy (NCBI): domain Eukaryota; kingdom Metazoa; phylum Chordata; class Amphibia; order Anura; family Myobatrachidae; genus Taudactylus; species Taudactylus pleione. Next base: position 1,416,277 of record JAUIMM010000109.1, read on the forward strand.
GGGAGGGTTAGGGTCAGGGGGGGGGGATTAGGTTAGTTATACTTACCCTAAGGAAGATCAGTATTTCAGCCTCTGTCGGGCTGCCGCTGTCGGGATTAGAACCACCGGCCATGCGGTGGTAAATCATACTGAACCCTTTTTTTTTTTAATCTAGGGCATAGATTTTTAATTTATTCTTTCTTGTTGTATAGTATTTACTACTGGTTTAATTCTGTTTGTATAATCTGTATCTATATATTGCTTTCTAAATTGTTGTGGTCTACGAGGTATAACCTTGAAGTGCACCTTATCATATGGTGTACAATATACCTTTATATCTATTGTAATACTGATGCATATGCTTCAATAAAAAGGAAGAGAGATAGAGGAACAAGAACAAAAAACTAATAATATGGGTGCTATAAACAGAAATGTTTCTATATAAATAAATCTTTCTATCAATGCCATAAGTTTTGGTAGTTTGCAACCAAAGTAGCCCAAACCAAGGTATAGGGAACTGTGGTGTAATGGTCAGCATTACTGATTCACATCACTGATGTCATGAGTTTAATTCCCAACCAAGGCCCTATCTGTGTGCAGTTTGTATGTTTTCCCTTTGTTTGTGTGGGGTGTGGTATGATTGTCATTAGGTTCACCACTCTTATGGAAACATGTATTTAGGTAGACATGGTTAAATGGTCAACACAAGAATACAGACATAGGTTTTGTTTTGTTGTTTCAACCTAACCATCATCATAAAAAAAAAAAAATCAAAAATGCTGTGTCGACATGTTAAATGTCGACCATTTAACCATGTAGGCCTAAATACATGTCTAGATATTGGTGGTCGACCTAAGATTTACAAAGCACCTATAACTTATTTTAGAAGAACATTATTGCTGTTGTTTGTTACTAATTATTCTGCAGTGCTTTTCAGAGAATATTTGGCCATTCACATCAGTCCCCTGCCCCAGTGGAGATTACAATCTATCCACATGTACACAGACACACACTAGGGATTTTTTTTTTTTGTCATCAATTAACCTACCAGTATATTTTTGATGTGTAGAAGGAAACCAGAGAATCCAGAGGAACCCACGCAAGAATGGGCAGAATATATTATACACTGTGGAGTTAGATTGGATGGTTATGGGAGATGTTGATAAATGTGGTCCGAGGTGACCGCTATGAGCCCCACGTGTGCACTCTACCTGGGAACGGTAAATCTGGAAGAGGCATGACTGCTTCGCAGTCTCCTGGTTTCTGCCAGCAAGCATAGAAACCAGGAGACTGATTTCATTGGACAGTTAGTCCTGTCCAATTAAATATTGGACAGGACTAACTGTATGCGACTAGCATTAAATCTGATTATTATTTTTCTTTTTCATTTATATGGCTTCACCAAGTGTCGTAGGGACGTATAGGGAATAATGACAGTGGAACACAAACCATTCAAAGAACTAAGGTACACACAGTACAATGGGAAAAAAATACACAATTAAAAACAACAGCACTCAATGACCCAGTGTCCTGGGAAGGGCGGAGAGAAAGTATCAGAGTTGCTGACTGAGTGGGAGCAAACTGGAGGCAAGAATAGTGCAGGGAAAGAACGAGAGGGAGGAAGGCCCTGCTTGCAAAAGCTTACATACTAAGGGAGTCGGGGTATAACTGGGAAGAAATGAGGAGGGAGGGCTTATATAAAAGTATTTGACTAATATGGGGTACACACCTAGCCGACCCAGCGGCCGGCCAGCCCGCCGAAAAAGCAACCAATTTGGTAAGCATACACACTTACCAATCGGTCACTCGATATGTCTGGCCAGACATCACAACTGGGCGGGCATTTAAATTTGCCTGCACAATTGTGATGTCATTTTCGGTGGCTTCTGCGGCCAGCATAATGGTTCGACACCCGTACACCGGCAAATGCACACAATATATCTGCAAGATTTATCACGTCTGCCGGGCTGCGCAGCCGTCATGATATATCTGTAAACGACATTGTTCACGGATATATCGTGTGTACACAGAAACCGATGCACTGAACGATATATCATTCGTCGGCCGAACGAACGTCATATTTTTCAATGTGTAACCCAGCATAAGGTAGAAGAAATAAACAGTAGCGAAAGTATTAAAGTACATTTTATCTCTTTACCACGAAAGGGTAAATTAATCTCAGCTAAAGTGAGCCGCACAAAATAGAGCTTTTTACCTACTCCGTTATAAGCAGCGTTCTTCTTAGTACAGGCGCGTCCAAAGGGCCACTGGCTATGAAACTGGAGTGTTAAGTCACATAGAGGCTGATACCCAATTATGCCGTATCAAGTCTTTTTCAAATAGCCATGTGTGCGGCAAGCTGTTGACATTGTTAATTTAAAAAGTCACTTATTATAAACATTCTCACCATATAATAAATGTTACCGGGTCATGTTTAAGGGCAAAGGTTTGGTAAGTACAGCTGCCACTGAGTGTTAGCAGTACAGACAAGGACAGAATGTAATCATTTTTAGGCCCAAACTCAAATGTGCTTTAACCTAAGGGAGTTAGATTCTTGGTGTTCTATTCCTAGTGCAGTTAAGAAAATGAAAGTAAACGTCTGATTAGATGTTGTCGGTCACATCACATCCGAACACTCCATAAATCACCATCCTTATTATCAGTCTTCATTCCCACTTAAATTGACCATGTACAAATGACGCAATATGTAGGCGATGGTATTATTGTGTTTAGTCAAAATGAAAAAGCTCAACACGGAAATCCCGGATACAAATACTGATTCGGATGTATGGGATTCCAACATCATTAAGGACTGTGCACACAGTTATCTCTCCTGTGCACACAGTTATCTCTCCTCTGTGACGTTAAATAAGGAGACAGTTCCCATACCTATCCCTTGTCTTTATGGAGAGACACAGGTGCAGTGCAAATGGCAATCTTTCCGAGGCAGATGATGGAACTGGGGACGGGATGTAAAGCCTGTTCTGATTCCCCCCGTTCCTGCTGCATCATCCTAATTGGAAAGAGGACTGTGTGCACTGCAGTCTCTCAATACAGATCAATGATCTCTATGTAAGCTTTTCTCTGTTCACCTGTCAAGTACGGGAGTGTTGGAAATAATGAACGATACTGTGAGGATAAGCTGGTTTGCTGTGATGTCTGCTCCTTGATATCCCTTGTTGAAGAAAAAAAAGTGAATCATTGCTCTTTCAACAGATATGATGGTCAGGAATCACAGAATAAAAGCCTTGTGGAGCATTTGACATTTGGCTATAAACTTGCTGGAAAAGGTATATTCCCAAACCACTTTCTGTTAATTAGTGCTGTATCTGTAAAATTCATCAACACAATGTTAATATGCTATGTGCTATGTACGTGCCACAGAATCACAAGCCTGCACTTTGGTCTTCCAAAAAAAAAAAAAAAAAATGGTATAATCACCTATAACTTCTATCCTATCTATTCCTAAATATAAAGTGTGCATCTAAATAATAATACACAGCAGCTGCACTAACTGTGTATATTTATATGGCTCTTACACTTATCTTAGTGGCAGGCGTGCAATGTTATTATAAGTAACACAAAGTCCCTACAAATGAGTTATTATTTACACTGTTGACTAAGGGAACTCCAACTTTGTGGAAAAGACAAATCCCTATCTGTGTTTTGATGTGATTATAGGTCAAACACACAAACACTTTTCTAATACAAGTATTAGTGCAGCAAAATCAATTGCTACACATGCAACATACAGTGGGATCATGTTGCGTGTTGAGGCATAGGGATCATTCGAGGGTAGAAATGAAGATTGAAGCGTCAACAGGTCAAACACAACAGAGGGGATCTGGTTATTCCTGCAGTATTAATCCCTGCACTTTTTTGTTTCATTTTAGTTCTAAAATGCCTGTTAAAAACAAGATGTAAGAAATAGTAAGAGCATGGCAAACTACTTACAAAGAAGTATTGCTGTACAATGATCTGTACTAATGACCTCTGATTAAATACTTCCATTAACCCTTTGTCAGTATGCATTGCCCAAAGTAAAGATCCAAAATGTACCATGTTAAGAGAGCAGTAATGCAACCCACCCGGCTGTATGTTAGACCCTGCCATTTAATTGAAGCAGGTATAACATAAGATCCATCCAGCGTGGTACAAGAGTTACTTATTTATTCACCTGCCTGGGTTATTGTAAATGCCACAATTGTGGAGAAGCTACATGCTGACCTCTGTTTTACGACTTTGTTATAAGCTACTTGGAGCCTTTATGGTGCAACTGATCACATCATTATATTCAATACAGGAATGTTCACTTTGTGCTATGGATGCAATGACTGGATACTCCAGAAGTAATGCAGCATGCAGTGTTATCTCCATAGTCCTGCTCCATCAAAGCAATTACCAGAATTGTGGCAATCATTCTGAGTATCCAGCTTGTAAGCAACTGGCATTTCAAGACCAGATTGATTTTAATCATGCACGGCATTTAATAAATGAGCCCGTAATGACCAGAGTGACATTCGTTTTGATAGCGCTTGTTAATTTGCGTGCAGAATGTTTATGACCGCACTTATTTCTGCCATCGAATGCGACCGGGTGCTTCGTTATAGGCTAAACTAACCTCTAGCAGCACAAAAGCTAACCCTCTTCTTCATGTGCAGGTGTCATGTCTGCTAAGATAAACCTGCAACAGGAAGTCATAGGTTTTAATTAAGGCTGTGACTGGGGGCTGAGCAGACACCCAAACAGCCTGGGCAGTAAACTGGAGTCTTTCAATGGGTCATGTTTCAGTGATGGGAATAAAGGATGAGAGGGGGGTTGGAAAAATCAAGAGGGCTAAGTGGCCAATAAGAAGGATGTTTTCCCCCTCTATAACTACGCCAACAAATAGCTGGCTTGCCAGTCTTGCACATGACTATTTGCTCCTGTCCATCAAATGGGTCATATATAGTTCAAAGCAAGTGCAGGAGACAGGGAGAAGATAGTGCAGTTATTAGGCATTCCACAAGGTCTATGTTACCAGCCTATTCATTCCAGCACAGCACTGGGGAAGACATCATCTGCTGAGCCTACATTTAGAACATGTGGGAAAGACCATTTGATTTAGCCAGTTGGGGATCCCCATCCTGCTGGGTGAGTATCTCTGTTTTCTGCTGTCTTAACTGCGCTAACAGTGAAGAACTTGGAATTTGTGCAGAGAGGAATTGCTGCTGTCTGCACGTGGTCTCTTTGTTCCTATAAAGCCAGCTCTCTTTTCCAGTTTCTCTCCAAACTGCAAGAAGCCACTGCGAATAACACAGTCCCATTCCCCGGGTTTTAATCCTTTAGAGCCTGCAATATTCCATCAAGGAGATGGACTACGTATTAGCACTACGAGTTCTAAACAATTCAGCTAAGGTTGGTGAGGGCAGGCGTCCTTGTCCTGTTGAAGGATGTAAGTAAATACTCTGCTAGCCGCAGGGCTGGTTGTACGAGACAGGGAGGGACTGAGCCAGACAGGGGGGACAAAGCCACAGCAACTAAACGCAGACAGAATGTGTGTCCTGATAGGTCTGTACACTGGGGTCAACCGGCTTTTGTGCAGTGGGAAAAAAAAAAAACAAGAGCCATTAGTTTAACTTCTCCTGTGCCTGCAACATGCAAAGCTACAGAGAGAGAGGCAGACAATTGTGGCTGAACTTTGGGACGCGGTCTCACCTACCTTATACCACACTCTGATTTGGTCAGTTATTAACGGAGTAGCAAGGCTAGAATAAAAAGAATTGCTGTTTGCTGGGAAGTGCAGCAGGGAAATGAGATCATGCAATAGAATCCAACTACATAGTTATGGCTAAAAGAAATGGACAGAACGGTCTTTAGATTAAAAAAAGAAAATTTTTGACCAGATTATGAGACTATTATTATTTCATAGCTTGAAACAGTTCTGCACTTTTCAATGAGACAAACAACTAAAGTGATTTAAGATGTGACTTCTTTAAAAACCAACTGTATCGGATGTCACTGAAAAAATTTAACGGTACCACCCTGTGACTGCAAATTTACAATTTTTCCCAGTAAGGTCTGCCAGATTGTCACCCTTGTACAGCCAACCTCAAATGAACTGGCACAGTCTGAAAAACATCCTAAACATGTTTTCGGCAGCTGAGCCCATTACTATGTAATGTGTTGCTGTTCTGCCTAGCAGCAAAGGGGTTAATGTGCCCAGCTGCTTGTAAACCCAGGAAACTGCGAACCAGACAAAAGAAAGCAAAATCAGCAACCAATGCGAAAACTAAAATCCCACAATGAGTAAAATAATACAGTGCATGATGCCCCTTTCCCAAATCCCCCCCCCAAAAAAAATCCAAGTGAGGAGGAATGTGCTAAGTGACAGGAAATGTTCCCAAACCTGCCCACTGCTCCCCCCCTTCTATCCTCCTCCCCTACAGTCGCGCCTGCTTTTGTCTACAATGATCCACACACTGCTGCTGGAATATATGTCTTGCTTTAAGACTCTTAAGATAGACACACAACACAGAGGGCAATGCTGCAGCTCCCTGAACTAGAATTCTCTTTCAAATCTGGTGATGAATATCGGTTGTTCTTGGTTATTGCAAGAAAACAGGTAAGAGATTGGACTTGCAGGAAAGATGATATACAATGACTGCACCCCAAACTTAATGTGTTAACTAAATGTGCTGCTGAAGCTGTAGAGAAATGATCTTTGCTTTTAAATCAATAACCCTGTAATGATCTTAGTGTCTGCTGAATGTCACACGAGTGCCTGGCAGGAAAGAGCTTAAAGGGGTAAATAGGTATAAAGAATATTTATATGAATAGGAGATATTATTTGTAGTATTACACAATCAAAGGTGTGCGATACAAAAAGCTTGCAATCTGCAGAGCATACAGGCTGTTCTCCCTCTGCTGGGCTCCTACTGTGATGCAGTCTAGACATACAAATGCACATTATTTTACTATATATATATACACACACACAAATATATATACATATATATATATATACATACACACACACACAGCCCTATCTATATACATACAAACCAGTATCTTCTGATAGCTGTATTTGTTATCTGTACTGGCACTGTTGAAATTAGGCTGTGGGTTTATGTCCATGATTGAAAATAGGGTTCAAATAAGGTTTGTGGGCACAGTAGGTAAAAAGATAATTTATTTGTCATCAATTTGAATGTTTTATGTGTACATAGAGAGCTATATGCATGCACTGCCGGAGCATACTGCATAATATGGATAGGAAGCTCTGCTCTTCCAGGAAAGGGTTAAGCAGCATGCAGGTTGTGCTAACATGCTTAGTGGAGTCTGGCTGTGCTCTGCAGTCCTTTGCAAGCCTAATATCCCCTCACGTAGCCCTGGAACGGTCTCTTTCATAGATCCGGCTACCTGGATTTGAATAGAAACCAGACAGCAATTCTTCAGACCCCGCCAACCCTCCATCCCCTGGACAATAGAGATTTGTTAGCTTGCAGCCACAATCTATAGGACACAAAGCTTATAAAGCACCACAGACATGGGAGGGAGGGGGGCGCTCGACAGGAAATTACAGCTTTTTAATGCCCCAATGGCAGGTCTGCTACAGGAGGAAAGACAGCACTGTCTGTCCAGTGTTACAGAGGTAATTCAGGGAGAATTAACCCTTACATAGGTCACCAAAGCAATGCTCATTGTTACCACTTGTACTATTAGGGTTGGTTACAGCTTCTTTAAACACATACTTTCATTCAGCTAATTTACAACATTTCAATACATATACACACAAACACGCAATTATAGGAAATCCCCACTAGTGTGTAGTGACTGTTCTGTAGTCATGAATACAGCTGTCAAGCAATTCTAAATACCACAAAGCGTACACATAGTAGAATAAAGATATTTATATATATATATATATATATATATATATATATATATATATAGTAGAATAAAGCTATAGACTTTGTAGAATAACACCTATAATGTGACACTTTCCATATAGATATTAAATCAGCTCAAACTGACCCGTTAGAACGCTAGATGTTTTGTAAGGAAAGAGCCATCTGGATGTCTGGAATAGATTTCATTCATAAGTGAGAAATCAAGACCTAAATTGTATATCTGTAGCGGCCAAGTCATGCGCTGGTATACTAATGCCACTTTGCGCAACATAGTGTAACATTCTGCAAACTAGACCAATTGATGTGTATCTACAAACGTTAACATTTTGGTTAAAGTTCGCAGCAGGAAACATGCTACAAAAAGGTGGATGCTACAAAGATTGACATAATATTATCTAATTCTATACATAAACAAAACAGTCAATACTCAGTATTAATATTTAGAATCTGTGCCTACATCCAGTGTTCTTATGAAAGGTTTGTGTGTACTTTGTGGTTCAATAACCAAATATCCTAAGGGGCATCCTCAGTTAACGAGGTCAGAGTTCACATCTATACAGTATTATGTTGGCTAAAGAAAAATATGTTAGTTTAAAAGAAGTCATATCCATGTATATGTCTATGGCAGACTTGGATATGCTTATGACTGTCTAGCCCTGGCAGTCTGTATGGATGCAGCATTGAATGTCTCTACTTTAAATATAGCTTAGAATGTGCCTGTGCCACTTCACCCCGGAAAATTGTACTATGGAATTGATGGACTCTGAATTATGAAGACTCCCACACACAGATGCACAAGGCGTGACATCTGTTATGATTGGGGGGGTATATGTTACTGAATACACAGTGCCCAACACTTCATATTCCCAGCAATTCTCGGTGCACAAATATGTCACCTATTTGAGGGATGCAGAAGGATCAGTTATCACTGCTCTGCATGGTCATAACTAGGACGCATTTGGAAATAGGAGACATGCTTGTGTTCATGCTAGTATTGTATGTTGGTTAGGGCATGCCATAACTCCCCTGATATGACCCAAGGCTGTGTCATGGGTTATACGATGATAGCAATCCACTAAAAAGTATATTCTACATTATGAGATATAAGTTTTAAATGGCAAAAAAGTCACAAATATGAAGTGTAAGCAAGTATAAGAGCCTTACTAATGGTGCAGTAGGGAATAGCTATTTATTTATTAATGTACAAACAGCTAAAACAAATTACATTAGTGATGCTCATACATGTATAAACTCCTGGGTATAATACTTCGATAATTGGATGTTATTGGTTATAGTCCCAGTCATCACATCAGTGTTGATTTTGGAAACGAGAGTTATATAAATAATAAAACACTCCTGATGTAAATTAAAATGCCTGGCAGAGGTATACTAACCCTGAACTTCCATGATCTGTCCTGCACATGACCTATGGCCTTGTGCCATTATATCTTCACATAATTACTTAATGACTTCTACCATCCTTATAATTGACATTAGGGTGTGCATTATGCCACATATATTGCCTTTGGAAATGATCATGTTAGGGGACTACATCTTCCATGATGAGTTTTACGCTTTCACTATGAAGAATATAAATTGATAGCAAGGATCAAAGATGATACAAAACAAACACGTTTATGTGATTGGCTGTGATTGTTTACTCCATGTTGGTTTTGGATTTCCCATGCGACCAGAAGAGCCTAGAGTGTCAGAGTTTTGCCTACGTTCAGCTTGTTATTTCAGTCTAAAAATTGGATTAGAGATGTATGTACCTTTGCAAAAAGCTTTCAAAGCAGATTGTTGTTGTGATAATAGTGTGGGTTGCTTCGAGGTAAATTATTATCAGAGTTATTATTCTATAAAGCAGAACAAAGCTCAGAAAATGTCAATACAAATATACCATAGCTCTCAATAACAAGATGATCTTGTGTCAATGAGAGGTTGGAAAGACATGTGGCTTAAAAAAAAAAAAAGATGGCTTTTACTTACAACTTACTAAATTTCATTGACAAACTGTACATAGATCTGAAAAGCAAAGCTATAAATTGATAGGCCGCTAGACTTCTTGAAGGATATTTTTGGTTGGAATTATCCAGCACTTGCTAAAAAAAGAAAAAGATTTACTATGAAAATGACCAATCAGATGTAAACCAAAGCGAAAACTGCTTAGAAACTTCACAGTTCTAGAGAACAATGAATTACTAAAACAAAACAAATATAGAGATTGCAACAGCCAAAAATTGGTACAAAGTGTACTAGAAGCTTCAATGGAATGAAGAAACGTATTACAAATACCACTAGAAGCTTCTAATAACATTACTGAATGTATACGAAAAATCAAAAAATTTACAAAACTGATCTTCATAAAGTGGTTCACGATCCTCTACGTTACTGGTATGTTATATCCAACCTATCACTTGGTCCACAGCTCAAGTGCTCATCTGGTACTCGCCTCGGGGTAATAGAGCTCAGCAGGGTAATCAGAGCATAAATGTCAGCGAAATGCGTCAGAGCCCAAAAGGACTATATAACATTTGCTGACGTCTTAAGAATGGTCACTCCAGGCCAAATCATTCCTCGTCACATTAACCTTTCTATTTTCAATCAGTACCCATCAAGTACAATTACAATTTAATCCAAAACATAGCAATTTACTTTATAATAGGGAAAGTATCCTACACTCAGCAAGTAAAGTTTATAATACTGCTATATTCCAAAACTACTGACATTACCATCCGTAAAATGTACAGATACAGTTGCAGCAATTTTCAAAATGCATACTTTTTTCATTATGAAAGTGTTGACTTTGTTCAACCAAAAGTCCATTGCACATTTCTGGCATAACAAATAATAAAAAAAAAAAATTCCAAAGCACAATATGTAGTCACATACATCACAACTGTGTAAAATACAAAGTCTATCAACATCACCGCATCTCTATAGAACTACTGTAATGCTTTAGAACTAAAATAAACCAGTCTACTGATGTGACACTCGGGTTATAAACAATAGTTATTTTTATAACTATATATTGAACTCAACCAGAGTGTAAATAAATTATAGTAAGATTATTTGGGATATCTAGATGGGGATGCACAAGTTGAGAACGTACGTAGGCAAAAGACGCACACTGATATAAAAGAATGTATATACCAAACATATCTGAAGACGTAATAGCACTAAAATGGTAGCATTTGCAATCTTGCGTTGGTCAGGTGCAATAGGTGTGTATACTTACACCCCACAACAACATAGAAACAATATAGAGTTGGCGTAAAGAAAGCATAAAGATAATGTAGAGATGTGACTTCATAGTGTTAATACTAAATGCTAGTCACGTTACCCTATTTGTACACAATAGAATAATCTAATGTAATGTAAACAAAATAATATTTTCTTGACTGTCTCTTTAATAAAGGCTAAAGTCGAATGTTCCAAATAAAATGTATTTAAATACAAATATATACAATAAATAATCTAACTTGTTTGTTCCCCTTTAAACTCAACTGGGAATCTCTTTTCCTGCCGTAGTGTTTTTCGTGAGAAAATTTATATTTTTTCAGGCGCAAAAAACGAAGGCTAATTGAATAGCACTTAAATAAACGCAGACCCCCCAAAAATATTGGCGCGAATTGAATTCCCTCTAAGCATAATGATGCGTGGCGCAAGTCACTCGTATATGGTACATCTTCCATATTGCCTTTCAATTTGATTATAGTGTACTAAGGGCCTGATTCAGAATGGAATGCTATTGCGATCATAGGTCTGCTGCGAAAATATGCTAATAAATGCAATCGCAAAACCGTCGCACAGCCAGCATAGAGACGCCCACTACCGCTATCTCACATCCGTGATACCTTGCAGTCCTACGTATACATCAGGAACATTGGCCCTTCACACAGAATTACAGCAGGTCTGACCTGCAGCAGAAACTACAAGTCTTGTTGAACGCAATGAGTACTCAAGCTGCGTATGCTGTCTTAGTGGATAATTTATGCACGCCCAGGAAAAGGCATTCAAACGGACAGACACGCCTGTGTTTCTCAGACCATTCCCCCGTTACCACCCCCAAACGCTCACAGCCTGTCACTTACTCTGCGTTGGCTTTCATTCTGCTTGAGTGATCACAAAGCTAACTCACACATTCGCACTACTCACCATCGATTGATCTACGTACGCTGTTGCAATAGCGATCCATGCTGAATTAGGCCCTAAGCATTTAGGATTTTTTTTGTTGCAAACATAGCAGATTAAAACGCCTATTTTATGAAAAAGTCTAATGGCGTGGCTAAGTTGCAAAGTCTGTGGTGCGCCAAACAGGGATCTTTGGGGCAATTAGAGGATAGGTGTATGTGGACACATTTGTATAAGCTGAAGGGGTCAATAAACATTGAACCAATCAGCAGCAGCTAACGAAAGCTGGGTACACACTAAACCAGAGCTTCCCAATCACGGGCCTCAAGGATCACCAACAGTTCAGGTTTTAGAGATATCCATGGTTGAGCACAGGTGATTTAATTAGTACCTCAGTAAATTTGATTTAACCACCTGTGCTCAACCAGGGATATCTCTAAAACCTGAACTGTTGAGGAGCTTTGAGGACCGCGTTTGGGAACCTCTGCTCTATACAATATATCATACAATATATAATTCCGAAATGGATCAGAACGATATATCGTACAATCGTATAGTGTGAACGCCCGACCCGTTGTTCCCGATGGTCGGTCATTGCATCGTCCCATCTGTTGCCCTGCACAGCAGATGGGACGATGCAATATATGATGAGATATAGTTACATGCAGCATGTAACGATACATTGCGCTGTGGTATGATGCGAGCGATATATTGTTACATCGGTCACCGCATCGCTGGATCACTCCATCATATGGTGCGTAGCCAGCTTTATGCGGATACATCATTAGCAATGTATATCATTACACCAGCCCTGCACCACCTGCAAGTCAAACACCTCCTAAAAGGCGAATTTACAGATGCATCTAACTGTCATCTAAGTACGTGAACATGCCCTAACTGCACAGGCCTACACTTTTCTGTACTTGTTTAGTCTCTCCAAGCGTAATGAGATGCAAGCCAACTATATTAAAAAATATACATATGGATTAATTTATGACGCACACACGTTATGGTAAGATATTATGCAAACAAAATACAGACGTACGTCCAACTCTTATGGTGGCCATCGTCACAGCCTACTAGTATCCATAGTAACAAGGATTTAGATGGGAATATTAGAACTTATTCAGCCCAAGTACAATTTTATTGTGTTTGGAACTTAACATTGGTTATTTAAATCATACAAGTCGTTATTTTTCAGTTTTCCTATATTCATCAGCTGTTTTTCTACAGCGACTAAAATAATATGAAAAAAAATATAGGGCATGCTAAACTCTAAAGCAGGATTTAATCTTTCATGCTGAGCACACCATAAAAGTTACCAACGTCTGCAAAGTAAAAGGTATTTAGGCCAAAAAGGAGAGGGAGCAGAAATCTGCTGAAACACATACACCATATAATCATCAGCCTAGAATTCTAATTTTAATGATAAACTAGACATTTTACATTGCAGGCATTTTAAAGGTGCGCACACACTAGACAATATTTTGCACGAATTGCCCGTTTTCGACACATCGGAATGACAAATCGTGTAAAATATGTCCAAATTGTGTCTACTCACGATAACGATGCCGACGCGGGTCCCTGCGGGTCATACATCGCATCTTCAGATCTTGCCTACAACATGCAAGATCTGCCAATCTCATTAACAAGATTGAGGTCGTTGGTCAGATTGGACAGTTTATGGAAGATATCGCTTGCCTGAGAGTTCAAGGGAAATCATTGACGACATCGCATCTTTTGCGAGTCGTCTAGTGTGTGCGCACCTTTACAGTGTGGATATTTACATTGCAGAATGATTTGCCTGCCCTCCAAATCCTGCATAAAGTCAGATCTTATGTAGCAAGTGAAGGTCTACGAAAGCTCCAAGGTAAACTTCCACCATTTGTTTGTTGGTGCTTGTGAACACGTAAAGAAAGGAGAGGTACGATTAAAAGATCAAAGATTAAGCCAACTAGCCTCCTCTATGATTATAACATATTAATTGTATGGGGACTACTCATTCATCACTTCCACATACTGCTAATACTCGGATAACAAAGGAATTCTCCATGTAGGCACAACGAGCAGTGACTCACACTTCACTGGGGAAAACGAGGCTTTGAAGTATGAGAGATAGGAAACAGCACTAACATCCTGGTGCCCTGCTTAGAACTTGCTTAATGGGAAAGAAATATGTGGGCACATATCTGAGACGTCTCACTGGTGAGGCAGATCACAAGACATAAGTTCCCACAGTTTATTGATGTTTCCTAAAGATCCAGATACATAAAATAGCTTGAAGCTTCAAAAGCACCTGTTAATGAGTAGTTGACTTTTCACAGGCAGAAGTACTGATAAACACTGATTTACAAAAACCCGAGGAGGAACAACTGCCTGAGGTGTTTATTTTCTCATACACCCCTTCAGCAAACAAGGAGAATGGTGGAAGGAGTTTATTTTGGTGCCTGGAGTTTCCAGAATCAAATTTAAGTCACCCTATGAAGACACCAATAGCTGCCCAAAAACCGAGTCTTGGCACTTTGCTGGATTCCAAATTTCCCAGGCATCATGGTCTGCAGCAGTGGTTCCCAAACTGGGTGCCGTGGCACCCTGGGCACTTCCAGGGGTGCCACTGGCTGGTGGTCCAGGATCACACAAAATCACAACCCTAACCATCACCACATAAGTGACCCTAAGGATAACATAGAAGCAGAATTTACTTCAATGAAACATTTTTTGCAGAATTTCTCAATATAAAACGTTTGGCTTAGGGGTAACTATGAAACAAATGCTGATACTCTAAGGAGTTGTGATTCAAAAAAGTCTGGAGAATTAAAAAAAAAAAAGACTAAGGATACGTAGGGGTCCCTCAATATTATGCTAGTTGAGGGGATATGTAATGCGCGTTAGTACTAAGGGCTCGATTCAGAGCCGCTCGCTAGATGCGTACGCTCGCACCCAGCGCATACAAATTCGGCTAAGTGACGGCATGGCAGGCGATCGCACGGCAAGGCATAAGCACGCCCATTTTGTCCTGGCGTGCGATCGCTTTGTGTATGTAGACGCCCACCAGCCTGTCTTAAGACACCCACATGCGCACGTCATCTCCAGAAAGTGTATGCAAGCATCGGTACATCGGGTAACCATCGGAAGCGAACGCAGCGCTTGAGGTTGACTATACCCTACCACAAGCACTGCGAGCACTTCAGTGTGAAATACAACCAGGTGACGTGTACTATGACGCTGCCTGTTAATTATGCACGCCTCTGAAATGGCGGTAAGACACTCAGGCACGCTTGCGTTCGCACCTCCACTCCCCCATTTCTAATGGCCTGCCCCTATTACCACCCACAAATGGCTTCTCCTGTCACTCACTCTGCCGGGCAGTCTATGCGCAGCGAGTGACCGCTTCCCGATCTCTCGCACTGTTTTGCGCACTGCGATGCATACGCAAGCTCAGATTGCAAAAATCGACCAGCTACGAGCAAACGCTTCTTAGCGACCGGGTCTGAATCAGGTCCTAATTTCTCAATGTCTTAACTAGCATTTTCTAATAGTAACCCTGTGTTAACCCCTCCTGCCTTGGAGCAGGTTCTGATAGCCCTACTTGGGAGAGTTGGTGGACACAACAAACACTGGTTGCAATGTAATGCAAGAGGTCTTCTTATAGAATGCAAAAATATTACCTTCTGACTTAGAGTTACTTTTATCCTGTACGCAGCAAATTATCTCCCAAGAGTTTTTGTGCCAAGCCTGTAAATACTTGGTCAGCATCAAGCTTGGCTGAGAAAAGGGCTGTCTCATATTTGCTCATACATTGCTCTATTACTTGCAGGAAAGTGTGCTCTACCACAGGAAGGTGTGATCCAGACAGCAAAGATGTACCACTGACTATTAGAATCAAGCAGTGGCTTATTTGGATATAAATGCAGTGTGCAGATGTATTTATTATTGTGTGTAATTTGCCTTAGAATAAAGATACATAACAGGATACTAGGGGTAGATGTACTGTACGAAGCCTTGGAGAGTGATAAAGTGGAGAGAAGTACCAACCAATCAGCTCCTAGCTGTCACTTTACAGGCTGTGTTTGGAAAAAGACAGTTAAGAGCTGATTGGTTGGTGCATTATCTCCATCCAGTTTCTCTCTCTCTCCAAGGCTTACTACATCTAACATCTAATCACATCGCACACAACGGCTGTAAGACTCAATGCGGATGAATGACAACTTTGTCACTTAGTAAATGGTTCAAACCAGACATTTAGACAACAGTCAATTTGAGTTCTATCATAAAGACTGAGAAGGAGAGACTTGGAGAGTGATAAAGAGGAGATAAAGTACCAATTAGCTCCTGTCATCTATAAACAGCCTGTAATATGGTAGTTAGGAGCTGATTGGCTGGTACTTTATCTCTTTCCAAGGCATAGTACATCTCAATCATGTCACTATGCATGTCTGATAGCCAACATGCAAGTCTGTTTCTCTGTTCAGCTCATCCATTATGTCTAGCCACATACCACGCTTGCCGACATTCTGGCTGCCCCCTCCTTGCCGACAATCTGGCTGCCCTCTCCTGGAGGGAGCAGCCATGTAGGCGTAGCCGGCATTGGGGGGGGAGCGTCCAGACATATTACCCGGCATTTGCGGGCGGAGCGGGGGGCGTGGTCATGTAAAGCAGGGGATGGGGGTCATGATGACGTGACTCAGCGTGATTCGCGTCATCGCCCTCCCATGCTGGGTTTGTGTTGCAACTGAGGGGGGTCCGGAGGGGTTGGCAGCCGCCAGGAGGCTTGCCTGCTTTTCCGGGGGGCCGGAAGCGGCACCCGAATTTCGGGAGGCTCCCGGCCGAATCGGGAGGGTAGGCAAGTGTGCCACATACACTCAAGGAAATCATATCATAGCCAATTTGTGTCTACACACAGATACTGTCAGGCTAATATCCTTTTTTAAAAAACAATGGGCCTGATTCAGAGCCGTTCGCTATTTGTGGTCGTTCGTTCAAAAACAAGGGGTGGCTATTCAAATGATCCGTTCGCAAATTGCAGTCTGTTCCCACCTCTAAGTCTGAACGAGCGAGCAAAACATACGCTCGTTTATTTGATAAAAACGCCCCCTGGCCGCACGCACCATACGTCATGTCCGCTATTTATTAGATTAATCGAGTACATCGTACAGCGTATGAACTGCTCGCTATTCTTGTGGTTGGTGTTTTCAACCGCTATTTTGCGAGCAGTTCTGAGTTAAAAAAAACCAAGTGACGTGGTCAATGACGCTGCTGTATTAATTATGCACTCCCTTAAAACGCCCGTTTTGACCTTTAAGCACGCCTGCGTTCGGATCTCCACTCCCCGTTTTCAAGCACCTTCCCCTGTTACCACCCACATACGCCTCATTCTGTCACTCAAAATAGCAGGCCCTCGCTATATTGCGTACCAACGATTTTCGGCCGCACTGACTGGTTCGCGCATGCGTACTAGAAACCGTACGCATGCGCAGATGTGCGAACATCGCTTGGAACGAGCGTACTGCCGCTAGCGAGTGGCTCTGAATGAGGGCCAATATTCGTTATAAAGTAGATTGTGTTAAAAATTAAAAAAAAAAAAATAACCACACCATGCCTCTTCTCTTCACTGGGCACAGGATATATTTGTGTAACTAACGGTAATACCTATTAATGCCAAGCTGGCTCCTTACTATTTTATGGTCATGCGGTCAATGTGTTGAATTGTCACTTTGTTATACAGTATGTGACTCAGAATTCGCTTTAGCCATGTAGGTGCAAAATTTGTATTTAACCACAGTAACCAATCAGGCACTCGCTTGCTTTAGTTATCTTACTCTCACTAAGCAGATAAAGGTAAATTGCTGATTGGGTCTTATGTGGTTTACTGCAATTTTTGCACCTTTAAGTAAAGTTAATAGTGAGCACTAAGGCTCATTTCTAAAACTGACTGGCCGTGCACTTCAGCTCCTTATGATCTGCGTCGCCGATGTAATCCCCGGGGTCCGTTCTGTACTTCCATGAAGTACTGATTTATTGAATGGTGGTATTTAAAAAGACAATAGAATTGTGCTAATAGATCTCTGGTGGTCATGGCGAGTTGGCTGGGTGTACGGCTCTTTAAGTACTGTGGGCGCAATTTGGCACCACTGAGGCATAGAAGCTGCAGATTTGCGTTTGTGGGAAAAAATTGCGTATATTCACCCGTATGCAGAGTAATACGTATCTCTGCCATTGCACGTACAGGCACCACCCTATACTTAGTGGAAAAGAAGTGCCGTTTACGCTTCTGGACAACTCTACACAATTCCATCGACATACCCGTTCTAAACTCGGCCTGCGTGAGAATGCCTAATTCCAGATTAGTTTCTCCTTCACAGTCACAAATGCATAGGACTATGTATTGCCCCTACATGCGTACGCGGGTACGGAGCAAGCACAGTGCAAAAAAAAAAAGGCAACTTGAGCTACGTAAATGGGCGTATTATCCCCAGGGCGTTATGTGTATCAATTACCTGTAACTGCCCAGTTACAAAGAGTTGAATGTGACTCATTGTAAAGATAACACAGCCCAGTCCGTGCTAAAGAGACCGAGCCAGGTGTCAGAGTTTTCAAAATAACCTCTGTCAACTTTTGTAGGCTTTAACAAATAAGATCCGCTGAAAACCTGTATTGCTGGTTTCCCTTCATAAAGGATTTAAAAGACAAAATTAAAGAACGTCTTATAGGAAATTAGAAAAAATAAACACAATAAAGATATAAATGCATAAATATAATGGAATTAAGTAACTTCTATTTTCTCGACTAAAGGTGGGTACACACCTGACATATCTGCAGATGATGGTTGTTCGTACACACAACCATCATCTGTGTCTGCCCGCAGTTCCAGTTGACCGGTGGGCGTGTCCCGTTGGGCGGGGGGCGTGTCTCGTCCCCCTCCTCGCGGCTGCTGCTGCGTGTGTACGGGCGGCCTGCCGACCGCCCGTACCCCCCTGCTGACAGACACATATGTCTACAGACATATCTGTCCATCGGCTGTGCAGCACAGCCAATGCGATATGTCGACATATCACGTGTACACATTGCCCGACGGGCAGCAGAAACATTGGCCGATTAATTGATCAGCCAATGTATCTGTCAGTGTGTACCCAGCTTAAGCTGCACCAGGAGACTGTGCTGATTAATTTGATTTGCGACACTTGTAGATGTGTGTGAGACTGAGGGGTCTATTTACTAAACCTTGGATAGAGATAAAGTACCAGCCAATCAGCTCCTAACTGCCATGCCACAGACTGTTTGAAAAATGACAGTTAGGAGCTGATAGATAAAGCCATGACCAGGAGCAGGACAGAAAGATTGCTGAACACTTATTAAGTTATTGTGGCCAAACTCTGGAAGTTCCTAAAACAATAAATGTTGGTCAAAACACAAGTTACCAAACAAGGCTAGATCTGTACTATTGCAGCATATAGCGAGCAGCTAGTCCCTTCCAGCATACATTGGAGCCATTGAGTGCTCAATAATGAGCCTACGATGATTATCACTGGTCTTGCTTCAGCTAGCTTTACATCAAAAATATATTTGAATTAACTAAGAGGATATACCAGATCTGCAGTAAATATCCAGCAATGATCGGCCATATCTCATATTCGTTCAATGAATTCAAAAATAAAATCTAACCCTACAGCAGGCTATGCAAAAGCAGTTTATATAGCTGCCCGTTAATGTTTTTTCAATTGCGATTTCAAATAGACACTAAAAGAGTAATGCTTGGGCACACACTAGACCAGGGGTGGGCAATAAGCATCCCTCCAGCTGTTGTAGAACTACACATCCCAGCATGCCCTGCCAAAGTTTTGCTATTTGGCCATGCTAAAACTGTTGCAGGGCATGCTGGGATGTGTAGTTCAACAACAGCTGAAGAGATGCTTATTGCCCACCCCTGCACTAGACGGTGTGTGTACCCAACAATAGCAGATGCGATGGCACGATATATCGGGCGGTCCCTACATACTGCACAATCTGGTGTACGCCCACCGCGTGGTGTCGGCCACCGGATTTTCTGATCTCCCGTGCATGCAAAGCAGACCAGGAGACGCGAGCAATGACTCACGTGAACGCGCAATAGTGCGTACGCGCTGAGCGATGTGGTCGATATATATCACTTAGTGTGTACCCAGTTTAGGACTACCAATATCTACTGCCATTTCATTGAAAAGTGTTTTTAAATTATTTGGAATCTTATTTTTAGGTCTGACTTTATTGTTTTATTACTAGGCGCAAATAAATATATAGATTCCTTAACTGAAATGCAGGTATTACATGAATGCTTAGACTGCCGTGCTACCGACTACCGACTACCATCACTCCCCAATGACAAACTGAGATTAGGCCACGACACCACAATGCACAGACCACATTGTCTTACTACTGTTGAGTCACAGTCCCACTTCGGGTGGCCGCAGTCTCAAATAGCCATCTGTACGGTCTGGACGGTCCCATAAAAATCAGGCCAGTGAGTGGGAATTTTTTTCTATGTCGTCATCTTTTAACATTTTAAAGTGTGTCACATACATAACGATCTATTCATTCAGCCCTAGCACTGGGTGACAGACTCTATAGCGGACATGTTTAGCTGATGTTATCTGATGACCCAAACACTGACCCATAAATAGCAGCATTTTTACGAAGAGTGACGATAACGGGTTTCGGAATTCACTATCTTATTTATTACCAGTTATTTATATAGCGCACACACATTCCGCAACACTTTACAGAGTGAATAGTTGGCCATTCACATCAGTCCCTGCCCCAGTGGAGCTTACAATCTATGTTTATTTTTGTTGGAGTGTGGGAGGAAACCGGAGTACCCGGTGGAAACCCACGCAAGCACAGGGAGAATATACAAACTCCACACAGTTAGGGCCGTGATGGCAATGACTATCTGGTCCTTAATGGTGTTGTCACAAGCTAACTGGATGGCAGGCTAGAGTTTTAACTCAATATATTATTAGGGGTATGGGTTTTTAGAAGTTGGGATGTTGCCCATAGCAACCAATCAGAATCTAGCTACAGGTTGAGTCTCCCATATCCAAAATGCTTGGGACCAGGGGTATTTTGGATAATGGAATATTCCGTATTTTGGAATAATTGCATACCATAATGAAATATCTTGGGAATATTACCCAAATATACACACAGAATGCATGTATGTGTTATATACACCTTATACACACGGTCATTTTTATACAATATACTCAATAATTTTGTGATTCAAACAAAGTTTGTGTACAGAAATGAAAGTCATTTATGTTTCATATACACCTTATACACACAGCCTGAAGGTCATTTTATACAATATTTTTATCATTTGTGCCTTAGACAAAGTTTGTGTACATGTTTACCATCGAAAATCAAAGGTTTCATTATCTTTAGTCATGGCAAAATAATTCCGTATTTCGGAATATTTGGATATGGGAGACTCAACCTGTATTATCTTTTAGAAGGTGCTAGATAAATGATAAGTACAATTTGATTGGTTTCTATGGGCAAGATCTCCACTTCTAAAAACCCGCGCTTTAGTAAATACACACGGTACGATCTGTACCACCAACAACTTGAAAGATATCTTTCAGTGAAGTCATCCTGCCATATCTCTGAGCAGGCAAAGTTGACGATATTGTGCAAGTTGGCCTGCATGTAAGGACGATCATAGATATCACCATCGTTGGTCGATATATTGTTGAACGATAACGTTATCATTCATATTGTTCATAGATATCGTACCATGTGTACGCACCTTTAGTGTTTTATAATGTCAAAAAAATCTATATTTTTGTATAGCTAAAAACGGGGTTAGACAAAGTCCACAAGTCAAAATGCCTACAAATCTGTATATTATGTTTTTGGGTGTAATTATCAATTCCAATAATCACCTCTTCACCAATTCCTTAGGAGGTGCAGCTAACTGCTAGAGAGCCCCTGAATTCCACATCAATGTCCTACAAAAGCAGCCATCTCTGTTGATCACAATAAAACATTTCATCAAAGACATATTAGATGTCATAATTAGAAATGGAACTAGATGAATAAATTACTCATAACAGACATCAAGGACGTGGCGCCAGTCTTGCAGGCCCTAACTCCATATTAGCGAATGTACACATACAGGAAAATCTACAACACACGTTCTATCTGTTTCGTCCATCTGTGCCCATCTGATTTTTTTTTCCTCTAGCAAAGATGAATGTGGCTTTAGTATCTTTTTTTTTTTTTTACATTCTCTGTTCAGTGAATATTGAGGTCAATTAGGAACGCTGTTTGCTTTCTGTACCGTGAGCAGATTAGACAGACGACCCCCCCTCCTCCCCATCCCCACAGCAGCGCCGATCTCTGTCGCGCTGACCCATATTCTGCTGAAAATCTGCTCCTATGCACTCCAACGCCCAACGCTAAAATCCTCTGCGGCCATGTATAATTCCCTTTTACTCAGAATGGGTTCGTTATTTGAATATGTATGCTATGTCTTGATGTTGTTTTAAACATGTGCATTAATTAAATGGATAATTTACCTGTTGGAAGAACACACTCAAATTATGTTAAAATATTTTGGTCCTTATTTCCCCCAGTTAATTAACAAGATATTTTGAGCCATCCAATTTTCTAGACTTTATTCACAAATATTTGCACCCATTCATTTGGTTTTGTCGCTAAAGAATCAGTCAATGATACATCATTTTACAACTTGGAATTTATCTAATATATACAAATTCAAACTGCATACAGTCGCCACTGCTTATAATGGCCCGTTCGCCACAAGAGACATAATAACCAATAGCATAATAATCACCACTGGTTATATGTAGCTATGTGACCTCTAAGGTGCTTGCCATTCCAAACAGTATGTTAGTATCACTTTCTCACTTGCATTGCACCTATGGAGATCTACTGCATGGCTCCAGGACACTTTCACTAAAGCTGGGTACACACTGTCGGGCCAATCCGCCATTTCGTAACGACAAATCACCTGCATCGCTCTGCGTTCCGGTGATTGCGCGCTCCCGCGGTGGCTAGTAGCAATGGTCGCTAGGTTTGATGTGCTGCACATCAATATTGCTAGCGACCTATAGTAAACTAATGGTGCATACACATGGTCAGATTTGTCAGATGAATGATTGAACGATTTTACCAAAGATTTGAACGATTTTTGACTGTATTAAAATGAATGGAATCGTCCAAGTCTGACTGCAAACACATCAGATGTCAGATATCTTATCTGACCATCGGGAATGCGCATCGTTCAGGCCTGTCAGATATGTCAGATTTTCCTTCAGACATGAACGATTTTTTAAATCGTTATCGTTCAGATCTGAAGAAAAATCTGACCGTGTGTATGCACCTTAATGAAGGACGGAACAGTGATCGTTCCGTCATTCATTAACTCGTTCAAGTGTGGACAGGCATCCCCGTTCAAGGGCATCTGGTCTGATGGCGGAACGAATGCCCATCGCTCCAGTGTGTACCCAGCTTAAGTTTCATTGCACAATACGTAGAGAGAAAAATCGAAAAATAACCGGCACATGAAAAATTAAATACACATGAGAATTGCACTTTCCAAGCTGCACTACCAGAAATAACTCACAGCAGTCTGAGCAACAGAGATGCCCCAGAGCTTAAATTCCAAAGCTTTCACAATCCGCCCCCTCCCAAAACATTCACCCAGGAGGAAATAAAACTTCCTGCCATCTGCACACATTAACCCTCCTAAAACCAAGACGATTTAGGACACACATGGTAGCCATGCCCTGTTCTGCTATTTGCTCTGTGTGGATGCCAAGGGTAGATCTGCAGTCGGCAAGGCACGTTCTTCTTCAAATATTTTATGGTCAACTAAAAATCAAGCACAAACATAAGTATGGTGGAGTTTTCTTGGAAAGTAAAAAAAGATATAACAAATATTAAATAAAACAAAACAAAAAGATGGGGCAGTAGCCTTTTATGGATTTATGATTGTAGTCATAGACAATTCCGTGTCTTAAATACAGTACTACCTTAGATGCTTCTACAGAAGGGATACCCTGAACTGACTATTGAACAAGCCTGGTCTATGTTGTATGCCAGTACTGGAGAAAGAATTGAGCAATCTGGAGTCTCTTGTATTTGAATATGGAAGATACATGAAAGGCAGTCACTGTGTTGTACAACACACATAGAGAATAGGGAAGGGAGCACAATACGTCCCTATGTGACATCCATGCTCTGATTGGAAGTGACAGATGGCAATGATCTAGAGCAGCCGGATGCTCCCTGGAGGGGGGCTGTGAGCTCAGTGCAGGGAGCAGAGACTATCCTAGGAGAGCTGGGGAGACCGCAAGCCATACTCCTATATCCCGAGCAGCTGACATAGACAGATCTCATCTGGCTAGCAGGTTGTGCCATCAGGCAGGTATAAAGAATGGCAAGTAGTAGAATGGAGAGAGGACAAGAAGAATAGATAGTTTAATACAGATAGAAAATGAACACTGAATTTAAAATGAAAAAAAGCCAGAAAAATCACATTACAGAGCATGTAAAGATTTACAACAAGCAAGAAAAACAGTTACAACACTGAACATGAGAAAACAAAATCTGAATTTCTATACACAGCTAAATAAAGAAAGCAATATTGTGCAGCCTATTACCTACACTTAATTTTCCTCTCTATGTATCCCAGCCACGGAATTAAAGCTAAACCAGGCGAGAGACAATGGGCTTGCTCTCCCTACACAGCCGCCTGCGTGCATTTGCTCAGCAGCCATAAAAATGAGGTCAGCTTTTGCACGTATATGAGGCCTGTTAAACTTGAGCATTGCCTTAAGTATCCCTCGTCACCTTAAACGACACTGGCTCCCTGCCATTACATACAATCTTTTACGAGTTTTCCGTCTATATTTTGTTTCCCTGTTGGCTGCACTTCGAGGGGCTCGCTCAATTACATTAGGGGCAGTCACATTTAATAGCGAAGACTTGCCTGTGGGGGCGGAGCAGGTTCCTGGACAAACCCTATTCACTACAGCTTTCCACTCTGTAAGGCAATTAAATGTGCTGCAGAGGATTTCAAAAGGTCACTTATAGAAAGGTCCATTTTATACGCTGGTAGAGAATATTTCTTCTGGTTTATAACTATAAATAGGCAGGAAAAGATCAGGAAAAGCCCCCTTCTAAATATATATATACATATATGTGCAGACACACGTACTGTATATATACGAATACAATATATATATATATATATATATATATATATATATATATACATACTGAACCAAACCCAGCAGTTATGGAGCTAAGAGTACATACACATACATTCATCCCATAGATGCCTTTCTCTGCAAACACTGAGCCTGATTATGATTACGATTGTTATCCATTGCGCATGCCTCACTGAGCATGCACAGGTATTGTATTGCACTCATGCTCGCATATAGGATTCACTCACAAAGTGAGTGACAAGTAGTCAGCGTTTGCGGGAGATATCGGGGGGCAGCTGGGAAAACGCAGGCGTGTCCGGAACTTTTAAACTCTGTTTCATGGGCGTACTTAACTTAGCCATTGTGATCTCCTTCGCAGCATGAGACTGCTCTGCGTGTCAAGAGAGCTGCAGTGTTTGAGACGAGTCAGACTTCAATTACAAGCTGTGTAGCTGCCAGCCCCGCATCTATGTTCTGTGCATCCAACTTAAGTATAAGATGATCGCTCTCTATTTGTAGGGTATGTGACCAGTAGCGGTCATCTTCCTAGCATACCAACATACCTGATAATGACCTCAACTTGTTTATTATTGGGCACTGCATTCATTTTGGACCAACTGACTGATACCACAGTGTATCCGGTCAGCAAAAAGGCTACATCCGCAGGGGTCTTTTTCTTAATGCATAATAAGGTGAGATATCTCAAGCAGTGTAAAGATTGAAGTAGAACACAGTGGAGAAGCTACCCCCCAAGCACCCAATCAGCTTCTACAAATCACTTTATAGAATGTACTTGATAAATGCTTAGTCAAAGCCGATAGGTTGCTATGGGAAACTTCTCCACTTTTTACATTGCTAGGGAGAAAATGATTAGCGGTAAAGGCACAGAAAATGATATTAATCACTCTTCAGGTCCACCATGAAGACCTGAACACAGATACAAGGGTCTATGCGGATGTAGCTCTACATGGGATCTGTTTTACTTTGTGTGCAACAATGACATGAGGCTAAAGACTAAAACAGCAACAAACTATAGCTTTATTGTAATACACTTTATTGTAATGAATGGGAGAACTCATAATGATGTCTTTTTAAGCTCATTGGATACACGTTGGGTGACGGTAACACAAGTGTTGTTAGATGAAAATTTAAACAATACTTATTTTTATAATTCTGGGATATGAGAAAAAAAAAACACTACTGAAAATCAAGGACAACCCCCAATGCCGCATTGCACCTATGACAGTAGACAAAATCTTCATTTTACACCTTCAGAGAACAGCAACTACTTATTTTCTAATGCTCCAATTATGTTTGCTTCACGAAAGTGGCTACAGTTACTTATAAGAGACTGATCTATAATGGTTGCTGACTGGCACTACCGCAGTATAGGGCATGGCTCGTTAGTGTATATCCTATTACCCAAGGCCGGCGTGATTAGTCGCCCTTACAATGCTTTCAGTAGAAGTGCACTCTTACTGCGAGAGGTTACGTAGGAGACTGAATTATTTATAATGAAAACAGTGTGAATCTTTAACAAGCGCTATATCTAGTTATAGTGTAGATCACTCACACAGCAATCTGTATAATATAGGGAATCCTGCTGAGCACAAAGCGGCAGCGTGAGAGGGAGCAGAGGAGAGTCTCCTTTGTCAGATCTTTTATGTGGAGGCCCTTAAACAATGGAAGTCATTAAGAGAACTCTGATGCTGGGACTGTGTCCTGCTATGCTTTCTAGGTTCTGCTATTCCAGGTCACAAGTACCTGGCGCAGACTCGCAGTGTGTGCTCTGGCTGAGACCAGACTGGTATCTGTATCTAAACACTGAGAGGGTTTTGTTTTAGGGAAAGGCAGGTCCCAGACAGTTGGCCGTCAGCCAGGGCAGACAGGGGAGGTGTACAAGGCACATGATGGGGGGTGGGGGATCACTGCCAACCAGGACAGACCCATTCAAACTCAGCAAAGAGTTAGCAGACATTTCCGCACAGAGCTGCTGAAATGATGTAAAGGTTTTCTAAGCATCGCTGATTCGCAGACGTTTTATTATAATTAGATATAAAGATCACGATGAACAGACTAATGCAAGTTCAGTTGATACTCATTGCACCAAACATTAAAGTTGAAGACTGAATGGAAAGCCGTGCAAATGTGTCCTCATACAATGTGGCTTCAGTTGCGCCAAACAGCCTCTCTCGCTGCGCTAGGTCCTGTGCGACTCAGCAGCGCCAAGCATCTTCTCTGCTTAAAATGAGCCTGTTATTCGCAACAAATAAAACAAGCGACAAAACTACTTTTCTAGATTGCACTGATCGGCTTGATGTGCGACAATTTGTATATCTGCGTGCGAAGGAGTCTAAATCTGTATGCGAAATGCTCCGAAGCAGCGGCCGAGGCTTTTTATCACGCCAAGTTCCGTTGCGCTTCATCTGAAAGTTTGTTTTTACAACTAATTCCTTTGTGGTGTAATGCTGGGTGCACACTGACAGATACATTGGCCGATCAATTGATCAGTCAATATACCTGCTGCCCGTTGGCGTTCACCGACATATTGCATTGGCTGTGCTGCACAGCCGATGGACAGATATGTCTGCAGACATATCCGTCCATCAGCAGGTGTGTACGGGCGGACTGCAGCCGCGGGGAGGGGGGCGGGGCAGGACCCGACCCGCCCACAGGCCGCCGGGACCCAAGGGCACAAGCAAATGATGGCCGTTCAGTGTGTATGAATGACCATCATCTGTTGCACCTACCTTAAGTCGCAGCTTGGCGTCTGTAGTACACATTGGGTGCTGTTTCGCTGCATAATGCGAATAAGATGCAAAAGTTAAAGAAAAAGGCGCTATACCTCTGGCCGCGTGCTGGGGGTCTTGGCGTATTGATGCTAGGTGGACGAGAACGCATCTGTACATTTACATCACTCCCTTGAACTCTAAATTGTACAGTGCTTAGACATCATGCAGCCATTTATCATTCCATAACTGTCAAGATTTATTTATTTTTTAAAACTTAATCAATGCAAAACTCAAATATTTGTTCTAAATGACTTACTTGGCTGTAGTAAATGTTTAACCTGAGGATCTTATTATACAAATATTACAAAAAAAAAAAATGTAATTGTAAATGTTTTTTTTTCTTGTAATTGGAGTGTTTTTCATAACCACTATACATAAAATGGATTTAGGGCCTGTGAACATGGACCTTAATTCTATTTGTCCTCTTTTTACGTTTCTGATAGCTGAGCGGAGGAGCTCACAAAGCTCAGTAATCTTTATGGAGGGATCACAGTGCAGCACTGCACATGGTCGTCTGAGTACGGCTTATGTCAGATGGTGGAAAGCAGAACATGCTTTACAGGGTGGAAATGTATTGCTGCCTAGCAGCACTGGTGCCCCGGGCATTTGATCCCAGTTAGGGGCGATTTTCATGGAGCGTGCACAAATACTGGTCCAACGGAATGGGTATGAAATACTGGCAGTCAGGGATGCCTCCTGTCAGAATATAGACAGTGGCATCCCGATGGTCGGTATACCGACAGGAGTCGGGTAAGTATACCAGCCCTCCTCCCTTCTCCCCCAAACCTTTCCCTTCTTGTAGCCTAACCCTAACCCTCCCCACACCCTAATCCTCCCGGTTAGTGGTAAATCTCCCTCCTTCATGCCTAAACCGTACCCTCCCCCCTTAGTGCCTAACCCTAAGCCCCCAGTGGTGCCTAACCCTAACCTCCCCTAGGGTGCCTAACCCAAACCTCACCCCCCCAGGGTTGCCTAACCCAAACCTCCCCCTCCCCTAGGGGTGCCTAACCCAAACCTCACCCCCAAAATCTAAATTCTGCTATGCTGCCTAAACCTAAACACCCCCCCCAACGCGATGCCTATCTTTTAGTCCCATGTCAAGATTGCGACATCAGGATTTCGACCGGCGGCATCCCATCCGCTGGTCTCCTAACTACATCCCGGGCCAACGATACATTGGCCCAGCCTGATGTGTGCACTGCAATAGTGTCTCTCCATAGAGTCCCCAGCATTCCCCTGTACATTACCAGGTATAACAGCACTTTTCACAATGACTACACCGAGCAGTGCTTAGTAAGCACGTCTGCGCACACGTTAACATAACTAAACAACTACTGTCATTTTACTTTATTATCTGGCTTAACTCTTTGGATATCGTGTCTCTACGAAAAAGATTTCATACCAGCACACCACAGAAAGGAAACAGTGACTTCACAGAAACAGAGACAGACCCGCGATTGTTGACGATTTTTTCTGCCGTATTTTAAAAGGCAATAATAGTAAATGCAAAATCAGGCTGGTCTTGCATTAAATAGTATTGCCCTTTTATATCTAGCAGGCGAAATCTGCAAAAATCTAAGTAAATATACCCCTTAGTTGTTTTACTGTCTACTGCTTAATTGTAATACTTTGCTTAGGAAACATATATGTAATCCACCATATTGCAAAGTTAATTAAGATTTTGGAACAATTATTATATAACATCTGTTCTTGTAATCTTTTTATTCTTTCAGTGTCATCACCAAATGCCTAAAAATGACAGAAAGGGTGAAAAAAAAAAAAAAAAAAAAAACAGCAACCAACAACCGAACTGAAAACCATGGGAACCCCATTTTAGGTGCATGTGCTACTAAGATCAGTGAATTAGGACACTTCCTAATCCTCCTTCGGTTACCCTTAAAAGAAACATTGAACCACAATGATACCAGAAGGACAGCAATCAGTTATTATAGAACTGCTTTATATGATTGAACACTTCCTACCCAGTGACGCTCTCCTTAACAAAATGTCCGGTGACCTAATTGAGCTGCAGGAATGTGCTGAACGTCACAGACTGCCCAGTCCTCTATCGGGTGTGGATCCCGCTTACTCGGCTTCAGCTCCTGATGGCTTCAGAGAACATTCAACGCTGTCGGTGAGTTTGAGAAAGTGTAAAAATATAAACCATCGGCCGTTGACTGTACCCTGAGGCTCTTCACAGCACAGGAAAAAATCAAATGAAGAGAAAGAAAGGTATCAGGAAGGGCGCCCATATGATAATCCTGCAAGGGCACATCGTTTAAAGAGGTGAGTTATTGCACAGAATTATATTCTTAATAACCAAATTTAAAAAAAAAAAACACGTGTCACACTGGAACAAGGCTAGACTCTAGCGCTGCTATATGCAGTCAGACATTCCAAATCGCAAAAGAGCTACAAAGTCACACTTTGGGTCGTATTCAATTTTGAGCCGATTTTATTTATCCCCGTATTCAATTTCAGCGACTTTTCGGCGGTGCGATAATGCAATGCAATGTAATAGGCAAAAAAGTGCAGAATTGGGGGTTTTGGGGTGCAAACTTGCGGGGACCACCCTAAACCCGTTTTACACCCACCTTGACGCTGTCTGCGGCAAAAAAAGGCAAACAATTACACAAAGGAAACCCCCCAAAAAAGCACACTGAAAAAAAGGCGAAAAAAAAAAAAAGTTGGGGTACAAATTCAAAAACTAGCAAGATAGCCTCTGGGGGGGTCTGGAAGTATGGGGGAGGTTTATTTTTTATTGCAGGTGCTTGCTGAAGGTGCGTTTTTTTGTGCACTTTAAAGCTTTATTTTAGTGACTTTGAACTATGCTTGCACCCATTTTCATGTACCCCAAATTTGATGGGAATACTTATTTTCCCCCCAAAAAGTTGCAAAAATCTATTATTCATCACTTGCTCAATTACGCAAAATAGCGCCTATTGAGACCATTTAAAAACCCCAAATACCTTTAGCAGGACTATTCGGGGGTAGCCATAGTGAACCCCCATGCCAGACTATCTTTAGGGGGGTGTCAGGCTGAATTCCCCAAAACTGCCAGAACTTTTCACCGATTTCCAATTCGCCGGGTCCCGTTTTCACACATTTGCAATTGAAAACGGGGATACGCAGGATACTTTTCACCGGTAAAACTTCCGGACTTTGACTTTTTGCTCCAAACTGAGTACATGCCTTTAGAGGTTAGAGGAGGTTATAGGAGGTTATAGGTGGGGTTTAACATTCAATGTGGCCAGAGAATGCATGGTACAAAAAAAAAACAATAATTAGTATAGACAAATGATATATTCTGCCAAGTTTAGAGTGAAGTTTCCAATTCAGCAACTACTGTAATAAACATGCATTCTAGCCAGTTTTTCCAGTGCAGTTGGTTTAAGGTGTATGTCACAAACGATTGTAAATGAAGTCGCCACAAAGGCCATATGGGAATTGCTCAATGCAACACCCTAGCAGCAAAATACTATATTATTTTGTAGCGATACAGGTTTTCTAGGTTCCTCTGTCAGCCGGTTAGATCAGCTGCTTTCCCAAACAAGAATATCTGCTTTCCAGCTCGAAATCAGGAAAGAAGCAGTTGGAGCCCTGGATTGTGTCTCTTTTTAAAAACTTATTTCCAAGACCAACATAATTAAGGGGAGCCACTTACATGCTGCAACAATTAGAGAACAAGGTGGCCCATTCATACATTATCCTAGTACTGGGAGTAAAACAAGAGATGGTTCATGTATTAAGATTGAGCGTCTGCTGCCTTCAAGCACTCTACACTTATTTCTGGAGGTGATCTCGCCATCTACCTTTTACGAAGTTTGGAATATATTCACTAACGTAATATATTCACTACACAGCTAGCCACATCCATCACTTGTGTCGTTTCTAGATGAATGACTGTGTATGCCAGTACAATCCCATCACTATAAACATCTGATCACAATTACTGCACACACTTCAATCTGATCACTTTTGGATAATCATTTGGGCTATCTACATTTGATCTTATCGCATCAACTGCATTAGTGAAACTGGGTCACCAGATCCCTCCTCACAGCCCTTACTTTGCTATAGAGATGCTGTAACATACCAATGGTATAGCAAGCTGTCCATCTCTCTTATAACAGAGATCTATTAAAGAGTTATGGATGGATTCTGTTCTAGCTCTAAATCGAAACAGGACAGAGCCTACAGGCGGACACGGGCTCAGAGTAGGAAAATAATATCACGTGGTAAAGGAGATGTCCGATTCATTCATGTAAATATGTAAAAGCAGAAGGTTGCCCAAATGAAATATTTGCCTTGCAATCCACAATTTATGCAAACACGGGAAATGGGACAATACGGAATCTCCAGGTCAGGAATAATTACTCAAGTCAAAGTAATTCTGATGTTTACCTCTTCAAACAATTTGTTTAACCACAAGCAGCACCTAAACCCTGTCCTGTCTATACTGCCCAAGGTCTGGAATGAGACAGCACAGTTTATTTTGTATCACCTTGGAAAGATTAGTCAAACAGGCAAGTGCAAAGAGTATGAACTTTGCAGCTAAATGTATGTGTTTTTCAGCTTATGATATTAGGTAAATACTTTGACAGCAACTGTAGGTTACATGGACCTAATGTCAAATATTTAACTTCTGTTATGAAACAGATCATTACATTGTAAATTATAGGTTTATTGTGCTTAAGTAACACTATTGTTTATTTAGACTTTGGAATGGTCAGTTAATTACTAAAGAAATTGTAAGAGAAGCGTCTTATTGGCTTTGCTCAGATCCCATTAGTACATGGAATTCTCTGCTCTTTGGATTTGGGTTCAACTAAGCGCACAGCTACAAGAGTGAAGTAATGGCTGCAATCAACATTCATTGCTGTCGGTGGGTTGTAGTTTAGAATAGCTCATTGATCAATGAATGCAAACTGCAGACCACTAATCAAAAAGGACAAACTCTCCATCAACCCGATCTTGTTTTGCCTACACTTGTAAAAGGTGGGTAATGTCACATGACCTGAAGGAAATGGTGTGAACGAGTCAGCCATCTTGTTAACTCAATCCGTATCCAATTATTACTTCACTAGCAACCAGTGGCATCAACGATGCACCAGTAGTGAACCAACAGTCAGGAACACTGGCTAAAACTACAAAATGGCCACCTCCACTCTGTATATACTATGGATTAATGTAAACATTTATTTTGCACATGATTATATTGGTTTTTTTTTTCTTTTCACCAATATTACATTTTTATTAAATCCGTGTTTTGCTTTTTCACTCATATATGAAAAAATAAAACAGTGCTTCAAATAAAAATAAAAATAGTGAC
This sequence comes from Taudactylus pleione, assembly GCA_031769625.1. NCBI lineage: Eukaryota > Metazoa > Chordata > Amphibia > Anura > Myobatrachidae > Taudactylus > Taudactylus pleione. The sequence goes on from JAUIMM010000109.1 coordinate 1,449,617, forward strand.
TACCTTTTCTCTTCCACAACGCCGAGCTCATGGGTGACCGAAGACAATTAATTCAAACACAGGTATGTGAAACTGAAATAGTGCATCAAAGGGACAAACTAATAACAGACTATTAGGGGTATATTTACTAAAATGAGAGTTTTTAGAAGTGGAGGTGTTGCCCACAGCGACCAATCAGATTCTACTTAACATTCAACTAGCACCTTCTAGAAGATAATCGCTAGAATCTGATTGGTTGCTATAGGGAATATCTCCACTTCTAAACACTGTCACTTTAATAAATGTAACCATTGGGGTGAAACGTTATGTCCATTATATGGTAGAGTGAACCATTTATAGGGCTGCATAAAATTGGATTTAAAAGAAAAAAAAAAAAAGATTTATTTGATTTAAATTAGTTTTTTTTTGGATTTAAATAGGATTTTTTAATAAAAAAAAATTTTTTTAAGTAAATGTTTTACATTTTTAAATGTTTATTTAAAATGTATTCATTTAAAAAAAAAACAATTTAAATCAAATAAATCCATTTTTGAGTTTTTTGGGGTTTTTTTTAAATCCAATTTTATGCAACCCTGGAACCATAAGCACGTATGGGGGAGAAATGTGTTTACCATACACGTTTCTTGTATGAAAGGGGGATAGCAATACAAAACAACACGTGTGGCAAACACAATGAAAAGCACACAGAAAATGAATGTTCAATGCATACATCCATTCTCATGTTTTTCCCCAAAAAATGTTCACGTTCATATTGCTAAATGCAGCCAAATGTTGGTCGCACAGATACCTGGCACATCAGTACACAGGTTAAGAAGTCAGATCTCATCTGGCTTCACTGGGTCCTTGGTACAGTTGGAAGATGAGGGGGGTGACAGGCAGATAGTCATATTCTGAGTGCATCTATTAAAAGTATGAGATAATGATGTGATCAGACGGGTTACCACCATGCATCAGGTGTGTTGTTTTTTTTTAAGCTAAACATGTTGTGTTCTCTCTCTCGTTCTCTCTCTCTCTCTCCTTTACTGTCATTTTACAGGCTGTGTTGGAAAAATGACAGTCAGGAGCCGATTGGTTGGTACTGTGGGATCTATGTACTAAGCCTGGAGCGAGATAAAGTGGATGGAGATAAAGTACCAACCAGCTCCTAAATGTCATGTTACAGGTGGTGTTTAAAAAATTACAGGAGCTGATTGGTTGGTACTTTATCTCCATCCAAGGCTTAGTACATAGACCCCTTTATCTCTCTCCAATCAGCTCCTACCTATTATTTTATAGACTGTACTTGATAAATGCTAACTCAAAGCTGATTGGTTGTTACGGGCAAAATCTCCACTGGTCTACTTCTCCATGCTTTTCACTGCTTGATAAATAAACCTCCAAGAGTTAGTACATAGACCCCTTTATTTCTCTCCACTGCTTAGTACATAGACTCCTATATGTGTGGTCAGCCGAATTGTAGCTGTGGTTGTATAGCATACTCTATTGTAGGGAACTGGAAAGGGATTGGAACGACATGTCTTCATAATATTCTAGTGTGCACCAACTATATCTGCTGTTGCGCGCACCCATTTGGTTGTCAGCCACATCGTCAGGTCGCCCCTACATGCAGCTCAACATGACGATGCGACCGATGACCCCATGCAGCGGGGATGCGGCAGAGGCCGACATATCGGGCGGTCGGGCACCTGAACGTCTAATATGTACCGGCCGCCCGATATGACGGCCCGTTGGCGGGGGTTGCCCCTTGTATCACTGGGTACACATCGTATAGTGTGTACCCAGCTTTATAAGCCATAAGTGTTTTTGCTAATAGCCTGCAGGTGCTGTGTATCAAGTAAGTATCTCTCATGCACAGTGTATATAAACGGTCTACACACCAATACTGATATTACCAGTTTTCGTGTTATAAAAATCTGAAATCAAGATAAAGTGTGTCAAACATTTTTCAGACCGTGAAACCAATCAAGATGACAATAAATACAGTTTTTAGGCAACAGAAGTTAAAATAATATACCTACAGTACCCTGTGAGCACACCCCCTCACAAATACAATTACCTTTTGCTTTTATTGTAGCAGTAAGTATTTTTTTTATGCGTTTATCCTATTCTTCCCTGTACAAAGGTTCCTGGTCCATCAGACTTTGTGGGGATCTCCTTTGCACTTCCTTCCTTAAGATACTCCACAGGTTTTTAAATGGGGTTGAAGCCTGGGCCATTCCAAGACTTTGATCTTCCCTTTGGGGAAGACACTCCTTGGTTAATTTGGATATCTGCTTTTTATCGCCAAGATAAAAAGGTCAGCAGGTTTCATACCAAGACATCTTGATACTTTGGCATGGAACCCTATGCCCTCTCTATCCTGATCACAGCCACTTTGGGAGCTAGTTGAAATCCCGACAGCTGGGAAGCAGGCGCTCACAATCCCAACGCCAGAATCCCAGCGCTGGCATCCCGACGGTAAGTAGTGAAGTAAGGGGGAGGGTTAAGGGTTAGGGCAAGGCACTAGTGGGGAGATTTAAGTTTAAGCACTAGGGGGGAGGTTAGGTTTAGTCAGTATCCTAACCCTGTCGGGATGCCGGCGCCGGGCTTCGGACAGTTGGCATCACGTACCCAACCCGCCCCTTTCCAAGCTGAAGTGAAGCAGCCAAAAACATTTGTCTGTCACCACCATGATTCACAGTAGATATGGTGTATACTGTGTGATGAGCACCATAGAGATTTTTGGAATCAAGGTCATTAGGTTCAACTTTCAGACCATAATACATTCCCACATGGTTTGAGATGACTATGTATTTTTGTCCCATGCAGGGAGTGACCAGTTATTTAATGTTGTTGTAGGTCTCTTTAGAAATCTCCTTGATGAGTTTTTTCACTGTCCAATCATCAACTATGAAGGGATGTGATGATCTTGGCAATTGTTGTGCCATATTTTATTGACTTACTGATAATAGTCTTCATGATGCATCAAATGAGATTGAAATTCTTGTATACCCCCTCTCCTGATTGGTTCTTTTCAAAAATGAGATTCTGTAGATGAATTGACCTTTCGCTAACACAATTACAGGTCCAAACGCAGGATTTTTACAGGGGGTTTCCACACACACACTATATATACCTCTCCGCTCAGCACAAGATCTGCGTCTCTCATCCCCTCGCATTACTTGCTCCCATTCACGGTTACAGGACTTTTTTCGGGCTGCACCCACTCTATAGAATGCCTTACCACTTACAATAAGACTTACCTCTAGTCTTCAAGCGTTCCCTGAAAACTCACCTCTTCAGACAAGCTTATCAGATTCCAGAACCGACCACATAACCTTCATAGTTTCCATGTCTTATTACATCCCCTCTCACAGTCCACACATAACCTCACACATTGTCTTTCTTTCACATACTCCTGAGATTTATCCGATATTCCTGTGTGACTGGATCATGCAGCCCACCAAGAAACTCTGCATTCTGGCTGGACCAAATTGCAATATATAGCACCTATCCTTGTGTATCAATGCCTATTTCCCTATAGATTATAAGCTTGCAAGCAGGGCCCTCTTACCTCTATGTCTGTCTGTTATTACCCTGCTTTGTTCTATAAATGTTTCCAATTGTAAAGCGCCACGGAATATGCTGCGCTATATAAGAGACTAATAAATAATATATATATATATATTACATACACAGACATACACGTCACATATACCTTACACACACCTGCTGTATGTTACCCATACATTACACACACTTACCTTGCAGCAGCTGCGGGTTGTAGACATGATAAGGATGGGACCTGGCAGGCTGGCACCATGTCAATAGGCCCCACCCCCTAGCTGCAAAATGCAGCTATTCGTGAGTCAATTGGGAGGGGGCGGAGCCAAATTATGCGATTCTAATGGAATCACGTCATATTGGCTCCACCTCCTACCGATTGACCCGCGAATTGCTACATTTTGCAGTGAGGGGACGGGGCTTAAAAAGATGGTTCCTGCTCTCCAGTCTGTCAGAGGGGGTTTCTGGGTTTTCAGAACCCCCCCCTGCATGCGCTAGTGAGGTCCACTATGAAATTATGCAACTAAGGAATTGTGGGTTAAGTATTTAACTTCTATTTCCTAAAAATGTCCTATTTGATTTTAACTTGAATTTTGTTGGTTTCAAAGTCACAGTAAATTGCAGATTATAATTGAATTGGTCTCGGCATTACAGCCCTATTAAAATTATATGTAAGGCTAACTGCATTGCACTTAATTGAATATCCCCTTAAGAGTTAAATCTAACATATAGATGTGTCCTCATATACCTTGCTCAGAATCCCGACAGGAGTTAGGTAAGTATCCTAACCAGTGTTCTCCCCAGGAAATTTTACCAGCCGGGTGGCATCAAGAAATAGCCGGGTGGGGCCTTCGCAATAATAAAATGTTTTAAACTCTGACCTTATATAAAATGTTATTTCAAGTTTAAAATATATTAATTCTCCTCCTCTTATTAGAGGTCCAGTTGTCTGATTATGAAAAAGCTGCAAAGTCTGTAGGATCTGGTCCTTTTTATACAGCTCCCAGATACTGTCCCCACTTGCAGGTTCCCAAAGTGCCGGGTGGTGCTCCCGCAAAAAACAGCCTGGGGAGAACACTGCTAACCCTCCCCCCTTCACCCTCTAACCCTCCTTTTCTTGCATCCTAACCCTCCCGGTTTGTGCCTAAAGCTAACTCTCCCCCCTTACTGCCTAACCCCCCCGGAGGTATCCAACCCTAACCCACCGAAGGGGGTGCCTAGACCTAACTTCCCCCCTCCCGCAGCTTAACCCTAAACCCCCCCCCCGATGCTAACAGCTGTCGGGATTCCAGCATCGGTATCACCACTGATGCCGGGATTCCGGCTGCGGTCTTCTGCCCGCAATTCAGGATTTCGACAGCCGGCATCCCAGCCCATACAGCGCAAGATGCCCAGCGCAACTGAGCCGCTCCTAGAGGTGTAGTGCAGCAACCTTTTCTTTCAATTTTGCATCTTATCTGCATTGCAGATGCAGGGAAATTAGACTTTAAATGAACAGAAAATCGTTTTAAACATCTACAAAGTCACAGATGAAACACGAAGGAAGTTGGCGAGAGAAAAAAAAAAAGCAGAATCGTAGCACTTCATACACAGATAAAGATGGGAATTCAATTAGCCCTGAAGCTGGCACTTATTGGCAGGGCCCCATTACTCTAAAGGGGGGGTGGGATCAGTGTGATCGCTCCCTCCACCCCCGCACAGGGAGAGGAGACTGCTGCTGCTGCTCCCTGATCCAGCAGCGTGTGCTGGGCTGCTGACAGGTAAGGAGTGAGGGGATGGGCGTCAGACCCGGGCACACGCCGGACCCCTCCAACAAGCCTGAGTAATTAGTCCTCGCTCCCCATCCCTCGGTGCCCATGCATTTTGGGCAATTCTTTGCAGGAGCTCAGCAGGCTCCGAAAAAAAATCTCCGATAACTATCTGTTTCCGGGCAGGCGCCGGCGTTGACTATATACGCATAGCGTCCATGAAAAGTGTTATCGGTTCTAATTGAATTGCCCGAATGCAATTCAAGCGTTAAAATCCCATTTTATTTGCCCAATAAATTATTGGGTCTAATTGAATTTCCCCCTCAGACTCATTCGTATACAGATGTACAAGTGTTGCACATAAAATTGATCAGGCAAAGTAGCTTTGTTCCCTCCATTTGTTTTATTTGTGCCAATGAGACGCACATTTTGAGTGAAAAAAGACGCTAAGTGCGGCTGAGGCCCGGGACATGGCGCACCAAGAGGGACTGTTTGGTGCGACTGAAGCCACAATGAGGACACATCTGTAAATGGGTAAGCACTATCTGGTCTGTGTAGGGATCAGATACTCCTATTAGAGTCTGTTTCTGCTGCAATAATACATTGCAAAACTAGATACTAAATAGAACACTATATACTGAAAGTCTAAAAAATTTACAAATAAAAAATAACTGCTCAGTTTTCTGTTTTTCACAAATATAACACAAATATCTTAAAAGGTTCAAACAAAATTCAGAAAATATTTTCAAAAATGTATCGCACTGTAATAAACTTTTCATCCTGTTCAGTACTTTAGGATACTCATTTTCTTTAGTATGTCGCAATAAATGGAAATCATCTAGTCGCGCATCAAACATTCCTGTACAAACAACAATTGGTCTTTAAGACAAAAATTGAAGCCTAATTGATGTGTGAGGTTGAAAAATGACAATCTTACCAAGATTGATCACGTTGGAGACTTTTGGAAAATATGATCTACCATGTGCAAAACAATAAAACTGTACCTGGAGAGAACAGGTGGACCTAAGTTTTTCCTTTATTTGGCGCGCACGAGGGAGGGGGGAGCGCCACAATCATCCACTGACATGCAGAAGTTCAAAGCAAACGTCAATACTGAGAGAGCTAATGTGTAAGAGCAGCACCTTTAAAAGGAAAGATAATTGGTTGGAATTATTATTTTGACTGTTTTCTAAATGGATGGTCCTTTAAAGTGACATCAGCATGAAATTTTCCAGGAATAGACAAGGACAGCAATATTCATTCATAGATTAAAACTTGAAGTAAAAAAAAAAAGTAACAGCAAATCAAATGAACTTTTGCCTTTGCCAACCAGTGACGTAAGGATATAAGCCAACCTTTATAAAGTATGTAGGAAGTGAGATGGGTAAGTAACATTTTAAATTCAAATATTGCTCAAACCTGCCTGTCTGGGAAAGAAACACGAAACAGTTCAGCTGGAAGGAAAAGTGACACAGCTGCTCTGATGTGAATCCCTGAACGCTTCATTACTTTGTCAGGTGCGATATATTATTCACACATTCAAATTATAATCATAACACAGACACTATTGGGCCCCATCCATCTGCGATGGATTGCCGCGATCCTGCAATGCTGCAACACGGCATCGCAGAAATCCAACATGTTGGATTTTGACGATCGCGATCAAAAAATGATCGCGATCGTCAAATCGCCGACATTTAACATGGCAAATGTCTGAAATCCGGCGACGGATCGCAGAACATCGATGGTGGGAGGTCGGCGTTTCCACCCAGAATCGTCGGCCTTTTCCCATCGCATCGCGACTAACAGTCGCTGATGTATGGCCACCTTAACTTGTACATTTATCCATTATGAATGGTCAGCATTATTTATTATTCTATGTAAACATGACTGTCTACATTTTGAGTGTCAACATTTTAACTGTGTCTAAATTTTTCCTGTTGACATTTATTTTTATCATTGTCGACTTTTTAACTGTCGAACTAATGACCCTGTCGACCTCGTGCCCATGTCAACATGTTGATTGTCTTTATTTTCACCATATCGACATTGGCAGTTGACCTTTTGGTGGCGACTTATTGTCTAGATTTTCATTGTCGACATGTTGACTAAATCCCACGTAACAAAAATCTGTCTCTTCCCATATTCATATGCAAAACAAATGCAGGCAATACATATTTTATCAAATAACAATGTAAGGGGTTATGTTATAGGTTCAGAGATTACGGATCCAGCGCGATTTCAGCAAGTTCACCAGTAAATTTAAAGCAGCTATCAATTATAAGAAAAGACCAGCCTTATAACTGATGGCGTTTTATATTTAGCGGCAAGCTTGCCAAATTCACGCCAACTCCATAGTCACGTAACCTATAACATAACCCACGTAGACACTGACAATGTAAACTAAGGATTTGGTAAGTGTTATCACAAATGGCCATGTCCCCCCTCCACCAGATGCTTTGCATGACTGCTTACGGTACTGTGGGCACAGACAGCACTGTGCCTGTCTGAAATCACCATTGGACCACACTTTTAATTACAACTTTTACATTCTTTTGCTACAGCAAAGCTCATCGAAGCCACCTGCAGCCATGATTGAAGTCTCTGCAGCCACCCATTTAATTGTGAACATTACCATAAATCAGGGGTGGGGAACCTTTTTACTGCTGAGTTCAACTTTGATAAATACAACATTATTCGCAGGCCGGGTGCAGGACACGCCCCTCCGTGTGGCATCATACAGGGCTGGGGTCACAATTGCCGGTGACTACAACAATGCCCGGAGCATCGGAGCTGTAAGGCCAGCGTTGTGACTGTCTGAAGTATCCTAAGAATACTCCAGGCGGCACTGTTGCATAGATTCTGGCTGCAGAGTGCCATTCTAGTCACCCTGCTAGCCAGATGAGGCTAGCAGAAAAAAGCTACAAGGGCCAGACCAAATGATTCAGAGGGCCTTATACAGCAAAGTTTAGTGAGGGCGGATTATGTACAGTTGGACGCAAGCATAGATACAGCGGTTTCCTTTTGCACCTAGTACAGGGCTGGTGCAAGTGATCCAGTGATTCTAATGAGGACCAATGTCAAGCTATGGTACACACATAAGGTGGGCGCACTGCACGATGCATACAATTCTGCATATGGGCATGCACAGTTTTCTCGTGCATGCAAAGCGTAAGAGAGTACAGTCAACGTCCGTCCACCTCTGCACAGGCTATCTAACACACTCTATCCATTGAACCTCATTTCATCATTATGCAGCAGATAATCTTTTCTCTTTACATCGGGCACAGTGCTGTGTTCAGCCCTCATTTAGCAGACTTGCAGACGCACTAATCCAGTGCGCTAAGAGACGTATTACCCCATACAAGAAAGAAAAATAGCATTTGTTTTAAAAGACAAGGGTTTGTTCAGTAAGAATCGTTATGGGCGCAAAAAGTTAGCTGCAAAACTTACTGTGCGCTACCTTAAATAAATGATTTTGCCGCTATTTTAATTTTTTACTTTTCCGATGGTAATCAGATCTTATTTTAGAGAGGAAACTGAAACATGAAAATAAAAAAGGGGGGAGATATTGGTAATGAAAAAATAAAAATACCATGTGAATAATTATTTTTATTACAGGTATTATTATTAGGATTATTATTATTATTATTATAATATACAAATGTTTACCTAAAAGAAAAGTGGGAAACAATTATTACTATTATTATTTACAAATGTTTCCCTAAAAAAATGATTACCACTGTCTGGGGATAAGTTTAGTACAATATAAGGGGGTCTTTAGTATTTAAGTTTCTGTTATATCATGACGACTAGTTTCTGTAATTCTTATATAAAGGTGCACTGCCCCCTGGTGTCCAGATTTTTAGTGTTAGTTAAAACAATATTGACGGCCACAGAGTCCTCAATTTTAGTAAACTTACACTACAGGTAAATTAATGGACTTATTCAGTTTAAAAAGTTACTGCCACAATATTATCCAGTAGCACAGTGGTTCCCAAACTTTTTTGAATCACGGCGCCCTAGAGTAACAGCATTGTTTTCACGGCACCCCTAAGCCAAAGTTTGTTATTGAGAAATTTTAAAAAAAATTTAGTTAATTAGTAAAGTGAAGTAAATTGAGCTTACCGGTCATCCATAGATTCAGTTATGTAGTGGGTGACAGGTTTGCGCTTTTGTTTGTCCACATATTTACATTACATTGACCATAAATAATTTGATTTGGTACTGGACCACCAACCTGAGGCACCCTTGCAAGTGTCCCGAGGCACCCCAGGGTGCCATGGCACACAGGACCTCATTCAGAGTCGGTCGAAGCGGCCGCACGGTCGTACGGGAAAAGGGGCCGGATATTCAAATGATTCCCTCGCAAGTTGCGTCCCTAAGTTCGGATCGGTAGTTGGCCGACCAAGGGGAGGAAGCGGTCGGAATACAAAAAAAACCGCCCCCTTCTCGTACGCATTGCACGTCATCTCCAGGCATATAAGGATTAATTGAGACCATCGGGAATCATCGGAACTGGTCGTAGAGCTTAAGGTTGACCATACCGTCTCTTAAGCTCTTACGATCATGTCAGTGTAAAAACCTCCCATGTTACATGTGCCAGGACGCTACTTTGTTAATTATGCACTCCCATAATCCGTATGCACTCCCATAAAACGCCGTTCGCATAATTAGGCACGCCTGCGTTCGGATCTCCACTCCCCCGTTTTCAAGCACCTTCCCCTGTTACCACCCACAAACGCCTCAATCTGTCACTCAAACTACCGACCTGGCTGTGTTCAAGGAGAGAGAAATTTCTGATCGTAGCGGCTAGTTTGCGCACGCGCATTGCGAACTTTACGCATGCGCAGTATAGCGAACATCGGTGGCGGCGACCGTGCGGCCGCAACGACCGACTCTGAATGAGGTCCACAGTTTGGGAACCACTGCAGTAGTACAAAAAACTTCACGCAAGTTACCGTATATGTAAGCTGAATATAGAACTTTATGAACACTTGCGTTACTTCAATCCACTGGCGTTTTAAGAGAGGAGGGGGCCCATGTGCACTCCTCATGCGGGGCCCCCTCCTCTCTCCCTGGTGGCTGGCAGCTGACTGACGCGGCTGGCCAGCCACCGGAGCATTAGTGGACTCCGGGCACTAGAGTGTGCCCGGAGTCTACTGCGCATGCTCAGAACGCCCAAAAAATGGCCGTGGCAGTCATTTTCTGGCGTTCTGTACATGCGCAGCAGACTCCGGGCACACTCTAGTGCCTGGAGTCTACTAGGCATGCGCAGAACCCCGGAAAATGGCCGTGGCAGCCATTTTTTTTGGTGTTCTGAGTAGCAGTGACCCCCAACGCGGGACCTCAGACAGGTAAGTTTAAAAAAAATATGGGTGCAGTGTGTGCGGTGCGGGGCTCCCCTGGACCTGGGGGCCGGTGTGCCCCGCACCCATTATAGATATGTCACTGCTTCAAGCATGAAAAGCACATTTTTAATACACACGTGCAGAAAACGCTAATTAAATACATGGAATTATAGAAAATGCATGATTAGTTGCATAAAACATGCATATCCATTTTTTTAATGCATTTTTTATGCTGTGAGCAGAACGTTCTTGATTAAATAATAGTATGAAATATGTATACCAGTGCATAGAACAAACAATTACAGGTTGAGTCTCCCATATCCAAAATGCTTGGGACCAGGGGTATTTTGGATAAGGGAATATTCTGTATTTTGGAATAATTGCATACCATAATGAAATATCTTCGGAATACGACCCCAATATACACACAGCCTGCATTTATGTGTTATATACACCTTATACACACAGCCTGCATTTATGTGTTATATACACCTTATACACACAGCCTGCATTTATGTGTTATATACACCTTATACACACAGCCTGCATTTATGTGTTATATACACCTTATACACACAGCCTGCATTTATGTGTTATATACACCTTATACACACAGCCTGCATTTATGTGTTATATACACCTTATACACACAGCCTGCATTTATGTGTTATATACACCTTATACACACAGCCTGCATTTATGTGTTATATACACCTTATACACACAGCCTGCATTTATGTGTTATATACACCTTATACACACAGCCTGCATTTATGTGTTATATACACCTTATACACACAGCCTGCATTTATGTGTTATATACACCTTATACACACAGCCTGCATTTATGTGTTATATACACCTTATACACACAGCCTGCATTTATGTGTTATATACACCTTATACACACAGCCTGCATTTATGTGTTATATACACCTTATACACACAGCCTGCATTTATGTGTTATATACACCTTATACACACAGCCTGCATTTATGTGTTATATACACCTTATACACACAGCCTGCATTTATGTGTTATATACACCTTATACACACAGCCTGCATTTATGTGTTATATACACCTTATACACACAGCCTGCATTTATGTGTTATATACACCTTATACACACAGCCTGCATTTATGTGTTATATACACCTTATACACACAGCCTGCATTTATGTGTTATATACACCTTATACACACAGCCTGCATTTATGTGTTATATACACCTTATACACACAGCCTGCATTTATGTGTTATATACACCTTATACACACAGCCTGCATTTATGTGTTATATACACCTTATACACACAGCCTGCATTTATGTGTTATATACACCTTATACACACAGCCTGCATTTATGTGTTATATACACCTTATACACACAGCCTGCATTTATGTGTTATATACACCTTATACACACAGCCTGCATTTATGTGTTATATACACCTTATACACACAGCCTGCAGGTCATTTTATACAATATGTTTAATAATTTGTGCCTTAGACAAAGTTTGTGTACATTGAACCATTAAAACTCAAAGGTTTCATTATCTCAGTCATGCCAAAAAGCCCCAAAAAACTACTGTAGGGGGTATATTTACTAAGTAATGGCTTTGCATTTTCAGCAGTTTTCCATTTACAAAACCCCCAATACCACCAGGAATCAAGACTTTAGAATACAATAGAACCATGGAAGCACCGTCTATGTTTTGTTCCATTAGATAAATAGAAAACGCAAATTAACCAAGTGGCAGGTATAGAACCTGCAACAATCTGGACAGAAATAATTAGGTTGTGTCCAGGGCCATAGAGAGCCCAGGTAATACATTCTAACATACATTTTTTTCGTTGCAGCTCCTGAGACTGCGAGGAAAAATCCTGCCTGTGGTAATTGGCACGCAAGGTTCCCACAGCTAATTGAGGGGAGATATGGGGGAAACGGTAACTGCGCATGTTAAGTGCTGCTTCCCTGCATTTAGTACTTTAGTAATGCAGGAAGGAATGACAGGGGTACCTGTCATCATCAGCGCTCCAACCTTCAAGATAGGGAGCTGATGTGCAGGCAGATGTATGAACAGTCAATGGCACTGTCGTTGCCGCACCACACAGCACTGTTCCTGTCTGTCTGTTCTGACAACCAGGGATTGTGTATACTAAAAAATCAAGTTGTTTTTTTTTAAACATAGCCCCAGGTGCCGCTGGGAGAAAATGTCCGGCACATGTGCATAATGGATGCAAGCGCCAGTCACTACAGCCACAAGAGGGAGAGTGGACTTGCGCCAGACAGGCGAGTTAACACTCTCCCTCTTCGGCAAACACAGGCCGGTATGCTGGACACGCTTCACAGCGATCCGGTGGTGTAGCGGGTCCAGGCAAATAATTCCCAGAGCCAGCTGCATCATACATCTCCTGAATTGGGCAGCGTGATCAATTAGCTGTGGGGTAAACTTCGCGGTTAGTTGAATCCCCTCCTGAAAGTCAGACATTTTTGCAAAACTGTACAAACCAAATAGTAAAGTGAATTCAGACAATTGTCCTGTGCAAACCTTCATCTTCACGTTGCAGCATTCACGAGTGTTAATACTCTGAACATTAGAAGGACTCCTATGAGAACACTCATTACAGTAAGTACACAATACAGGTAGGTAGTAATAATAAAATTAAGTATTCTACAGGTAAGCTTAAACACAAACTTGAAATGCTTGGTTAGCAGCAAGGATAAAGAACAAGGTTTTAATAGGTCTTGTTTTTCCGCACTCACGTGGTTACCTTTCAGATGCGTTCAGAAGGCACATGTTCGTAGTTAGTTACACATAATACATAATCTAAAATCACTTTCTAGCTCATATCAGCCTCCCAAAACTTCTCTCTGGATTATTCTAGAACACTTGTCTCTCATGATCTTTTGAAGAGGACATCGCTATTCTCATCTTGTATATTAATAACAGTATTAAGCTACAGAGGGATTTATACGCCTTTCAATTTCTGTTCCTGGCTAATCTGTCATCACGCTGGGATCTGTACCCAATTTTTTGTCTGTTGGTGATATTAAATTTCTTATTTGCGGCATGATTCCAAATTACTGGGTCAAATGGTATCTATAACCTTAACTGTTCAAGTCTTGTAATGGTTCTACTGTTGCATTTTTTTCTTCCAGATCTTAGGACAACCAAAATTCCTATTTAAATATTTAGGCCACAGTTTTTCTCTAATACATGGGTGGGGAACCTTTTTTCTGCCAAGGGCCATTTTGATATATATAACATTATTCGCGGGCCTGGTGCAGGCCACGCCCCTTCCGTGGGATGTCACACTGGGCAGGGCCACAACCAACCGGTGATTACAGCAGTGCTCGGAGCATCCTGAGGATGCTCCGGGGAGCTGTAAGGACAGCGGTGTGACCATCTGAATATTCCTAAGGACGCTCCAGAGGGCACTGCTGCATAGATTCTGCCTGCAGGGCGCCATTCTAGGCACCCTGCTAGCCAGATGAGTCTAACAGAAAAAAGCTCAGAAGGCCAGACAAAATGATTCCACGGGCCTTATACGGCCCCTGGGCCTGAGGTTCCCCATCCCTGCTCTAATAGCTTGTACACAACTCATCATTAAGATTCTGCACTATAACATACCTCCAAATGTATGTGTACATTATATAATATGAAATGGATGCGAAATCTGGTTATTTTGCATAGTACTCCTTTGACTATATAACTATAAAGTTGCTGTTTGTATGTGTGTATATTTTGTTCTGAGGGTACATTCTGTGGACTTATTTTTCTTCACAGGAGATAATCATCAGGATATAGAAAGGCTTTAGAAAGGCTAAATACCTTATTAACAGCAGCAATCTTCTAGCTTAACGGGCCCATATATAAGCAATCATAAACTTACGATTCATAGATCCTGTGATTTTTTTCCCCCCTGATTTAAAGATTCCCCAATCCACCAATCGGAACCCATACATTAGATATTTTTCAGTGAATCGCAGATCATTTTAAGGAAGGAGATCCGTCAGTCTTGGGAGGATCCTCATCTTACTAGTAACAGTCGACAAATTGTCTGATCGTTACCTACACTAGGGGGTATATTTACTAAAGTGCAGGTTGTTAGGAGTTGTTGCCCATAGCAACCAATCAGATTCTAGCTATTATCTTCTAGGAGGTGCTAGATGAATGATAAGTAGAATCTGATTGGTTGCTATGGCCAACAATTCCACTTCTAAAAACCTGCACTTTAGTAAATATACACCTAGCAATCTACAGCCCCAATTTGTCAGTCAAATTCAATATGAATTACCGACTCCGATCACTTTAGTCGGAAACGGCGATTGGTATACCCCCATACATTGCAGACTTTTTTCCCCCCAATCATCTGCAAAATAGGGTATTGTCCCAATCCATCGCAGATGTATGGGAGCTTTAACTTCCAGTGTCCCCAAAATAGAATGTTCTAAGTGTAGCAGGTACAACTACAACATAATACTTCCGACATCCCATTCCCAATAGAAGACTTAATCATAAACCACTTCCAGGGAGTTATGTAACAAGAGGTTGAGTCTTTTTGTAACAATAGAAAGTAACAGGCAACTGCAAAGAGGTGTGTTCATAATCGTAAGTCACAGATAAAATGGTATTTACATAAAGCTAGTACATTTCCACATTTATTGCGGCTCATTTACTCCATTACATGCTTTAATTATTCAGTCGCTTTTCTTTTAAACTATATTCCACACAGCTATATAACCAATCTATGTTTAACTTAGTATTACAAATATTTAAAACATATTAATAATTTAACCTGAAAAAAAAAGTTAACTAAAGGCATGTCATGTCACATCATTGTGAAATGATAGTATATATACTAATCTGTACTGGTTCAGCCCACAAAATAGCTGCGAGCACAATGTGTGGATGATCGGTGTTCTTAAAAAAAAAAAAAAAAAAAATGAATAAAAAACTTGCAGCCAATGTCATTTTAGTTGACCATGTGATTGCAGCATTATAGCTTCTGTCCACAAGGAGGCACTGTTGTCCAGCATGGAAATGTCACACTTGACGATACATTGTCCCTCAGATCTCAGGTGCACAACTCCAAATTATTAATAATATATAAATGCAATACAATTTTGCAATCAATAGAGGTTTTTAGCATAATCTTGGCCAAGGTTATGGGCCTACCCACCATATCCAGGTTTTTATGTGTGATATAGCACTGCACAGCAATATATGGATGTGCAATGTCTATGGAGAAGTATTATTAGTCACTAAGGCACACTTCCTATATAGATATTATTTTAGGTTATGAGATGTGTGACAATCATTTCAGAGTGTGTACATTCCAATGCACGCAGGTATAAAGATACACTCTCCATCCACTTGTTAGATAACAAGGTGGATATACATACCTGCTAATGGTCTAAACCTTATTGTTTGTGTCTTTTTGGACCTTAAATTTGGCTGTATTGCGAATTATTAGTGATAATGAATCAATTCAGTATATTATATACAAAACTATATCAATTAAGTAATTAATTCGCCAAACCCTGTTCTGATAGGAGTAACAAATTTCCCTCTCTGTGTATATTGTTATATACACAAATAGAATTGTGGGAGTAAATACCAATTCTCCTGTCTGTGCACAATATTTTGTCCTTTTATTTGTTTGTTTGTAGCTGTTCATGTTTTTTAACAAAAACACATTAAAAGTAAAATTTTAGTAGTACATTTAAGTCACGACTCTATACCTTCTGTGTGGCCCCAAAAAAAGAGTCCTTTTTCCTTTTTCTCTATTTGGTTTATATTGATTATTTGTAATTTTTCCAGAGGGTGAACCTAAATCTGATTTAAACAAGTACCCCCAGAGAGATGTAATCTGGATTTCCTGATGCCACACCCCTTTCCAAGCGAGCCTCGCGAGAGGGGCTATGGAGTGCACACCGTGTGTTACTACACCTGGTGACGCCTCTGGGAAAAGCCATTTGAATAACTTTCATTAAGTGTGCCGTTCCCTTTTATTTTGCCGCATATTTTTTTCACAGTTGGTTTAAGTTATAGGAGCAGATGTGATAAATTGGAGAGTGATAAACTACCAACCAATCAGCTCCTAATTGTCATTTTTCAAACACAGCCTGTAACATGACAGTTAGGAGCAGGGGCCACCGGTCACATTACAGTACTGCAGACCGGGCAGCTCCTCTGGGAGGCTCAGACGGGCCCGGGTTATGACCTTCCAATACGTGGCTGCGTGACTTCACAGGTCACGCTCGCCCAGCCAGACAGCCACCCAGCCCGCCTGCGGCCTGCCAGTCAGCCAGTCCACCCGGACACTGCTGACAGCTCTGCAAACTGCTGGCAGCCGGCTCTGCACTGTGTGATCCAAAAAATTTAATTAATTTTTTTATGTGGGAGCCAGTGTGATTTGTTTTTTTGGGGGGGGGGGAGCAATGAGGGTTTTTTATTCTTTGGGGGCCAGCCAATGGGTTTACTTTTCGTGGGGAGCAATGAGGTTTTTATTTTTCTGTGTGGTCAGCAGTGTGTTTTTTTTTGTTTCTGTGGGGGCCAATGTATGTGTGTTTTATTTCTCTGGGGCGAATGTATGTGCAGTTTATTCCTCTGGGGGCCAATGAATGTGCGTTTTATTTCTCTAGGGCAATTGTATGTGCGCTTAATTCCTGTGTAGGCCAATGTACAGCGCCTTGTAAAAGTATTCACCCCTTTGCATTTTTCATGTTTTTTTGCCTCACAACCTGGAATTAAAAAATGGATTGTTTGAAGATGTGCATCATTTCATTCACAGAACATGCCTACAACTGTGAAATTGTGTTTTTTTTATATTGCGAATCAAACAACATGTAGGACAACAAAACAGAAAACTTCAGCGTGGATAACTATTCACCCCCCTAAAGTCAGTACTTTGTCGAGCCACCTTTTGCGGCAATTACAGCTGCAAGTCGCTTTGGATGAGCTTGCCACATCTTGCCCCTGGGATTTTTGCCCATTCCTCAAGGCAAAACTGCTCCAGCTCCTTCATGTTGGATGGTTTCCGCTTGTGAACAGCAATCTTCAAGTCTGACCACAGATTCTCAATTGGATTGAGATCTGGACTTTAACTAGGCCATTCCAACACACTTAAATGTTTCCCCTTAAACCACTCGAGTGTTGCTTTAGCAGTATGCTTCGGGTCATTGTCCTGCTGGAAGGTGAACCTTTGTCCCAGTCTCAAATCACAGGCAGACTGAAACAGGTTTTGCTCAAGAATATCCCTGTATTTAGCACCATCCATCTTTCCCTCTACTCTAATCAGTTTCCCAGTCCCTGCTGCTGATGCTGCCACCACCATGTTTCACTGTGGGGATGGTGTTCTTGGGGTGATGGGATGTGTTGGGTTTGCGCCAGACATAGCGTTTTCCTTGGTGGCTGTAAAGTTCAATTTTAGTCTCATCTGACCAGAGCACCTTCCTCCATACATTTGGGGAGTCGCCCACATGCCTTTTGGCAAACTCAAATCGTATCTTCTTATTTTTATCAATAAGTAATGGCTTTTTTTCTGGCCACTCTTCCATAAAGCCCAGCTCTATGGAGTGTACAGCTTATTGTGGTCACATGCACAGATACACCAGTCTCTGCTGTGGAACTCTGCAGCTCCTTCAGGGTTACCTTTGGTCTCTGTGCTGCCTCTCTGATTAATGCCCTCCTTGCCTGGTCTGTGAGTTTTGGTGGGCGGCCCTCTCTTGGCAGGTTTGTTGCGGTACCATGTTCTTTTCATTTGATGATGATGGATTTGATGGTGCTCCGGGGGATCATCAAAGATTTGGATTTTTTTTTTTTTTATAACCCAACCCACAATTGTACTTCTCAACAACTTTTTCCCTGACTTCTTTGGAGAGCTCCTTGGTCTTCATGGTGTGATGCCTCTTGCTTAGTGGTGTTGCAGCCGCTGGGGCCTTTCAGAAAAGGTGTGTTTATACTGACAGATCATGTGACACTTAGATTTCACACAGGTGAACTTAATTTCACTAATTATGTGACTTCTGAATGTAATTGGTTGCAACAGAACTTTTGAGGGGCTTCATGGCAAAGGGGGTGATTACATATGCACATGCCAATTTTCTGAATTTTATTTATAAAGATTCTTTTTTTATATATATTTTTATCATTCACGTCACCAAATTAGACTATTTTGTGCAGATCCATCACATAAAATTCAGATAAAAAAGAAAAAAAAATACAGATTGTAATGTAATAAAAAAGGTAAAAAGTCAAGGGGGGTGAATACTTTTGCAAGGTACTGTAAATGTATGCGTGTTTTATTCCTGTGGAGGCCAATGTAGTGGGTTGTATTCCTATGAAGGCCAATGTATGTGTGTTTTATTCCTGTGGAGGCCAATGTATGTGTGTTTTATTCCTTTGGAGGCCAATGTAGTGTGTTTTATTCCTGAGGAGGCCAATGTAGTGTGTTTTATTCCTGAGGAGGCCAATGTAGTGTGTTTTATTCTTGAGGAGGCAAATGTAGTGTGTTTTATTCCTGAGGAGGCCAATGTAGTGTGTTTTATTCCTGAGGAGACCAATGCAGTGTGTTTTATTCCTGAGGAGGCCAGTGTAGTGTGTTTTATTCCTGAGGAGGCCAGTGTAGTGTGTTTTATTCCTGTGGAGGCCAGTGTAGTGTGTTTTATTCCTGTGGAGGCCAGTGTAGTGTGTTTTATTCCTGAGGAGACCAATGTAGTGTGTTTTATTCCTGTGGAGGCCAGTGTAGTGTGTTTTATTCCTGAGGAGGCCAATGTAGTGTGTTTTATTCCTGTGGAGGCCAATGTAGTGTGTTTTATTCCTGTGGAGGCCAATGTAGTGTGTTTTATTCCTGTGGAGGCCAATGTAGTGTGTTTTATTCCTGTGGAGGCCAATGTAGTGTGTTTTATTCCTGTGGAGGCCAGTGTAGTGTGTTTTATTTGTGTGGAGGCCAGTGGGCCTTTTTATTTATGCGGGAGCCAATATGTATGTTTTTTCATAGGTCGCACACGCCGTATCGCCGGATGGTGTGTCTTGGCAATTTTAATATCTTGCGGTTGTGTGCCTCGAGTTGAAAAAGGTTGAAAATCACTGCTCTATATCATAAATACAGGTATTACAATTGGAGCTCATATCAAAATGAAAAGTGGTAAAGAGGCTTTATGTCCCTTTAAAAGACATTGTAATTATTCAAAGACAGTAATCGCAGTTTCATTCAGAATGCAGCCCCTATGGAGTATTATCCATTCATCTGCAGATCTCTCCTCTGTAACAGCTGCTGTGGCTGTGTAGTATCTTACTTTACACTGCAACTCCCACTAGTGGCTGAAGGAGGTGGAAATCCCAGACGTGAATGTATTTGTACATCATCTCAAAGGGCTACCTAAAGCCTATTATGGTCATAACAAAGGATGAAAGAGAAGGGGGAGAGGAATCGATGCATTCTGCCCACGCAAACTTTATCTTGCATCAGTCAGTGTCATATGCCAGCGGATCAGGCTTACTTACCGACCAGCGAGTTCATTTTGAATCCGTCAGACGGAAGGTCAGATATGCTTCCTACAAACGAGAAGGAGGTTTTTAATGGAAACTTAATATTTGCAGAATCACAATATATAAAAGTAAACATCAAACAGATTTTTACTTACACGTAGTAACAAAGATTTATTTATTTATATATATTTTTAACAATTTTTGCCTTATTGTATAAAACTCATATGCATGTGATGAAGGTATCTGGTGGCTTATGTGGCTGAATGAAAGTGCACAAGAGAGAACACAAGGGGCTCTATGGATTTGTACATTCTGCTGCAAAAGGACTTTTATCTGACTGTCAGTATAATTTTTTACCCTTTATTCATAATATTACAACATTGAAAAAATATATAAATATCTTAGCGCTCCTTGTACAGATGTGTCCTCATACATCTACTCAATACGCCACGCAGCGCGACTTGCCTGGCGTGAGTAAGCCGGCAGCTCTCGTGAGTCGGGGGTCTTTTCTGCCAAAAATGCATCTAAGTCGCAATACGGCTAGGGCACACCAGCAGACTGTGCTGATTAATTTGATATGTGACTGATGTACTGTATATCTGTGTGCTCCTGAGTCTGTATATGAAGCACAACGGAACTTGGAATTAAAAAAGCTGCGTCCACTATATTGTAGCACTTTGTATACAGATTCAGGGACTCACTCGCACACAGATATACAAGTGTCGCATACCAAATTAATCAGCACAGTCTGCTGATGCGTCCTAATCACACTGCATTGTGACTTAAGACACATATCCGTCCAAAAAAAAGATGCAAAAAAGACACCCGGTGATAGAGGTCCTGGAGCGCCGGGAGGGTCTTTTAGCGGCACTGCAGCAAAGCTGTTTAAGGACACATCTATATTGTTTTCAGCAGCTCCCAGTGCCAAGGGGACAAAAGTATGTAATAAATAGAGAGCGCTGAATGAATGTGATATCAAAGTATCATACACAGGGCCAGAGTAACAATGAGGTGGATGGAGCTGCAGCTCCAGGCCCCCAATCAAAATAGGCCTATAGCATCTGCTGTAGACAGGTTAAAAAAAATCCTGCTACAGCCTGTTGGTCCATGCTGCCTGCCAGCGCCGCGGCTGCCCGATGCCTCCCTGTCACCCCAGCGGGCTAACACACAACTCTCAGGCCAACGCCAGTTAAAACATCAGAAATGACAGCCATGTGACATCAGAGTGTGTGACGTTACATATAAGCTGCCAGCTGCCCCACCACCACGCCAAAAAGCAGTAGAGGATAACAAGCTCTGTGGAGGTAGCCCGGGTGGGTGACTGATCTGGACTCTGTCGTTTGGTAGTCCTGCAATGCTGGATGGCCGATTTCTGGGGTGTTGTGTCCTGCTAGCAGCTGGTGCTGACCACAGACAGTGCCTCTGTAAAAGGTATGCAGGCACTGACAAAAGATTTTACAAACTATATTTCTATGGTGTGTCTTTTATGCAGCACCCTGTGCTGGCCCCACAAGTTCCCTGATAAAGTGGCTTCTGCTTTTCCCAATTAATCCTCATTTGCAATATCGTTGCGAAGTTAGTTTCTTGAAGTGTAGCCTGTGTGGTATAATGTGGACCAGGAGCGCTACAAATTGGAATAATGTATACTGGGTGCACTACAAACTGGCATAATGTGTACTGGGGGCACTACAATGTGGCATAATGCATACCAGGGGCACTACAATGTGGCATAATGCGTGCCAGGGGCACTACAATGTGGGATAATGCATGCCAGGGGCACTACAATGTGGTATAATGCATAACAGGGGCACTACAATGTGGCATAATGCGTACCAGGGGCACTACAATGTGGCATAATGCATACCAGGGGCACTACAATGTGGTATAATGCATAACAGGGGCATTACAATGTGGGATAATGCGTACCAGGGGCACTACAATGTGGGATAATGCATGCATGGGGCACTACAATGTGGTATAATGCATAACAGGGGCACTACAATGTGGCATAATGCGTACCAGGGGCACTACAATGTGGTATAATGCATAACAGGGGCACTACAATGTGGGATAATGCGTACCAGGGGCACTACAATGTGGCATAATGCGTACCAGGGGCACTACAATGTGGCATAATGCGTACCAGGGGCACTACAAACTGGCATAATGCATACCAGGGGCACTACAATGTGGCATAATGCACACCAGGGGCACTACAATGTGGCATAATGCACACCAGGGGCACTACAATGTGGCATAATGCGTGCCAGGGGCACTACAATGTGGTATAATGCATAACAGGGGCACTACAATGTGGCATAATGCGTACCAGGGGCACTACAAACTGGCATAATGCGTACCAGGGGCACTACAATGTGGCATAATGCGTACCAGGGGCACTACAATGTGGCATAATGCACACCAGGGGCACTACAATGTGGGATAATGCGTGCCAGGGGCACTACAATGTGGTATAATGCATAACAGGGGCACTACAATGTGGCATAATGCATACCAGGGGCACTACAATGTGGCATAATGTGGACCAGAAGCAGTACAAACTGGCAAAATGTGTACTGGGGCACTACAATGTGGCATAATGCATAACAGGGGCACTACAATGTGGCATAATGCGTACCAGGGGCACTACAATGTGGTATAATGTGGACCAGAAGCAGTACAAACTGTAAAATGTGTACTGGGGCACTACAATGTGGCATAATGCATAACAGGGGCACTACAATGTGGCATAATGCATACCAGGGGCACTACAACGTGCTATAATGTATAGGGGGCACCACAATGTGGCATAACGTATATCAGGGGGCACTACAATGTGGCTTATTATGCATCAGGCTCAATACTAAAAAAACAACAACAAAAAAAAACTGATGGTGATTGGCATCCTGTGTGCTGTGAGTTACAAATCTCTGGTGTAATGGTAGGGAAAAGTGATCTTTGATGTTGAGAGGACTGTTCTATGTGCATAGAATTGGTGCTGATGTTTTTGCCTTTGGAAGGTGCTATGACTAGAGATTGAATCGCTGATGTCTAATCCCATCCCTAACTGTTATCTGCCCTGCAACTCTAATGTCCTGCAGCTCCTGATGTGCACTGATTAAATGAAGCCTATGCATTGTGATCTACAGAAATGTTTTTAATATTAAATAAAGTTAATGTGGGGAGGCCTGAGGTGCATTTAAAGGCCTGCCTGGAGGTCAAAATGTTTGGTTACACTACTGTTTAGTTATTTCTCTCAAAGGGGGGGAATTCAATTGTTTGTGCCGGTAGCCCAATGGAGCAATTCAGTTGTTGCTCCATTCGGGCGTGATAGCCATCTGTGTTGGCATTTCTGCTTGCACCCTCCTAAGGCGCCCTATGTATATGTACTTTAATATTTTCATTCAGTGGTCAAAAATATAACAGGTAGTGGTGCATACTTCATATAAGCAAAGTGGGGAGAGAGATTGAGGTGGTTGACGGTAGCTACGCCCTCCATAGTGCTAGTCACGCCCCCTGTGCTGACCACACCCCCTCTTCAGTAGTCACACCCCCGCCATGCTGGTCACACTCCCTGCAGCAGCACGCAGTAGGCCCTACAAAAATTTCAGTTCCAGGTCCAAATGGACCTTAATCTGGCATTGATCATACATACTGCTCACAGATGCAGTGAACAGTAACGGCGACACACATAGAACATAGACAACATGCACAGGTAAATGTAAATACAATACAAATTACATTTACCTGTGTATGTCTGTATAAGTTTTGTGGGTGTCCCTGTTCACTGCAGATCCGAATTAACAACAGGGGGGCTTGGGCGACCAAACACTGTGGAGCCCCCACACGAAGCTACTTCACCAGTATGGGGGCACTGTGGCATAATGTGAACTACAGTGTGTTTAACACATTATGTGATGTGCTCTAACACATTACACATTTTGATAATATCGCCAGCAAATCCTATTGACAATGTTATTGGTAGGAGCCGCCGCAGGTTAGCTGCCCTGGAGCCCCCACAAACCTTAATACAGCCCGAGTTCACTGCAATTGGACCCTTAATGTATGAAATCACACTAATTCACCCCTCATAGTGTTCTCAATTTATTATCTATAATGTTCCAACATATTTTACAACACTGTATTGAGATCATTATTATTCAGTCACATTAGTCCCTGTTGTTAGTGGAGTGTATAAGTCCTCTTATTTACCTACCACAGACACTTAAAGTGACCACTCACGAGCAAACCCAAAAGGTGGATTCGGTCAAAGCCAATTAACCTACTGGGATATGTCTTTCACCCATGGAAGGAAACCAAGCATCTACAGGAAACCTTTGCAAACACGGTAAGAGCATGCAAACTCCACACAGACAGAACTCTGATTAAGCCAAAGGAACCAGAAATGCAAGGCAGCAAAAGCGAACCACTTTCTTCATATAGCAGTACCTTTTGAAGCAGCACTTTACTAGTATGTTTTTCTGAATTGTGGGATGTAATCGGACTGCTTGAAAAATACCAACGTAAACATTGCGAGAACATACAAACACCACACAGACAGTGCCTTCATCTACCACATGAACCTTTTTTAAAACCCGGTGTCATAACAGCGATCAACATGATCACTATAGTATATCACATTTGATTATATTCACAGCAAGTTTAACAAACCCTGGAAGAAACCTGGGCCCAACTTAAAAATACATTATTCTTGTGCTCATTAAATGTCAGGAAAACAGCTGCTAAAAGTTTAGATAAGTCATGTCATCTTACTGGGAGGTAAAAAAGTATATTCAGTATACTAAATGTTTCTGAGACAACAAAATGAGAGACGCTTGGAGGTCGGCCCCACTGCCTTAATGATACCGGCTCACTCCAGCAGCAAGGGAGTTAAAAGTTTGACTCCTGACAATGCTCGATACAATGCTACAATATACAGTAAGCCCTGAATACACACAGAAGGATGGCTTTCTAATGTTTAACCTGGCACGGGTCAGCTCCTCCTGCCCCCCAGGGGGGGTTAAGGCAGAGGTCAGCAGATGGTCAACTTGTAGCATACCTGCTAGTGCCTCCTCTGCACAAGGGAGAGTGGCCAGATGGTAGGACCTTGGTCTTACACCACCACAATTGTCACAGCCAAAGATCACAAGGCACAACTTCCTCACAGCAGTAACCTACACCTGTACACATCTGGAACCATTTCTCCTGGAACCCATTGGGATTAATAGAAAGAGATATAATGCCTACTCGATCCTAAAAAGGAAGGGCATTTCTTGGTCTGCTTAAAAAAAAATAAACCACACTGGTACACGTGGGAAGAATTGGAGAGAAAAATCAGATACTTTACAGTATGTTTGAAATACATGCAATAAACCCAACAGCCTTGAATAAAAACACTTGCAAGGAATACCAGCGGCAAAATGTAATCTGTTACTATATGTGAAGATAAAAAAAAATCTAGGTGACAGAATGTAATAGTGCGTACACACAGTCAGGCTTAACAGGACGATAAGAACGATAACGATATATCATTATCGATCATATCGTCCTGTTTTGGGGCTGTTCCAACCCCCAAACGATGGCCGATATCGATCATTGCCTGTGCATGCAGGCCAACCTGGTCTGTATGGACCAGGTTAGCCTGGTTACTATAGGGACCCGCGATCATCGATCGCGGGTCGTTATAGTTGTTTGGGGGTTGGTGCATGTGCTGGATGTTCGATATCGTACATCCAGCACATGAAGGACGATCAGACAACGATATCTGATCATTGTCTGATCGCTGCGTGTGTACAGCGCTTAAGTGTCTCAAAGAATAAAAAATAGTAACAATATATTACAGAACAAATGAGTATTAAATGGTCATATAAAACCACAGACATACATGAGCATAAAAAGATAGATTTCTGCAATAATAAAAGGTTTCTTAAAAACACACATGCGCTGGTCGTACAACCGATTTCACCAATCAAATATGCATACGCTTAAGTCATATGTCCACTTATGGTAACACACAGTATCTTGGGTGAGCCACAAGCTATCAGAAGGGAACATTCTGAGGGAAATATCCTAATAACTTCTTAAGATTCTAAAGCTGGCATTCCCTGAAAATAAAACCTACTCCCCTCGCTGACCTCTTTTTAACAGCGATATATGAATATCTACCAATTGTTTCCAGTATTATATAGTGTTTACGTTCACTGAATGGGATTAATAATTCAGCCCTTATAAGATGACCTTTATTAGGGTACCAAGCTTTTGCGGTCGAGATAGCTAGAGATATTTTACTGGGATGTAGACCAGTGCCAAACACTATAAACAATTTTGGACTAGTAAGAGCCAGAATTAGGATTTACAAGTGTGGTCGCCTGGCCAGAAAATGTCATGTGTGTGATGAGATGGATGTAGTTTAAATCCGGCGGTCTGGATGCCGGCGCTCAGAATACCAATGCCATAATCCCGACACCAGTCAGAATCCCGGAACCGGCATTCCGACGGTAAGTACTGGGGGGATGCAATCGGGAAGCCGGCTGACCTTATACCGGACAGCCGGCTTCCCGACTGTCATATCCCGACGAGGGTGAAATGCCCGATGTCTAGATGTAGACGCCGCTCATTTCCCCGAAGCCGGGAGAACGCGCCTGGCATCCCGATCGAAGGGATGCTGGGCGCCCGAGCGGACAGCCGTGGGGGGGGGGGGGAGGGTTAGGTTTAGGGCTGCCGGGGGGGACTTAGGGTTAGGCACCTATGTGCAGTCTCCATCCAGGGCCCCCTCCTCTCTCTCCGCCGGCCAAGCGCAGCACCGCAGTAAACTCTGGGAACTAGTCTGTGCCTAGAGTCTACTGTACATGCGCAGGTCACCGGGAAGATGTAGCGCCAGCTATTTTCCCGGCGATTTCCCTACTGCGCATGAGCAAAACACAGGGAAAACGGCCACAGCGGACATTTTCCAGGCATTTGTTACGTCGCTGATACCGCCAATGCGGGACTCCGTAAGGTAAGTATTAAAAAATATGGGTGCAGGGTGTGCGGTGTGGACACCCATTATAGATATGCCCCTGAGGGGAGGGATAGGTTTAGGCACTAGGGGCTGAGGTTAGGTTTAGGGTGTGTGGACGGAGGGTTAGGTATAGGGGTAGGGTTAGGATACTTACCGACAGGTGTCGGTATCCGAACCCTGTTGGGATGCCGGCATCGGGATTCTGACCGCAGGGATCCCAAGCTCCGGCATCCCGTACCCAACCCGATAAAACTGATCTCTTGTTGTATATATGATTCATATGAATCGAACGTTGTTGCTCGAGTCCCAATAATATATAACGAGAGTGTAGACAAGGTACTCAAGATCAAAGTAAGTGGCCACCTTAATTGTATAGTATGATCCTGTTATTAGCTATCAATCTATTTAGCGATTCCCAGTGCCGCATATAATAATATTTATATTTAGCACCTGGATCACTTTGTCTGTTTTATGTAAGCCGTGCAGTCTTCAAAAATGCTTAACAGTCATGCGCCCTCAGAATTTATCCTTACATCAAATATTGATGCATGATTAATGGACACTTTGGACAAATACACACAATGCAATTTTTAGTCAGTGAGGTCTAAATCCTATATCCTAACTCGCCATAAAAGTACTTACAGTATACACAGAGAAGTCCAAACAATTCAGCTTCTCAACCACAAGTGTTTCACGAAGATGTAAATGATAAACAATGTGAAAATGAGAGGTGTGTGTACCAATGCTGGTGGTGGTAATAGGAATACATTTACCTACTTCAGCACTGTAAAAGCTATACAGAACTATTCATGTATATTTTTATGTGCAATATCCATAAAGTAAGTTTGGCCTGCAGGGGACACTGTATCCTACGCGAACCGTTTGTGAACCGACGGACCATTGAGGAGCCGGGATACAGAGAATATATGTAGCCTCATTATATACAGCGTTGCAGAGAAAAGCCAATATATAAAAAGCAGATCCAAGTATATGAGAGAGAAAAAAAGTGAACGATTTACAGGTATAACATAAAACGCAAGAACTAAGATGCCAACAATTAACGTTTTGAAGGACAAGTTGCTGCCAAATATGCGCAACTGACTGAGCTCGTGACGCAAAATACTGTCTAGTCAGCGCTACAATACCAATCATCAGAGGGTTACTGTATAGTTTTATCACATGCACTTAGGCATCAACTTACTCATCTTCTGATCCTAAAAGAGCTTATCAGCAATAGGTATTTTGGGCCGATAGACTGTTGAAGTTTCTAACATAAGAAAAGACTATTGGAAATGGCTCACAGGTGAATAACTACAACTGAAACTGTGTAATATAAAAACTGTAGTGATACATTTTACTCTTTATGTTCATCATTCTTTATTTTTCCCTGTTCTTTATTATACAAATATTAAAATATGAACCCAAGTGCGGTCCTGGATCCAAATGGAACTGCAATTAGGTCATGTTATTAAACAGACTAACACCTTACCCCAGCGCTCCTAGACGCAGGCTAGCAACAATATCTAGCTTTACCTTGCTTGTAGCAAACAATATAGGAAAAGTCCGGTGTACCTTGGCTCTTAAACATGGGTGTACCTTGGCTCTTAAAACATCCATTTAAAAGATCTTCTTCTAAAGTTCTAGAGCACAAGTTCTCAAACTCAGGGCATGATTCAATACAGATCGTAAGTGGTAAGACGCACGCAATTGGCCAATTGTTGCATACTGCGCATGCATCGCAGTGCGCGAACCAGTCACTGGGATCGGGAATGAGTTCACAGTGTGTACGCAGACCCATGGCAGAGAGATTGACAGGAAGTGCCGTTTGTGGGTGGTGACAAAGGCGTGCTAGTGGGTTTCAACGACGCGCACTAATTATGCACTGCGATACCATATGCAGCCTGAGGTCTCATAGCGTGCGTGACTGTTAGCAATTCCTGAGTAAGGTCAGGGCTTGTGCAAGTGTGCCGATGTTACTGATTGTTTTGCTATTTTGCCGAAGTATATGGATGTGAGTAAGGGGAAGTGGGCTTCCTTATGTTAGGCTGCGATCGCATTGCGAATGGAAACATTTGCATGTCTCCGCTGATATTAGCAACTGCATTGTGTGCGTGTAAGGAGAATATGGAGACTAGCACCCCTTCCTTATTGGTTTAAAGCATGGAGCCTGGTATTGTAAATGCACACTAGTAATAGGCACAATTTTAGGTAAGTCCTACAAATTATATACTGTAGTGCAACTTTGGGTTGATTTTTGGGGCGTGGGTCCCCTGGATTGCTTTGGTTGGTCTGCTTCAGGGCATCACATTATAACACTTTTTCTTGTTTGCACATTTTAAACATTTTTACTGTTTGTTTTTATTATATTTGTATTTTCACCTCTATTCTATACATGCAGCAGCAGCAGCTCTTATCTTTCTTACTTTACACTTCACTTTTCTCATTAGAGCGATGCCCTGGGGCAGCTTGGCTGAGCTGGTTTGGGGGTGTCCTGCGCTCTGGATTTGAACCCTAGTATGTTAGGGCAACACCTCCACTTCTAAAAAAAACTCACTTTAGTAAATATACTACAAAATCAGAATTCAGAACAGACAAAAACAGCAAAGTTTAGGCATCCCCTTATCTTAAAGTGTTGCACTTACATTTGTAGGCGATTATAAATCTTTGGAGGCCTTTCCTTCCTTCTGAATTTTCTTATAACCAATCCCCCAAATGTTTAATCATGATAGAGACTTTAGACTTGAAATGAATCTCGCCCAAACAAGGAGTTTGGTAGGAGGCCATTAGGAGTGTTGTTATAGAAACGCTGCTTTTTATCTGAACTATTATCATTTTTAAAGCTGGAGGTAATGTTTGGGCGTTATTCTTTTGAGTCCAAGATTGCAGGTCATGATATAACCAACTGTTTTACAATATGAGAGATAGAGGCGTATATAGGCCCACCATCATGCACATTTCTAATGACATACTAGCCTACATTACGGTGCATCATTGTAAGCTAGGTAATTCGATTTATGAATAGAATTTTATGAACAATCTCCTAATTTTGGTGCTAAATTCCTGATTTCACCAATCAAATCTTCAGACACTTAAATCATATATCCACATACGGTAGCTTGTGGCGCACCCAAGCCACAAGCTATCGGAAGGGAACATTCTGAGGGAAATATCCTAATAACTTCTTAAGATTCTAAAGCTGGCATTCCCTGAAAATAAAACCTACTCCCCTCGCTGACCTCTTTTTAACAGCGATATATGAATAGCTACCAATTGTTTCCAGTATTATATAGTGTTTACGTTCACTGAATGGGATTAATAATTCAGCCCTTATAGGAAGATGACCTTTATTAGGGTACCAAGCTTTTGCGGTCGAGATATCAAGGGTAAGGCGCTGCTGTGAAACTCCAGGGTTTCTTTCTTGTGGCATTCATTTTATAGTTTAATTACACTGGCAGACATAAATCAATTATTTCTCCTGTTTTAGGCAACAATGCAGCTCATTCTTATGTGGTGGGTTTCTGGCTCTGTGGTACCAAGAAGCCTTGTTCCTCGGAGTTTTATGACTGTGCAGTAAACACCATTGCTTACAGAAGCTGCCCAAGCATTTGGAGAGGAGGTTATGCTTTCTTGAACTTCCATCGACCTCTGACCGCCCTTGTCCCTCTTCACTGACTTGCTGGGTGTTGTGAAGAGGGCAACATCGCTTGCTAGAAATGAACTTCGCCTGAACCTGCGACATAGCATTGGACTCCTGAGGAGACGGCTGCAGATCAGGCCCTCAACGTTCCCATACCGTAGGGTTATCGTTAACATTACAACATCGTCACATGTGTCCTCATAGACTATTGCTGCAGTTGCGTCAAACAGCCCTTCTTGGCGCACCAAGTCCCGTGCTACTTGACTTGCACAGAGCGTCTCTTGTGCAACTTTTTCACCCTGAAATACCTCTGCGTCACAATTGGATGTGACAAACCGCTTCACAAGACTGCACTGATGAATTTGATGTGCAACACTTGTATATCTATGTGCAACAGAGTCTGCATCTGTATACAAAGTGCTACGATGTTGTGGCCGCAGTGTTTCCATGCCAAGTTCCATTGTGTATCGTATACAGACTCAGACGCACACAGATATACAAGTGTCACATGTCAAATTAACCAGTGCAGTCTTGTAAAGCGGTTTGTCGGATCCCACTGTGACTAAATGATAACGATCAACGATATATCGTTAATTTTTATGCAGTGAACGACCAAGGATGCGCGTTCCTACATAAATGATAACTATATCTATGATCGTCCGTACATACAGGCACGATATGTCAACTTTGCCTGTTCAGAGATGTGGCAGGATGACTTCACTGAAAGATATCTTTCAAGTCAGTGGTACAGATCGTACCACTACGCGACCCAGGGAAGACAGTACTATTACGACATCGTAATCGTACCGTCGTTCCCCATTCCCTGCAGTGCCTACACTGAACGATTAGTCGTTCAGTGTAGGCACCCTCCCATCATCCCAGAACATGGCCAATCTGTCGTTATTGGCAGATTGACCGGCATGTTCGGTCGATGATTGATGTCGGAAACAACCAGTGGGAGCACGCATCGCTGGTCGTTTCCAACATTTTAGTGCCCGATTAATGGACGACTGAACGATAACGATGTTGTTATCGTTCAGTTGTCCATTAATATCAGCTAGTGGATGTGCACCTTAAGATGCATTTTCAGGTGAAAAAGATGCGTAAGAAGAGTAGCACAAGACCTGGACGCTCATTCGCGCCAGGCATCTCGCACTGTAAAAAGTACCGAGGCTAGGTGCGCGAGGAGACAGCCGTACCTTGCCTCTGTATTCGCTTTCAAACAGGAAAAAGTATTGCTGTCCTATTTCTTACGATCATTCCTCTAACCAAAATAAAATGCAGTCAGTCAGATTCATTCAACAACAATATGGCATAGAAGCATAAACAGTACATACAAAGAAAACCAAAACAAAAAAGAAAAACAACTTTCAAAATACAAAAAACAAAAATCCCATGTACAGTATCTATAGTGGTAGGGATCCTGAAACCTCATTTCCCCTACTAAACTCGTGGCAGGTAGCACCGGAGTGGCTTACGGCTGCTCAATGTAAATAAACCTCCACCCAATCCACCATATGGCACTGCAGAGCATTGTGGCTCATCACTGACCTGCAATAATAGTACACAATGCCAAAATCGATTTGTGTGTAAAATTTACTGTGTTAAGATTTAAAATGGTGTTTTATTGCCTGCGATCAGGTTTGCCTGATCTGCTGGGCTTGTGAAGCCCTCACCATGTTCTTCTATAAACACTACTTACACTCACCTGATTCAAACAGGCAGATATATACTGAGAACACTAGATGAGAACACGAACGGCAGCATTGTCGGTATTAATGGGAGTATATAGGAGAGCACTGTAGGAATTAATGATTACATTGATCAGGCAGATCAAGTGAAGAGTTCATTACAGGCAAGTTTATTCAAATTCAATCTTACATATAATAAACTCCATCATATATTAGATTTAACCTTTGTTGGTGGAAATGTTCTTTGTGGAAATATACTTATTTATAAATGGGATTATTTTTGGGCTGTACATCAAATGACAGACTTGCCCAACTGTGCTGAGGGACTTATCTACATCTTTCTTATCTGACACCAGCAGCATATAGGATATATCAGTGTACCTTTTCATGTCCCGCCATTTAGGATATTAAAGTTACTGCTGTACCCCCGGATGGGGGGAGGGAGGCGGGGCCTGGTATCACCGTATTCTGGGAAGCCAGGGGCTGTGTACAGTGCAAGGAGGAGGTTGAGATTACGCACATCATCGAGAAGTAGCAGTGTTTGCTTCAAAGCTGGGTACACATCATGCGATGGTGCAGTCCAGCAGAAGGTGCGATGCGAAGTAACGATACATTACACGATCCAGTGTGTGACGGCACAATGTGTCGTTACATGCTGCATGTAACAGCACCGCGTCATTCACTGCATCGGCCTATCTGCTGTGCAGGACAGCAGAAGGGACGATGCGATGAACGATCGCTGTGAATGACGGATCGGGCGTAAACACTATACAATGTGTATATTATATCCTTCTGCTCCGGAAGTGTGTACCCAGCTTTACTGGTTGTCTCACTTATACAAACCATCTGCAGCCATTTTAAAGTGGTGAGCTTGTGAGGGTTCTACTGGCGAAATGAAGGAGGCCCAGGAAAGTCTTTCAGGATGTACAGTACTTCCCTGGACTCTACTAAGGAGTCCTCTGTATAGCACAGAAGGGGGGGGGGGATGTATCAAACCTTCTAAAGAAGATTGGTTGCTATTGGCAACTTCACAACCTATCAGCCTCTAGGTCAGGGGTGGGGAACCTTTTTTTCTGCCGAGGGCCATTTTGATATATATAACATTATTTGTGGGCCCAGTGCAGGCCACGCCCCCTCCGTGTGTCGTCACACGGGGCAGGGCCCTCAATCGCCAGTGATTACAGCGA
Organism: Taudactylus pleione; assembly: GCA_031769625.1. Classification (NCBI taxonomy): domain Eukaryota; kingdom Metazoa; phylum Chordata; class Amphibia; order Anura; family Myobatrachidae; genus Taudactylus; species Taudactylus pleione. Next base: position 1,483,276 of record JAUIMM010000109.1, read on the forward strand.
TGCCTGGAGCATGCTGAGGATGCCCGGGGAGCTGTAAGTGGAGCAGTGTGACCATCTGAAGCATCCTAAGGACGCTCCAGGCGGCACTGCTGCATAGATTCTGGCTGCAGGGTGCCATTCTAGACCAGATTAGGCTAGCAGAAAAAGATCCAAGGGCCAAACCAAATGATTCTGAGGGCCTTATACGGCCCCCGGGCCTGAGGTTCCCCATCCCTGCTCTAGGTCACACATGCCAACTCTCCCTGATTGGCAAGGAGACTCCCTGAAATAGAAACAATCTCCCTGATTGCGCCTTACCCCAATTATGTAGCTGTTATATAAAAAAAAACAGATATATACATTCAAATAGGATCATTAGTATAAGTTCCCTGCATTGGTAATAAGGCACAATGATCCCTATGGCTACATACATTTTCTGAAAAGTATCAGTGTGTTATCATCAAGTAGATCTTGCTAACTGCTATGGGGCTCATTTAGATGTAAATCAATGTATGACACGCCCCTCAGATGTAACAGTACACGCCCACTTTACCGCCGCGCTCATAGGTGTCGATTTCACAATCTCCCTGAAATGCTTTTTCAAAAGTAGGTAAGTATGTTCTAGGTGTCACTTTATAGAATGTACTTGATAAATGATAACTAGAAGTTGATTGGTTGCTGTGGCCCTCTTCTCCACTGGTCCACTTCAGAAGATTTGACACATCTTCCCAAAATGTTGAATATCAGCAAAAGGAACCCTGTTTATAAAGACTAATGATAACACTGTGGGCCCGATTCTGACGCAATGCCGATGTTCCTTTGTTGAGCGATTTTTTTTTTTCTACAGTGCATGCATCTAATTTGCTAACAAAATCGCTCAACGCACGCTTCCCGCAGTGAGTATGCACAGAGGCACAGTACCAATTGTGATGCACGGTATTCAAAGTGTATTGCAAATGTGCTGGGATTTCCTGTGCGATGACTGAGGTGGCTATTCAGTCGCAAAGAGATGCACTGTCTTACGTGTCGCTGAACGGTTTGCAAACTCAAGATGATTAATCGCTCACATTGGGGCCACACTCTGATGACGTTACTGCACCTAGCATAGGACTAGTGAAAGTTTTGATGGTGCGACCGATGGTGGCGTGTAAAGACGGACTAAGCGGTATGACAGCATCTAAAGATGCTCAAAGTGGGCGTCTCAGTCCTTGCACATGCAGAAGCACGGCTGTACATCAAGGAAGGGCTTGTAGCGGAATCTACATAAAGTCGCAGACATGGGACCGGTAAAAGACGTACGCACAAGCGCAGCAGGGTCTGACTCAGCATCAGGCCCAGCATGTGCATATTTTTACCATTTGCCTGATACACACACGTGAAAAACCTGATAGTAATACCATACACAGGCTGTCTAAGCTTATGCTCTTAAATCCTCAGCTCAGGTTATAAACAAAGGACACTGGAACAAATCAGAATAACACAGAGCACCGCCGAGGGGCACCACCTGCACAGTGAGCTTATCTGGCATTGTAAATCACTACCTTCAGTCATGATAAGCCCTGATAAGTAATGTCATGGTGAGCTTAGATGTAATGTGCGCTCACTTTCACTGCAAAAGCATGAGACTGGGATAGGTGCACAGTCCAATAAGGACAGCACTATAAAAGCCACAGTAAATTAAAATCAATGTGTTCTAGATCATTTTGTCTTAACTTAGGCTGGGTACACACCTAAAGATTTTCTGTCCAACCATCCAACTAGTTGATTGGTTGGAATGAAAATCTGGTAAGGTATGAAAGCAAATGACACTCAGCAATTTGCTCCAAACGCAGGAAAATGGACAAAAACTGTTTGTTAAATTTTTGATCTAAACAATTTGTTCAAACTTGTCTGAACGACCATTTTCATCTGTTTTCTGGCATTTAGGACCAAATTGCTGTTCATCATTTACTCCCATACATTACCAGATTTTCATTCCAAACAATCAACTAGTTGGATGGTTGGACAGAAAATCTTTAGGTGTGTACCCAGCTTACCAAGGCATAGCAGTCATCTGCCCATCTAACAATACACTGTGGAACAACATAGCAAAGTATACACTTAGAACAAAATGCACAATATTGCTCTAAGGGGCCTACTTATCAAATTATGTTCTTAACACAAGCAGAAATTGGGGATGTAGTCAATATACCGGCGTACGGGATGCCGGCCGAGGATATAGAGACGCTGGAATCCCACCGCCCGGCAAAATGCAGACGCCGCTATCCTGAAGGGGATTAGGATTCCGGTGTCGGTATCTCGAACGAAGGGGTCGGGTAAGTACGAGACTTAGCCAAGGGATGAGGGGTTAGGTTTAGGAACCCCCGGGGGAAATTAGGGTTAGACACCCCCAGGAGGGTTAGGGTTAGGCACCACAGGGGGGAGGTTAAAGATACTGTTCAACAAATGTATCATTACTAATCAGTATTCATAAATTGCCAACATTTTGTAAGAAGTTACTATACAAAGAAAGAAAAACAAGACATGCCTTGAGAGCAGTGGTGTAACTAGGGTATTTGGAGCCCAGGGCAAATTTGAAAATGGAGCCCCTCCCCCTTATGTGTGCGCAGTGGAAAAATGGGCCTGGCCACTGAAAAATGGGGCGTGTCAACATGACACACCCCTTTCTTGTCACTGGGAACATTTCTTTCCATTTGCACCTTAATGCAGTGCCCCTTATACAGTCCCCCCAGTAGTGGTCCCCCATATGCAGTGCCCCTTACACAGTGCCCCCTGTAGTGGTCCCCCTTATGCAGCCCCCCATTAGTTCCCCTTATACAGTGCTCCCAGTAGTGATCCCTCATATGCAGGCCCCCAGTAGTGATCCCCCATATACAGTGCCCCCAGTAGTTGTCCCCCTTATGCAGTGCCCCCTGTAGTGGTTCTCCCTTTTCAGTGCCCCCTGTAGTGGACCCCCCTGTGCAGTGCCCCCAGTAGTGAGCCCCTTATATAGTGCCCCCAGTAGTAGTCCCTCCTATACAGTGCCCTTTATATAGTTCTCCCAGTAGGAGTCCCCCTTGATGCAGTGCCCCCTGTAGTAGTCCCCAGTAGTGGTCTCCCACAATGCAGTGCCCACAGTAGTATCCCCCTCCCCAATGGTAGTCCCCAGTAGTGGATCCCCATGATGCAGCGCCCACAGTAGTATCCCCCCTCAGTGGTAGCCCCCTGTAGTGGTTCCCCACGATGCAGTGCCCACAGTAGTATCCCCCCCAGTAGTGGTCCCCCCTTGAAGCAGTGCCCTCAGTAGTATCCCACCCCAGTAGTGGTCCCCCCCCCGAGGCAGTGCCCCAGTAGTATCTCCCCCCCAGTAGTTGTCCCCAGTAGTGGTCCCCCCCCCCGATGCAGTGCCCCCAGTAGTATCTCCCACCCAGTAGTAGTCCCCAGTACTGGTCCCCCCCCCCACCTGAAGCAGTGCCCTCAGTGGTATCACCTCAGTATTGCCCCCAGTAGTAGTCCCCTTCTTTGTAATAGAGCGCGCCCCCTCCCCTCCCGAAATACACACTAAAATTAAACAAAAGAAAAATACTTACCTGTATCCACACTCCTGCCGCCGTCTGCACGTCCATCCTCCCGGGCCGGGCCGCTCTGCATTATGGGAGAGACGTCATGACATCATGACGTTTCTCCCATTACCACTGCAGGAGCCGGAAGGAAGCCCGGCTCTTGCAGTGGGCGCGCAGCAGTCAATGAGAGTCTATCTGACTCTCATTGGCTGCTGATTCACACACACATCGCTGCCGCTCGGCAGTGATGTGTGTGCAGCAGCAGCAGCCAATGAGAGTCTGTCTGACTCTCATTGGCTGCTGATTCACACACACATCGGGCAAGCGCTCAGGGGAGGGAAGGGGCTCAGCTGTGCAACACAGGACCGGCGCTGGGAAGCCTAGCGCCGGTCCTGTGTAAATGTGTAGCGCTGACCGCACTCACTGCGGTCGGCGCTACACTGGCTAACTAGGGCGGGCCGGCACCGTGGCCGGAGGTGCCCCCCCGCGCGCCGCCGGTCCCACGGCTCCCAGGGCACGCACCCCGCTCGCCCTGCCCTAGTTACGCCACTGCTTGAGAGTATTGGATACTAACAAACTAGCAGAAACTGCTCTGCTGTAGATCTGTACTACAGAAAATCTGAGTGATCTAGGAGGGATTTTGCAGTGGTTTTCGGCTGCTGAAAATGCAATCTGAAATAATAAACATTTGTCTGACAACGCTTGACGTACAGAGAAAAAGAGCAGCTACAATTTGTTGCTTAACAGCAGTAAACACCCATGTGTTCCAAGTGTCAACTAAAGCTCAGGCCGAGTCCACATTAGAACGACGGCCAATCGTGGAGATGGCCAAGGCGATTTCCCTTCGCCCCGGACCATCACAGATTAGCCGTACACACAACATGATTTAATGAACGACGGAACAGTACCTTGTTCTGTCCTTCCCTAAAATGCACAGCCACACACACGATATCGTTTCATTGAATGAGCAGCACGGTTAATCATGTATGTCGTCCGCGGGAGCGCGCAATTGTGCATACACATTAGACAATATGCACGATTTTTCGTTCCGATACGGCAAATTGTGCCGATATCGTTGTAATGTGTACCCGACCTGTCACTGTCAGCAGCCTCAGTGTATGGAGCGCTAAGGAAAATCATTATTGTGGCACATGCTCAGTGGTCCAAGGGGGCTGGTATACATCGATCAACTGCATCGATTGTAATACTGTCCGTTTTCATACATATGTGGCCTCATACACTATTGTTGCAGTCGCACCAAACAGACCTTCCCGACGCACCAAGTCCCGTGTGGCTTGGCTTGTGCCAAGCATCTTCCCCTCCCGAAAATGCATCTTAGTCACAATCGGAGTTCAATGATTAATTTGCAATAAGTGCTAAGATGTAGCGGGCACAACATTTCTCCACGCCAAGTTAAACTGTGCTTCATATACACAGATTCAGACTCCGTTACACACAGATATATAAGAGTCGCATATCAAATTAATCATTGCAGTCTTTGCGGGTAAAAAAAAAAAAAAGATGGTACAATACTACTTGCTGTAGGTATCTTGGTGTATTGAGGCTTGTCGTATGAGGACACACCTGTACCATTTCTCTGATCACTGGGTGAACTCCAAAAACATTTTATGGACATCACTGATCACTGGGAACATATTTCGAGTAATTTTTATTGTAGCTGTAATATACATACATATATATATATATATATATATATATATATATATATACATACATACACACACACACACGCATGCAGTATACACACATAAATAAATATAAATATATATATATATATATATATATTATATTATATACACACACACTATATGGTAAGTATACCTCATGCAGAACCTCAAACGCGGAGTGTGTTTCAGTTGCTCATTGTTACGCAAACAGAAAAAATATTCCTTAAGAAAAACACATTAAGAATAATACACAGACAAAATGAATCAGAAAGTATATATAAAAAAATACACAGAAAATAAAATTAAGACAAAAAACGACTAGTCTGATACACAATGACAACCACTCATATAAGTGGGCAAAGAGTATTAACATTTGCCATCACAACCCTGTAAAAGGTTTATGCTGCTAAAACAGCATTGAACAAAACGTTGGAAAGTGTAACATTGCTGTTTTAAATTAAACCACATCCTGCTATAATAGCTAAGCATGTGATGTGGACACTGAACACTACGGATCACCCTTATGTGTGGGAACATATGTTGTGTGTCTAGTGTACCCAAGCCACTCCATTAATTAAAACAGCTGAGGCTGAAAAGGCAAGCCCCTGAGGCCAAAACACTTAGAAATTTGGATATGCTTTATGTCCATTCAACAGTATCTTCTATAGGAGCTGTAGGGGCAAGGCCAATCTCAAAGAAGTCCTAAAATCAGGTGTAAAATGACAGTGTTAGCTCTGCCTGAGGTCTAAACTGAAGCTGTAGAACACCCAATGGCCTTGGTAAGTGATCATAGAATTGTGCAAACATGTTTGTCACAACACAATCTATAATTCAGATGCAGGATTCTTTCAGTTTGCAGAGACTCGTGATATAGGTCATTCCATATAATACAGGACACAATACATGAAAATTAAATCGTATCACAACACATGCCAAGACATTTTCAACTTCATTTCTTTCTACTGATGAACTCAATGTAACCGTCACAGCGACTTCAGATGATGTAGTTAACGTTGGTGACTGGTTCTATGTTGAATATGATGGAAAGAGTTATCCAGGTGAGATCAAGGACATCAGAGATGGTGAATACTTTCTAAGCATAATGAAGCAAGCTGGCAGCAACTAGAAATGATACAGTTGTATTCCCGCACCAGTCACTCACTTATCCTAGAATAATATAAGTGGTGTTATGGGGATATTTACCGTTAATTTGTAGTGGTAATTACCTAATATTTCTCAGACGAGTCCTGTTGTTGCACAGGAGTGCCACCAATACCCCTTATTTAGATTGCTTCAAGACAAAAAAAAAAGAGAAAAGAAAGGGGATTTCCTTCCTTTGTGTACTTATCCCCTAATAACATACATATATTTCTTATTTGTGTAATGATTAGTCTTACTAAAAGATAACTTTTATTTAAATAATACTTAAAATAAATACAATTAGCAGCAAAATATTTTATATTGCACCAAGGAAGAAAATCCCCATTATTTTCTCTTTTTTGTCTTGAAGCAACTAGAAATGGCCATCATCACCAGATGAATTATTTTATACATCTTCACATTTAATCAGAAAGATAAACAGGCCTATATTGATTAATTCACGTGGATTCTACATGTTTGAGTTACTTGTGTCAGAGCCCCCTGACTATATATACACATCGTTTTTAACACACGTTTGAATACAACTGAAAGACGGCGATCAAAATAGTTTTTAATACTAAAACTCTGACAGCCAATGGGAAGAGGCTAATGAGGATAAAATATGTCCATCACTAACTTAGCACCTTGAAAGTGTCACGGAAGTGACGCAACGCGTTGGTTTTACACACGTTCAAGACATCTCCACTACGGACAGCCTAACACCCACAGCGCGGGGAAAGCAGCTACACCAGAACCTGACCTCCGGTGTGGCAAGGAACTAACAGCGGCCAGCAGCCGCAGCATCACAAACAGAAGCCGTCCGGCGGGTATTCCAGCTGAGGCAGAGTGGGGTCGGTGCGTTTTGAGAAGGGAACAGTCACATCTCCGAAAAAGGAACCGCCGGCGGGAAGTAGGTTAAGGTAGGGAAATAGCCTGCCGTTTTCTGGTTGCTGTCTGGAGATCAAACCTTATATTTAATTATCAGTCTATGTTTATACTTTGTATCGTTACAGCACTTGTGGGACTAACGAATAGCTACAATTAAGCTGCATACACACGGAACGATATTGTTCAATATCAATATATCAGTATCAATATCGTTCCGTGAGTATGCAAGACATCGTTAACAATGTGCGCGCCCGCGGATAGTTAACGATATCTTTCATAGGCCGTACTTGCAGCCCAATCTGACGATATCGTTAGATCCTGCAAGTTCGGGGATGCAGCCGGTGACGTCACTGAAGGATATCATTAACGATATCGTTCATTGTGAATGTTCAATGTCGGGAACGACATTGAGCCCGGCAGGTGAGGGGACAACACTGAACGATATCGCTCATGGAGCACATTGTTCCATGTGTACCCGGCTTTAGTCACACACATTTATTTATTTTTTTATTTTAGCGCTTTCATTCTGTTAGAATTTTAACCATTTCTTATCCCCCTGGGGCATCACTAATATTGAAAGCTGCTCACAAATAACACCGGGAGCGCTGGATAACTTTGAAATCGCTTTGACTGGGGACAGAAATGTAATGTGAGTCACATTAGTATGTAACATGAGTCACATGTCAGAACGGATTTTAAGTATAGTTTGGTTAACATTCAGTTTTTTGTTTGTACTTGAATCATAAGTTTAGGGTCTTATAAGTGTATACACTATAGTATAGTATAACAATCATATTGTAAAGATAATTAGGAGAGCAGGTTTAAATAAATATATAAATCCCCTCAGTTACTATGTCCATTCGGTTGTAACATGAGTCACGCATATAAACTATACAATTTAACTACTAAGAGTGTATGTAAAAAATTTTCTGCTTCTAAGCATTAATTCTGACTACTACCCCATATATTATTGTCATAATTTTAAAAATGTTGAATTTCAGATTCATTTCTGTTTGTGATGTATTTAAACTTCTAAAAATTAACATGAAATGTAACATGAATCATATGGAATGACCCATTTATTTATACTATGCTCCTTTAGCTGGGTACACACCATGACAACCAGGCGACCGAGCAATGTGATATAACAATATATTGCATCGCCCTACACACTGCACGATCTATACATCTACAAAAGCTGCATCACAGTGGACGGCCTAACAGATTTTTTTATATTCAGCTATATTACAGATTGTAAAAACAAAATAAAGTTTATTGCTAAACCAGCCTAAATGCATTGAGGGCTTTTAGAACCATATACAAGTCCCAAAAATTAAAACTAAAACATCTTGGAGATTTCCATCATTCTGCTTTTGTAACATCAATTAACTTTATCTTTTATACTTCTTGTATATGCTTTGGAAAGATTTTAAACATAATAAATAGTGATTTATTTACTCCATAGAAACCAGATAAACAGAAAGGTAAGGTGAAAGTACAACACAGATATCTTGATGTGAAAAGAAACCTAAGGTATTATTTACTGAAGTGCGAGTTTATAGAAGTGGAGCGCACAGAAACCAATCAGTTTCTACAGTACTTGTCATTTATCTAGCACCTCATACAAGATAATAGCTAGAATCTGATTGGTTACTATGGGCAACACCGCCACTTCTATAAACTCGCACTTTTGTAAATATACTGCCTAATGTGGGGGCTAATGTTAAAGACAAAATTCCATATATACTACTGGTCAAAAGTTTTAGAAGACCCCATTTTTTTCCAGATTTTTTTTTATAAATGTACTCAATTTAAATATCTCAATAAAACAAATGAACAATTAGAGAGTAAAAAAAAAAAAATAATAATAATTTTCTTTATCAAAATGTAATAAAAAAATTTTGATTAATCAAAGTAGTCACCTTTTGCAGATGTAACTGCCAAATACACTTGTGGCTTTCTTTCTACAATGGAAATAAAATATTGTTCAAGAAGTTATTCCCCAAAACTGTTGAAGAAGTTCCCACAAAGCTGTTGCACACCTAGGTTCCTTTGCTTTTCCCTCTTGTCCAGTTCAACAGTTTAGGTCTGGAGACTGTGCTGGCCACGGAGACTGTGCTGGCCATTCCATAACTTGACACCTAACATCTTGTACTTTTCCTGGAGTTATGTGTTGCGTCATTATCTTGCTGTCGGTTGAACCCCTGGCCAACCAAGGAGCAGTAAAATGTTGTTGAAGTTCTTCTGGTTCAGAGTACCAGTCGCTCTGTGCAAGTCCATCAAAAGAGCCCTAGACCATCATGCTTCCTTATGTATGCTTGACAGTTGACGTCATATGGGGACTTTTGCCATGAGCAGCATTGCCTTTTAAAATTTTGGAAATAGACACGCATGGAAAATAGTAAATAAATCCCAGACACCGAGGAACCATCCTTTCTCCTATTCTACTGCATATGAAAACCCTGCGTGATGAACCAGATAAATCAAATTTTCCCATCTTCAGTAGTTCACTGGCATTGCTTCACGGCCCAGGTATGTCACTTTTTCATTGCTGCAGAACAGTTGTGTGTTCTTCACACATCCCTGAAAAAGGCCTTTTATCAATAACTCTCATTTTTCAGTTTTTGCAAACCTTTGTAACATTTCAGGTTATTTGCTGAACTTTAATTGTTTAAATGGAAGAATGCGTGTGTTCTAAAACCTCTGGCAGGTAGAGTGAATCAGCCAGTGAACGAACATTTTCTATTTTAAAGTATTAAAATAAGCGTTAATTTTCTAAGATTATCATGTCAAGTGTCTAATTTTATGCTTTGAAGCCTTCTAGTGTTAGATGGATTCTAATTGGATCCTGAAGTCCTATGACTAGGTTGCAAATGGATTTTCTATTTCTGGTTTGAACGAGTCTGAGCTGCTTTGCTCTCAAAATGCTAAGGTAATGTACAGCCTAATTTGTACTAAACACTTTACACCTCAATGCATATGGGTAAAGGCTTTAAAAGGGTTAGAATTGTATAGCCTGTGGTGAAAAACTATGTGGATAGCCTTGGATAAGGTAAGATAAGGTTCATTAACTGGATACCATGATCAGTTTTTTTTTCAGTAAAGGAACTAATTATTAAATTATTGGGTTTTTACAGATTATTGTTTATTCCTTAAAATAAAGGTCAATCAAGATGAATGTATACCAAAAGGAAAAAACATAACTAAATAACATAGGGGGGGATTCAACTGTTTTTGCTCATCAGCAAAAAGTCTCTTTTGGACACCCCAAACTGTGGTTTGGGCACGCTAAGCAGGACATTAGATGGGTTTAGCTGCTGTACGCAACTAAATCCGGTCTATTTATTAACGACATCTGCCAAAAACATACAATTAAATTTTGCTCTGTCAGTTTACATGGTAATTTTGTGTACAAAAACAATTGAATTCCACCCTCAGATAAGAACTCTAATGAAGAGAATATAGATGGAGGCCAACACATGGTAAAAACTTTATATATTAACGACTATTGTTGCAGAATATGAGGGAGACTTATCTAGGAATAGTGAAAGATAAAATCCATAAACTAGTAGAAGTACTATGACCATGTCAGGTCTGACTTCTTGGAAATGGCCCAAGAAGAGGACCGAATACGGTACCACAGTAACATGGCGAAGGAAAAGAAACTGCTCCAAGAATAAATGGTTCAAGAGAATAGTTTCAGAAATACTTGCTCAATAGCATTTAAACATCAAATTATATTTTTCTTCAATTATTATTATTCTACCTTGCACTTCGATTTTACATTCCATCTAAGGTGACTTGTTGTCCTTGTTTTATTACAATAAAGCTGGGTACACATTTACCGATGTGTGTACCAAGCAATGCGACGCATATCTGGCGGCCAGTACACATTACATGATCCGGTGCCCAACATGTTGGGCACCGGCTCCATTCACCTGCCTAGCGTTGGCAGCTGGGTCGTTCCGTCGGTTCTACATGCAGGCCAATGGAACGATCGTGCTGGACGACCGGCGGGAGCGCGCATGGTCGACCATAGTGGGTGCACATTTGCCAAAGTGGATGATATGTCGGCCCGAACCGACGGATCAGGCGACATATCATCTACTGTGTACCCACCTTAAGTTACATTGTTCATTCACAAGTCTTGCATATTCATTTGCTGGCTATGTGCGTTCAATCACTGGTCATTTCTGTACCTCTCTTGTTTTTTGGTTGCAAAATTCTAACTATTACTACAATCTTTAAGCTTGATTTTATGTGTTCTTTCTAACATACTATAATATCAAACAAAACAGCGGTAATAACATTTAAGACTAGACAATGGTGTACAGTTTTTAACAAAATTAGCACTCTGCTTTAGGCTAGTTTCTCCTCTATAGAGAGCAGGGGACAATTATTTGAACAATAGGACATTTGTGGTATAGTTAATCAATCTTTAGTAAAAAGCTTACGTGGCCAAACATACAGCTCACGACTGAATAGTATACTTTTTGTCTAATTTTTTTTTTTAATCCATATTAATTTTTCTATAATTTAAATGCCTTTTGAACCCAAATTAACAGAACAGGAAGGAATAGACTCATATTATTGTTTTACCTAATTTATGGCTTTAGCAAACAAAAAGTAGCTGGCACGGCGCCTCTGCACCAGAAGCTGGCACGGTGCCTCTGCACCAGAAGCTGGCACGGCGCCTCTGCACCAGAAGCTGGCACGGCGCCTCTGCACCAGAAGCTGGCACGGCGCCTCTGCACCAGAAGCTGGCACGGCGCCTCTGCACCAGAAGCTGGCACGGCGCCTCTGCACCAGAAGCTGGCACGGCGCAAGAAACCTGCATAAAACTGAATAGAAGGATAACACAGTTGTCACTGCAAAGGGAGTTTGCTTCAGCGCTTGGCTAGCTTGCTGCACAGAAGACAGCCTGGTTGCTGGCAATGATTATGTTTGAAATGCATTGTTGCACTTCATGTATCCACCAAAAGAGACAGAAGGGTCATTAGTTCAACCTTTTCATCAGCAGGGTTATACATTAATAATGCCTACAATCTTCTAGTAGCCCATTTAGTATAAGGAAACTATAAAGGATTTGTTTTTTTTTATTATTTTTTATTATTTTGTAAAATTCTGAAGATCCTTCTTAAAATGAATAATCATATCATATATGCATTTCATTTAATAGCCAATTAAAACACTGCTGTATACCATATATTCACATAAAACATGGCACAAGCACTATTATCAAGTTAATAAAAGTATATATTACCAGAAAGTAATAAAAGATCTACATTTCTTGAAAGTTTCTAGCAAGTTATACATGGATCCCGAGTGAGCAATCGCGGATAGCGACAAGAGTAAATGTTAACGTAAGAAAACATTAGAGCACAAACGAAAGTTCCAGGAAACCTTAAATTCTGTTTCATGTAGCAAAGTAAAAGATTCGGTATACATCTGTAATTACAAGAGATGTGGGCGAGCAGTGGTAATGGATACAGTAAGAGCAGCTGAAAAGCCCTTTTCATTGAGGATTATGGTTGATTGATAAATCTGTCTTTGCTCACAATGGACAATTTGGCAGGTGGCTCAAAACAAGGGATAAAAAGGAAGAGCTCCCGTGGCTGGGGTGGGCCAGATGTGACTGATCATGTCAGTCTTCCTAACCATGTTATTACTAGTAATGACTAACTACTAGTTAGCTATACATTACTCAAAAGAATGCTGAGCTCCCTGGATTTTAAATCTGGTACACACAACGTTAATTACATTATAGATCGGAACTACTTGGTTAGCCAAATTTTACTGCTCAAAGTCGTGGTGTAGCATCTAATAGTAGCTGGAAATTAAGTATATGTATTTTTATTTTCCCATTGCTATTATCATTAAGTAGCTACGCTGTTGCTGTATCAATGAATAGACCTGTACGGTCATTTTTGCTCTAAGCCGTTCCATGAAGCACAGGATCATGTTATGAAGCGTAGATTTAAGAAGACTAAAACAGTGACTCCGATTTTATTTCCCCAGTCCAAGCTAAAACATCACATGAGAAGGGTTTTAAGTTAAAGCGAATACTTTCTTTATCATTCTTATTTGCACCAGATGTCAAACACTGAGTTTGCCGATATAAGCAGAAGTGTACACAAATCAATAAGGAACAGTCTTCACCTCTCCCCGAAATGACCAGTCAAAGCCAAATTAGATTGGGAGATCACTAGGGTGCAAAGCCGACCTCCAATTAGGTTTCCATCAACATCTGCTGTCAAGTCAGAGCTCTGTGGATCCAAATACCACTGTCCCTGCCCCCAGCATACCAATTTCTGCTTGATCCCCTCTTGAAGTTTTAGATATCCTCCTACACATTGCATTTCTATCTGTATTTTAACCAATTGCTTTACTGGGAGCTCTCAGCAAACATACAAAAGTCATTACAGTATAGACTCAGTTACAGGTATGTTAAATGTGTAAATAGATTATACAAATTATATACGGGCACACATCATAGATGTGAAAGGGACACATCATACATGTGAAAGGGATACGTCATACATGTGAAAGGGATACGTCATACATGTGAAAGGGATAAGTCATACATGTGAAACGGATACGTCATACCTGTGAGATGGATACGTCATACCTGTGAAAGGGATACATCAGTGTTTTATACCGACTTAAGGCCTGATTCAGAGATGTATGCAAACCTGGTGGTGGGAGGTCCCGCAAGCCGGCACGCATGCCCCCAAGCCGGCCCCGTTTTCTGGGAGTGCAGAGGCAGGATTTATTGGCCTTGCAAGCGGGCAGGAGGTGGCCATTCTGAGTAAGATTAGGCTTACTCAGATGGCCACGATGATGATCCGATCCTGCGTCGGCAGGAGGCGGCCATTCCGAGTAAGATTAGGCTTACTCAGATGGCCACGAATTTGCCTTAATGCAAACTTTTTCCCAAATGAGGGCGTGTGTGGTATAAGAGATAGACAGTAATTAGATAGACAATGCCTAGATAGACCCCAGATGTTAGACAGTCAATAGGTCGACAGGTACAAAAAATCTACACACTAAAAGGTCGACATGTAAGTAGGTCGACACATAATTTTTTTGTTTTTTAGCCCTAAATCTTCACCCTAACTCTAACGCTAACCCTCCCCTTGGTGCCTAGACCTAACTGTCATGGTAGGTCCCTGTCCCTAACCGTCCCTTCTAGTGCCTAACCCTCCGGTAAGTGCCAAACCCTAACCCTCCCTCCTGGTGCCTAACTCTAACCATCAGGGTAGGCGTCTGACACTAACTGTCCCTTCTAGTGCCTGACCCTAACCCTCCGGTAAGTGCCTAACCCTAACCCCTCCCTCCTGGTGCCTAACTGTCTTGGTAAATGCATAACCCTAACCCTACAGTAAGTGCCTAACCATAAAAAAAAAAATCATGTGTCGATCATTTTTGTGTCAACCATTTTCATATCGACATTTTGACCCTGTCGAACATTAGTACAAGGCGAAATTCTTACATGTCGACCTTTAGTGTGTCGACCTTTTGTACCTGTCGACCTATTGACTGTCTAATATCTGGGGTCTATCTAGACATTGTCTAACTAATTACTGTCTACCTACAGTCCGGAACCCATGAGGGCTGCCATGTTGCGCTCTCCAACACTGTGCTATGTATATACTATCAGCAAAGGAAACTACTGTATATGGTAAGGGAAATGCTTGGAGCTGCTAATATATATTATTTAAAGGCCCTCCACTGAAAACTTATTTTAACTTCCATTTCATGTCAGAGCCCCAGCAGATCAAGAGAACTTGGTCCACACCAGCGCGGTGACAGCCCCTGCACCAGCGCTGAAAATCAGTAGCAGCTGCACAAGTTTATATAATGCCATTGCATGGCAGCTAACACCAGCATTGACAGAGCAGCAAGTTCTTTCATTAGTAGACGAGTTAACGAAGTATAGTGCTGGTGATGGTAAGGCCCCCATACACGGTGCGATATGCACCTTGCGATGCGACTTGCAATCTGCCATATTGGGCGGTGCCCACACACTGAGCAATCGGGTGGCCGCCCGCCCGATATGTTGTCACCCCCCTCCCCACCCACATAGCGCTGCATGGGATCGTACATCCCATCCCCAGATCAAGTGAACATGCAGTAAGATCTAGAGGTTCGATGTACGACCCCACGGGAGCGCGCACTGGCCGATATCATGCCCACGCACGTACGATATAGCAGCGAAAATCGTACCAATCCGTCGGATCGGCTTCTATACCATACAGTGTATGGGGGCCTTAACGGTTTCCAAATTGCAGGGGGATCTATGGGCTACTACACACATGGGACTCTCGCTGCTCTGCTAGTTGGGGAAAGGTTATATAGTAAAAAAAAATTACTTGGATCGAGTCATCGTTAAAAAGGACAAGCTATATAGCAACATATATATATATATATATTTTCACAATAAATCTACGAAATGTGAGTGTTGGTTCCTTGCACTCACTTTTTTTGGGACAAAAAAAGCAACAAATTATATATATATATATATGTCTGATTGGGATGTAGCTGTGGGGGTGGTGGTTAGGCTTAGGCTGCGGGAAGGGGGAGGTTATGGTTAGGCTGGGGACAGGGTGGCGATATGGGTAGGCACCACTGGGGGGGGTTATGCACTAAGGGGGGAGGGTTAGGACACTAAGTGGGGAGGGTTAGGATTAGGCACTAACGGGGGGAGGGTAAGGATGCAGGAGGGGGAAGGATAGGGATATATATATATATATATCCCTATCCTTCCCCCTCCTGCATCCTTACCCTCCCCCCGTTAGTGCCTAATCCTAACCCTCCCCACTTAGTGTCCTAACCCTCCCCCCTTAGTGCATAACCCCCCCCAGTGGTGCCTACCCATATCGCCACCCTGTCCCCAGCCTAACCATAACCTCCCCCTTCCCGCAGCCTAAGCCTAACCACCACCCCCACAGCTACATCCCAATCAGACATATATATATATATATATATGTATATATATATATATATATATAAGGTCACTATGTCAACTGAAATATGAATCTAAAAAATACCACACCACTAATAGGTATGTCCATATAAAAAATCTAGGGTCCAGTGAGGTGCCAAATTCTGTAGGAAAATCGGTTCCAAACCAAATAATATGATACAATTTAAGGACCTGATTCAGAGCTGCTCGCTAGGATGCGATCGCTTGTAGCTGGCCGATATTTGCATTCTGCGCATGCATCACATTGCTCGTGCACGATCCACTGCGACAGACCGGGAATCATTCGCTCGCTCAGCATAGACAGCCCAGTTGAACGAGTGACAGGAGAGGTCATTTGTGGGTGGTAACAGGGGCGGGCCACTAGAAACGGGGGAGTGGAGGTGCAAACGCAGGTGTGCCTGAGTGTTTCAACGCAGTTTCATAGACGTGCATAATTAACAGGCAACGTCATTAAATACGTCACCAGGATGTATTTCACACTGAAATGATTGCAATGCTTGCAGGCAAGTATAGTCAACCTTAAGCGCTGCGAGGACACCTGATGGTGCTTGATGTACCAATGTTTTAATGCACTTCCTGGAGTTGACGTACGCAAGTGGGTGTCTGCTTATACAAAGTGATCACTCGCCAAGGCATAGTGGGCGTGCTAATGCCTTGCCGAGCGATCACCTGCCTTGCTGGGCGTGTGCTGGATTTACATACGCTGAGAGCGAGCGCATCTAGCGAACGGCTCTGAATCAGGTCCTAAGGCTTGTGTGACAATGAATAAAGCTTGGCATGATAAACGTAATTTCCAGATCTTCATACAATGAAACAGATACGGTAGCTTTCCCAGGTAAGTATACCTCAGAGGACTCCGTGTAGACACAAAACAGGACAGGCTTATCAGTGTACAGATGTGCCATAAACTATCATTCAGCATTCAAATTGTACAGCAGCATAAAACTCACTACTCTATAGTAACAGCTGTAGGTGCCCTCAATTCATCTATATGCCAGCAGTGATCATAGAGCTACTCAGATTTACATCCACATGATGTTGTAATGTGGCTGCACAGTACATGATAACTGCGACCATTTGAGGCCTCATTCTGAGTCGGACGCAGCTGCGTGTGTCTTATGCCGCTATAGCGTCTGCGAGTTTATGCTAGTACCGGTACAAGCCCTTCCCTGGTGTACAGCCATGCGACTGAATGTACAAGGACTGAGACGATCACTTTAGATGCTGAAATACTGCTTAGTACGTATCTGGCACAACTATCGGTCGCACCATCGATACTTGTACCAGGGCCATGTTAGGTGCAGATTTTCCATCAGAGTATGGCCTCTATTGCAACCACTTCTGTTACACTCACATAGCAAGCCCTGAAGATGGTACATCTCAGTGCATCCAAATAGCCACCTCCCAATTCCTGACCAGCAACACCTAATACATTTCTGAAACAGTGCATCTCAATCGGTATTGTGACTCATTTCACACACACCACGGGACTGCAATTTGGACGCATGCGCAATTGAAAAACGTGGACCATTTATGTGCAACATGGACCATTTGGGTGCAATTGAGTCCACTCAATACCGACCCTAATGTTGAAGTACATAGATATAATTGAAGTAGCAGTGGGCGGCTTACCACTATACCGTCCCAGCAGTATGTCTACCAAGTGGGGAAAAATCAGGAAGTAGTCCGGATGATGTTTGGCTAAAATGAAGCGCTACTTTGATAACTCTGACTCTAAAGATTGCTGGCGATTCTGTACTTACAGGAGAGGCTTATACTACTGTGTTCGCAGTTTGCACGTTTACTTCTCTGCCGTAACTGTTGAAGACACAGAGACGAAACGCACTGGGTGGCCTCCAATATGCCATATTGTGTATATTGGCTTGGAGTTTCTGTGATTTTGCCCGGCTTGGTGATATGCACTGGACCACAGCGCTTAGGACCAGTTCCTACTTTATTTAGGGGGGTTGTTTAGGCTTCAGCTCCGGTTGGCACCTTGGTGGTCTGGGCAGCGGGTGGTACACTTTCACAATCACTCTTTACGCATGTGCATCTGCTGTATAACAGCTTCTAGGGACTGCATAAGTTTGCTGCCTCTAAAAGCAATGAAAGGAGGCAATTTAGCACAGGGTGGGCTTTGCAGTGCTAATCGCACTCCGGACTGGCAGTCCCAGGGGACACTGTGGCTAAATTAATCCCCCCCTAGTCCAACCCTACTGATAGGCGCTAGTATCCACAATGGGGGTCCAAGGCTCATTGAGGGAGGTAGAAGATTTTACTCGGGGGGCTGCAGCCCCTAGGTAAAATGAACCACTGTTTGGGACTTTTATTCAGATAAGCCTGCCAACCGTTTAGCATTGTGAACAGATGTGAATAGGATTGTTATAGAACAAATGATGATACAGTGGTCATGCACTAGTGGAGCTTTTTCTTTTTCTGTTTGTGCATAGATGTAATTTTGGTTGTTTTGAAGTTACCGAGAACACCAACAGCTTTAAACATCAGATAAGCAATAATATAAAGTAATAATAAGTCACATATGCATTTGCTGTTGGATTACCTGTGTAAGCCAACACTATCTGTTGTAGAACACACACACATTTAAGACTGCTGTTAAGTGATTAGCCCCCAGCACCATTGATACTAATTAGAATACACTCCCTGTGGCACCGTATCATTAGTGCCACGGTAACAATGAGCTCAGTAAAAGCTACTATATTATAGCCCATTCATTTGAAGAAAGAAAAGGTTTTGTCTAGAATGAGCAATTTAAATAACTAGAATTACTTCACAGTTAAGCACAAAAAAAAAAACCAGGGATTAATATGTTAGTTATATTTTGGATGACAGAGGGCTCACTGTAAAGAAAAGGATTCATCCACTTACCAGCTTGTTCATTCTCCCCAGGAATGTCCTTATAAAATCCTGGAAAATATATAGAACACCAACTTTAGTGACAATACAGATAATTCGCCTGGTATATAAGACAACTATCTTTTAATTTTAAATCAATGAAAGCCAATGGAGATTTTATCTGTCTATATATCTAGAGAATGAATGATACATGGGGGGAGATGTATTATAGCGACACGCATTATGCTGCTATAACTCTTCCTGCTTCGCCTCTCTACCGCGGAGAAGCAGGAAGCACTACTGATGAGATGTATTAACATCTCATCTGCCAGAGTAGGGGGGAGTGAAAACTCCCTCCATGCGGAGATCCCCGCCAGAGCACACAGCACATCAGCCTAATTGCTGATGCGCTCTCTCTGCCTTCCCGGTCGGCTCCACTTGGCAGTGCAGAAATCTCACAAGCATCGCGAGATCTCAGTGCAGCCTGGAGCCCGACAGCCGCTGCCGCAGCAGGGACAGCGCTATCCTTGTAGTGGTGTTAGGGCAACTGATAGTTCATACATTGCTCAGCATATCAGCACCCGTCATTTACCAACCAACCCAAGAACCCAACAATAACACATGGGGGAGAAGCGGCATAACGTGCGCCAATACCTCTCCCCCCCCATATCGCCCCTTCATACGGAATGCGGGCAGGATACCGGCGGGCACTATCCCGCCCGCCCGTATCTCGACACCCACATCCTGACATGGGACTAAAGATGGGCGTCAAAATCCCAGCGCCTATTATTAGCCCCAATACTAAATCTCGACGCCCGGCATACCGAACGAAGGTGAGCCAGACATCTTAGCGTGTAGTCGCGGGGGTTTAGCTTTAGGGACCCCTGGGGGGACTTAGGGTTAGGCACCCTCCAGGGAGGGCTAGGTTTAGGGTGCGGGGAGGGGGGGTTAGGTTTAGACACTAACAGGGGGAGGTTAGGATTAGGCACCACTAAGGATGGGGCTAGGTTTAGGGCGGAGGAGGGGGGGGAAGGGTACTTACCTTTTGTTGTCGGGATTTTGACCCATCAGGCTACCGCCGCCGGCATTACGTACCGGTTCCCTTCATCCATCTCCCCCATTATTAGCTCAGTAACACATAAGCCTTCATATCCTGGCCCACTGCCACACATAAAGGATGAAATTTGTATACAAGGAAAACCTCTGCCAATTTTATTTGTACTTTTTTTTTTTTTGTTCTATTTATGCTTTGTTTAAATCAAATTTTCTTTAAAGCTAACTAAGCAAGTACAATTTATATGACTATGGCGATATTCTACCAGAGACTGTGGATGAGATATAATGGCCATTTCCATATTTGAATACATGCTTTTAAAAACTGTACTACCCTACTCCAAGTATGATCAAAAAACAAATTCAGGGGCTCGGAGGGCCCTGCCTTTCCTCTTTTTGTCTTCATCACCTGGCATGGACATCATGTTGTATATAAACATACAGGTCTGGTTTTCCAGCCTGACCACAAAGCTTGGAATTTCTCATCATTCCAACTACAGAATAAATGGGTTTTGATCATTCTTGCTGTCTGTATTCAGCAAAACACTACTGTATTCAGTTAGAGTTCATTTGATGATACTTCTTTATACCAAGGCCAGCAAAAATCGTGCTCACAAGTGCATTTTCCTATAATGCGGAGAGAATGGTGCATAATTCTCTCTGGTATACATCAGAGAAGAACCAGAAAGTAATGTATCATATTTTATGATGAAATCCGCTACCCGCATTGGTTTTGAATACTCCCGTTCTCATGCTGTAACTGAGGTGCACATAGTAAACTTTATTACCCATGTCCATAAAATCACTAAAATCCTTGTCTCCGCTCATCATTCACAAAGATAATGTAACCGTGAAAGTCTGTATGATATACAAGAACTGTTAACAATCCTTTAGATCCAGGGTACATTTTGAAATGTTAGAAGCAATATTTTGCAGCATGTAAAGGAGCTGAACGGACATAAGCTGATAACATAGCACGCAAGACATTATATAACAGATAATGGGCTGCTTTAGTAACACTGTGGATCTAATTTCCTCCATTTATAGCTAGCATTGTTAATGCGACTTACTTATAAAATAGTACAAAATAGTGCTGAAAAAATGATAGAATTATAACAACCATAAAAATGTGTTTATGGCACATCGATTATATAATAAAAGGAGATATGGAGATATCCAGCTATAATAGACTTTACGTATTTAATGAAGCTTTACTAATTGATAGATGTAGTGGATTTTAGGTCGACCACCAAATGTTGACGTGATCATTCAGCTGTTTTCTTATTTTTACGATTAATTTTAAGGCTCATACACACTTAATGATATCGCTTATGGAGCATATCGTTAAGTGTTTCCCCTGCACTGACGGGCTCAATGTCATCAACGACATTGAACATACAGACTGAATGATATTGTTAAAGATATCGTTCAGTGACGGCACCCTCCCTCATCCCCGTACTTGCAGAACCTGATGATATCTTCAGGTTGCCCTGCAAGTACGGGCGATGAAAGACATTGTTAACGATCCATGGGAGCATGCATCGTTAACGATATCTTGCATGCACTCTATACGATATTGAACGTGATGAACGATAACCATATCGTTATCGCTCAATTTATCGTCTAGTGTGTACGCGGCTTTAGGCTAAAATAAGCAAAACACATTCGGCCGTCGACATTTTAAAGGTCGAAATTTTTTCAATATTGTCATTTTAACATTTTGAATGTCGACACATTGGTTGCCGACTTAAAGTCTATGTTGAAATTCTGATGAAATCTCGAAACTGTCGGTATTCAGAATGTCGACTTTTTATACCATATCTAGTGTACTAATAACAGCCCAATCATGTTGACATTCACCACACCAACATAAGAAAGTCAATATGGTATGAATGTTGACATGACGACTGTCCAGTGGTATACAAGTCGGACATAATGTCGAAAAGTTTAACATGTCGACATTATGCATGTCACTGGTGTGAACGTACACAATACTATCTAATCCTAACTGCAGCCTATGGCAAACATTAGTAATATATACATGCATAATGACAAGATTCAGAATCAGAACCATTCAACATTACAGTGTTGAGACTGTGAAAGTCAATAATATGAATGCATATCCCATCTAGTAATGCGGTACTCGCACTTTTTGAGCTGGGAAAATGTCAGTGTGCTATTACCCTGGCAACAAAGACAGGTGGTTTATAATATAAACATATGGCTGGGACTTCACCTTACTGCATGCACTCGCTGTACACAGTAATATCGGTGGCTGTGATGGCGTGAATGAGTCACTGTGGCCCTGCCTCCGCTGTATAATGACTGCCGGCACTGTAAAGTAGGGACGAGTACAAGATGACGCAATTGAGCGCAAATCAATTATCAAGCAGCATGGACCACCCACTTCACTCTGGAAGTGGGTAGCACCGAGCGGCCACGATAGCACTCGGGGAGACTTACCTGGAGAGTAGGCAAGTAAGAGTATGTCGACAGCATAATGTCAAACATGTTCAGAATGACAATGTCGATAATGCAATTTACAGTGACATCTCACTGTAAGGGGTAAATTCAGCTAGCTGTGTGGGAGGTGGGCTGCTGGTGTAAGTGTGAAAAAACCGCCAACACCACCTCAAGTCGCCCCCTCGCTGACCGTGAAAGTAGTTATGGGTTCCATCCCCCTTTACATGCTTTTACTAGCGTCAAAAAAAATTCCTGTAATAGTAGGATATTTAATGGCAGTAGTAAAGGACGTAATGAGTTCATTTCCCGGTCATGGCCTATCTGAGCAGAGTTTGTATGCTTTCTCAGATTATGTGTGGGTTTCCTTCCACACTCCAAAGCATAGTAGGTTAATTGGATTCTGACTAAAGTAACACTACGCTTATATGGTACAGAGTTTATACTGTTAGCTCCAATGGGGCAGGGACTGATGAGATTGACATATATTTTCTGTACAGTACTGGTTAAATTTATGGAATAATAATAATAATAATAATAATAATAAACTACATTAAAATTCTAACCACCATATCTTATTAAAACTGCACTACCACCCAAGAGACATTTTTTCTAATTAGCTCCTGCCCTTAGCCAAAATCCTGGATCTGCTACTTGCAGCCTTCGTTTCAGGGGCACCCTTAGCCGCGGAGGGGAGGGTTAGGTTTAGATAGCATAGTGAGGTTAGCGTTAGGTTTTTTTTGGGGGGTAGGTCAGGCACCCCTAGAGGGGAGGGTTAGGGTTAGGCACCACAGGGGGGGGCTTAAGGACTAAGGAGGGAGGGTTAGGTATAGGCACGAAGGGGGGAGACTTAGGTTTAAGCACTAGTGGGGAGGTTGAGGGTGTGGGGATTAGGCTACAAGAAGGGATGGTTAGGGGGAGAAGGGGGGAGGAAAAGTATACTTACCCGACCCCTGTTGGGATACCAACCATTAGGATGCCACTGGCGGCATTTTGACAGGAGGCATCCCGACAGCCGGCTTTTCATACAGATTCCTGGCAAGACTGCAAGATAAACGGAGCAGGGAGAATATCCTTGCGCTCCGGCGAGAGGGAGGAGCCAATTAGGAAAAAAAGCTTCCTAGGAGGCAGTGCAGCTTTAAAACACATATCATTAAAGAAAGAATACATCTTTTCTTTTGGTTCGTAAATGATGCATCAGTGGTTTAGGAGTTACCATGCCGGCGCTCAGAATACCAGCAGCAGCTGGAATCCCGATGCTAGAAGCCCGACGGTAAGTATTAGAGTTAGGGGGAGGGATAGTTTTAGGTACTAGGGGGGAGGATTCCTTAGGGTTAGGCAGGCTTTAGGCACCAGGGGGAGGGTTAGTAAGGCTGTGGGGGGGAGGGTTAGGGTTAGGCACTAGGGGGAAGGTTAGAGTTAGGCTATAGGGGGAGAGTTAGGGTTAGGCAGCAGGGGGGGGTTAGGCAGAAGGGGGGGAGGTTTAGGGTTGGGCTACCGGGGGGAGGGTTAGGCAGCAGGGGGGTAGGGTTAGGCTGCGGGGGGAGGGTTAGAATTAGGCAGCAGGGGGGAAGGGTTAAAGTTAGGCACTAGAGGGAGGGTTAGGCAGCAGGGAGGGGAGGGTTAGGCACTAGGGGGAGGGTTAGAGTTAGGCTGCAGGAGGGGAGGGTTAGAGTTAGGCTGCAGGGGGGGAGGGTTAGAGTTAGGCTGCGGGGGGGTTAGGCTGCGGGATTGGAGGGTAAGGCTTACCATACTTACCTTCAAGGTGTCATGGGATTCCCGACCGCAGGGATCCAGGACTCAATCCAAAGTGTGCCAGTGGAGAAGTTACCCATGGCAATCAATCAGCTTCTACCTATGATTTTATAGAATGTACTTGATAAATGCTACCAAAAAAGCTGATGGGTTGCCATGGGCAACTTCTCCAATGGCACACTTCTCTATACATCTGTCCCATTATACACTCCACAAAGTATAATCAGTATCCCTGTCACTTAAGGGGTTAATAACTGGTGACTAATCTCCTCATTGAATAACATCGCAGGGAAACCCTATATCACCTGCAGTTCTCTGTCTTGCAAACCATTCCCTTTCAGACCATTGTTGGGAATAAAAGCCTCTCATTGGACACCGTTTGTTACGCAGAGATACTTAGGTGCTGGGCTAAAATGCCTGGAAAGTGGAGAGTATGTCAAGGAAATCTTATTCTGTTCGCCCTCCCCCGGTTAGGACGTGCTGTGTATTTGCAAACAGTATTAATTCGTGCAGTCTGTGCCTACGAGAAATGTCTTTTCACAAGAGGCATTATTCAGACATCTGGCACGAGTGAGGCTATAATCTCTCAGCATTAGTTGGAGTATTGTGGAGAAACAGATATAGCAAACTTAAAAAAGGATATTTTATGTGATAGTTTTGGACCATTACCTATTACAAATGACAATGTAATAATACTAAAGAAAAGTTACAACATAAATATACTATACCACATTTAAATACAATAAAGTTGAAAAAAAATTATAATCTAGCACAATAGCATGTCAAACTATTCTAGGTTAGCGTGTAATATGACACTTTGGTAAATTACTGACACAAACTTAATTCAGCACTCGGAGCTGTCCAATGAAAAAAAATAAAAAATTATTTGCAGACTATATATAATACTTACAAAAGAAACAATTATTTTCTGGTAATGCTAGAAAAGACTTAATTATATGAAAAAATGGTAGAAAGTATTTGATTGTATTGTCTATAACCAAAAAATATTTCTACCGTGTTTCCCCGATAATAAGACCTACCCCGAAAATAAGCCCTACCCTTACTTTTGAAACCCGGTCCAAAATAAGCCTTACCCCAAAAATAGGACCTAACAAAATCCCCATTTTGAGCTGGGAATGCTTCAGAGCCCAGCGTTCCCAGTCATGCAGTGCGCGGGTGACATCATGACGTAACCCGCGTGCTGAGGATCCTGCGCAGCCGCGCCTGTTGGATCATGTTAGATCCAGTCAGCGAGCAAGTGAGAGGGACATCCCGGACGGCGGCGAGTCAAGTAAGTACCGTACTGTACTGGTGGGTGGGGGATCAATTACAGAGGGACTTGCACTGCAATAACAGAGGCTGCATAAGGGACACTGCTACAGGGGGGGGCTGCATAAGCGGCACTGCTACCGTACAAGGGAGGATGCATAAGGGACACTGCTACAGGGGGGCTGCATAAGGGGCACTTCTACAAGGGGGCCTGCATAAGAGGCACTGTTGTCAATGTTAATTAAAATAAGACCTACCCCGAAAATAAACCCTATGGTGTTTTTTTGACCAAAAAAAAAAAAGACTGTCTTATTATCGGGGAAACACGGTAGGTTCACCTTCCTATGCACAAAGGGCAAATTTTGAGGTGGGAGAAAAAGCAAGAAAGAGCAAGTAACTGTGCACCTGGAGAAAACCATGTTGCACGGTGGTGGGGCAGATTTAGAATGTGCAGAGAGATTTTGATTTGAGAGGGGCGTGTCATCTCTAAATTGCAGTGTAAAAATAAAGCTGTCCAGGATTGCAGCAGCCAGTATTTACCACACATGCAAAAATAATAAGTGTATTTATACCCCTTGCAGTGCAGCATGGTTTGTCCAGGTGCGAAGTTACTTGCTTTTTTTATTTACTCCCACCTCAGAATAAGGGCCAAAGTTACATGGTTTCCACATGACACTGTCAAGGTAATCAAGCAGAGCCAAATGAAGACCAATACTGTTGATTACTTTTACCAAACTGATCGATTGTTTTTTTTTCTAACATGTATATACAGATGCGTCCTCATAACCTAGCCTCAATATGCCATACGCCCATCACGACTAAGCCCCTGCGAGAGGTGTAGTGTACTGTCTTTCTTTAAATTGTGCGTCTTATAAAAAGCAGTGAAACACCACTCAAAAGGGGCAAATCAGCGCGATGTTGAATAGCAGGAAGGAGTACCCGGAGCCATTCAATCGACAGCACTGTTTAGACTGACTACAGAAATCCGACTTAAGTGCCAACCGCGATGCTGTCTTCTGGCCTAGCGTGGCACTAAGAGCCTCGCGGCCGACACTTTAGTCAGAGAATGTCGGTTAGCATGACTTAACACCCAGCTTTAACAGGAATTCTCTGACTTAGAGCTGTATTCAATTTGAGCAGACCCGCGATACTTTTCCGCCTCCCGGACTTTTCGCCTACATCGCGTGTTTTGCAGGCGGAAAAGTATCACGCACGTGCCCACGTATCCCCGTATTCAATTTGAAAGTACGCGAAAATGGGACCTGGCGAAACTTATACAAGTGGAAAGTCCTGTCAGATTTGGGGAAATCAGCCTGACACCCCCCAAAAGATGCTCTGATATGGGGGTTAGCTATGGTTACCCACGATTTGGCTTGCTGAAGGTATTTGGTGTTTTTAAACGGGCTCACTAGCTGCTAAATAGCGTTTAGTATTCAGGAGGGTTTTTTTTGCAGAAAATAATTTATCCCAGCAAATTTGGGGGCCAGCATATTTTAAATTTGCTAAAGTTAAGTTTAAAAAAAATCAGGAAAAAGCCACCTGCCACAAGCCCCTGCAATGAAAAAAACCACCTGGGGCATACTTAGGGGCCCCCCTAGAGTCTAGTTCGCTAGTTTTTAACTTTGTTCCCCAACATTATTTTTTTTTCGCCCCCAAAATGAAAGTGATTTTTTGGGGTGTTCTTAACTGTTTTTTTTTTATTTTGGATGCAGTTTACCTTTGGGGTACTGTCTGAAGGCTGCATGGGGGTGCCCGCAACGTTGCACCCAAAATCCCAATTCTGCACTTTTTTCCGCCTGCTGTTCATTTGCGAAAATTTTCCGCTTATTACATTGCATTGACTTTCCGACTAGGCGGAAAGTCTTTCAAATTGAATACGGCGATACTTTTCCGCCTGGCGAAATGACGTCATCGGTGATACTTTTTCGCCAATTCTGACTTTTCACTCCAAATTGAATACGGGCCTTAAATGGTTTTAGTCAGACTTAACAGCGCAGTGAATGGAATAGCTCCTGAAACTTCTTCCTGGCACTATTAACATAGGGCTGAATTGAATCGCACCCAAAGTGTACTACAGACTCTGGGCACAAAACAGCCCGCAGAATCCAGCACTTAATTTCTAGGGTCAATAATTATAATAACTGTAAAAGTCAAATAGAGTTGATTGGATGTATTTGTCCTTTGACATCTATATGTAAGGAACACTAAAGAAGGACAATTTTGCAAGATAGATAGTTGGTGGATATGTAATTCCAGTAATACCAAAATGGTCATAACCATGATAAGTTATCACCCCCAGATCCAACAGACATGTGCGCTACCATACTTCCTGACATCTCAGATTCGCTTCCCAAGAGTAGCCCGGGGAGGAGAAGCAGGCGGGCGCGGTTGGGGGCCAGACGGGTTGTGTCATTAAGCCCTGCCTGTCATTAAGTCCCATCCCCTTGCGGAATTTGCAGCAAATTATGCATATTTAATTAGGGGACGGGGCTAAATAACGCGATTCTCATAGAATGGCGCCATAAGAACCCGCCGCCTACGCATGTACCCGGTGATCCCCGGAAATATTCTCCCCACTAGGATGTGGGCGGAATGCTGGAGAAGTACCTACACTTCCGGGGGAGCGGGGGGGTTACCTGAAAAACCGGGAGCCTCCCACAGGTTCTGGGAGGGTAGGCAAGTATGGCGCTACCACACTACTTAAATGAGACTTTCTCTACGAGTATAAGTTTCAGCACAATATAATGGAGCATACATACACGGTCAGATCTGTCAGATGAACGATTTGACCAAAGATTTGAACGATTGAACGATTTTTTGACTGCATTAAAATCAATGGAATCGTCCAAGTCTGACTGCAAACACATCAGATGTCAGATATCGTTATCTGACCATTGGGAACGCGCATCGTTCAAAGGGTTCAAAAATCTGACATATCTGACAGATATGTCAGATATGTCAGATTTTCCTTCACATATGAACGATTTTTTTAAATCGTTATCGTTCAGATCTGAAGAAAAATCTGATCATGTGTATGCACCATTAGTCCAAAAGTGAATGGTTTAATATATATTATGGGGAGAATATGCCAGTTCTACTTTTACATAACAGTTTATTATAGGTCATATATTACTACTCTAGGAAAGGTTTTGGAAAAGGAAATAGTTTAAAAGCGTGTCCTAATTTAGGCTAATTAAAACACATTTTAATTATTTTCCCAACAATTTAGCAGAGGTGAGATAAGCAAATGATAAAAAAAGTGTATATTATTAATAGAACTAATTTATTGAATGAGAATTTTTTATCATAATAATACTTATATTATCATTATAACATACATAATGTGAATTCCCGCAAATGTTAATAATGTAAATATAGTGAGAAATGTAAAGATGTTGTTACAAATTGCTTTTTTTATGTATATAAATCACAGTGGCAGGCTATACGAAGAATCTTTTTAATTGCCATGTTCTTTAGTTTGTTTCTTCAGGCTGTTATTAAAGATTTATTATTTTGCACTGTCATGTGACTACCATGGTAACCACAGTCGCACGCACATGATGTAATGAGCGGCTCATTCTACTCTGTAAAATCCTAGGAAACAATAATACATGCTTATTAGGTATATAACTTGCTATTTAAATAAATAAAAAACAACCAAGAGAGATTGCAGCTTTAAAGCAAAAAGAATAACTTGGCAAAAGAGAAGAACAACGAAACTACAAAAACATACCAAATGTTTAATCTATTAGCAGCTACTTTGCTGGCTAGGTAAGTAACCCATTATGGTAACATGCTTTACAAGATCCTTTGGCCATGAAAATGCTAAATGGAGAATATTTATAGCAGCCTGCTATAATCTAGCCCTCATGTGGCAATCTATACAGGAAACATACAAACAACATTCTCCAAGCAGAAGTCCTTGACCTTCTCTCCTGTGTTGCCTTGAAAGTCGCCTCATGTAATCTTTGCTTTGAAACACTAGCTCACCGTACAGGCACATAGGCTAAAATGCCCTAAACTACTGTGCCATCTCCACCTGTGGTCCCATTTTTACCAAAAACTAGTTCAGCAATCATAGGTTGGGTATATTTATTTAAAAAAAATAAGCACCTAAAAAAACCTTACAATAGCAAACCAAAACCAAGCAAATAAAAAAAAAAATGGCACTAAAAAGAAAAATATTCGCAGATTTAAAAAAATCTGCGCAAAATTGCCATCCGGCCTAAAGATTTATGTACTTATGTTATGTATTTATTGGCAGCGCACACATACAAGACAAGTAATCGCATAGAACAAGACTCTCTTGCCAGAAAATGTGCTAGAACTTTACCAATAGTAAACAGTGCATCTTTGGGACAGTTCCCGGTGACCAGCTGTCCTCATGAACAAGACGCACTAGTACAAACACTGAACGCTTCCACACAGCTGTATATCTAAAACTGTTCTATATTAAAGTAAAATGGCAAATTTAACAAAATACATAGCACGATAAAGAAGCATAAGGATGTCCGTGCAATGTTCAGCATTAAACACGATCTCCCAGTACTTTTCCAATCTCTGTTTCTTTAGGTTTATGCTTTCAAGTGCCTTTATAAAAGCAAAAATGATCTGAAAAACAAATATAGTAACCTCACCGAACATCATCTTGGCAGCTCTGTGGGTGCAATCATTGTGCTATCCTCAGCAGCTCAGTCCTGAAAGCCCATTCAAACAATATCACTGTGCATTGTGAGTTTGGTCTGTTACACTGGGCACGCTTCCAGCTCCACCCACACATCTGTAGCACTCCTGATCCCGACACACGCCATTCTGCTAATACTCTCCCCCCCCTCCAGTCAAAAAGAACATATGCTAATTACAGAAGGGAGCTGGGAAGGGTAGCTTGCTCTTCATGCCCCTCCAGAGTTTATATTACAAGAACATACTTTGATGGGTTATTCATCCATTGGCGCTGGTAAAACCAGTAGAAATTCATGAGAAAAAAAAAAATAGTGCGCATTAAATGTATATTAGGGTTCCTTTTATAACGCGTTTTCTGTGTGGGTTTGGTGCGCTACACTTTTACGGACACACTCTATCGTGCTGGTAGAGTGCATTGAAACACATGATAATTAGGTTATACAGAGTCATAAGAAGAACATGCTGTCAAATTTTGAGAGAGCCCTAAGGGTTCAATGAGCCCACAAGGAACCATTCATCTTATTTTTAACGCACGTTTAGGTGTTAGCGCCTGCACACTAACAGCGGATAGATCTAAATGAACCCTGAACTAGAAGAGGGCAGCAATGCTAATTTACATTCTTTGTTGTACCTGTAGATAGGGTATATTGAGTTACATCATCTGCTTAGGTGCTGAATGACAGCAGCCAATTAGTGAAATGAAAAAAATATTTGTGATACAGCCGACATCTCATACTTACGACTCCAATGGCCGGGAGGCTCCTCGATTCCCGGCGTTGGTAAAATGAGGAATTAGGGCAATACATCGCAGATGATGGATCCCATTACACCTCAACATATATCTATACAGTGTACAAGAAAACATATTAATCAATCAACATTACGGGCCGTATTCATTCAGTTAGCCGCAATATTTTCGCGGCCGACAGCGGAATCTAGTTTCCACCTACATCGCATGTTTTGGGCGCGGATACTTATTCGCCCTATTCAATTCCAAAGGACGCGAAAACGCATCCCGGCGATACTCAAACAGGTGAAAAGTGCTATCAAAAATGTGGAAATCAGCTCGACACCCCCCAAAAGATGCATTAACATTGGGGATCTAAATAGATGTCCCCGAATAGCCCTACTGAAGCTATTTGGGGTACTTAAGTGCTGTCAATTGCCTCTAATTAGCGTCTTTGCACAAGTGATGAAGAATCGCATTCGGAAGGGTTTTTTTTGGAGAAAATAAGTAGTCCTGTCAAATTTGGGGTACTTGAAAATGGGTTCTAGCATGGTTTTAAAATCGCAAAAGTGAAGTTTTAAAAAAAGTAAAAAAACGCACCCACAGCAAGCACCTGCAATCCAAAAAATACCTCCCCAATATTTGGGGACCCCACAGAAGTCTATTTCGCTAGTTTTTAAGTTTACCCCCAACTTTGCACTTTTTCACCCCCAAAATGAGAGTACTTTTTTGGGGTTTTCGAAAGGCTTTTTTTATTATTTTTTTGACACAGCTTATCTTTGGGGGACTGTCCCAATGGTGCAGGGGGTTTCCTGAAGTCTGCACCCCAAAATCAAAATTCTGCACTTTTTTCCTGCCTGCTATTCATCGGCGAATCTTTTTCGCCTATAACATTGCATTGACTTTCTGCGAACGCAAAAAGTCTTTGCAACTGATACTTTTCCATGGATTCGGACTTTTCGCCACTAATTGAATACAGCATCATACTGTATATCAGTGGTTCCAAATTACGTTCCACCTCTGGCAGCCCGTTTTGTGTTATTCGTACCAACATTTTGTAATGAATGCAATAGCTATTAGATAGAATGTTTAGGAGCTATATATAAAAAGTAATAGGTGTGCTATAACCAATTTTTTTTTTTTTAAAAGCCACAAGAATAATCGGAATTGCACATATATTTCTTACATATTACAAATTACGGAACATGTAAATTGGACAGTAAAACTATAGCCCAGATATGCTTTATGTTACTGGGATACAAGGAAAGAATTTTCATTTTGTTATCTGGGTCCTGCTGTGATGCATGGGGATTGTATTTGTACTATATTTGATAAAGTCGGGGAGTGCTATTGATACAATACAAATGCAGGTAAACCACAAGGACTGCAGTGAATGTGTAAAGCCTGTACTGTATATATGCGAGAGCTAGGTTGTACCCAAAGGGGTCTATTTACTAAGCAGTGTTAGGAGACAGAATGAAATGTGATAAGAAAGTGATAAGGTGCCAGCCAATCAGCTCCCAACTGTCATTTTTCAAACACAGCCTGTGAGATGACAGTTGGGAGCTGATTGGCTGGCACCTTATCACTTTTCACTCTGTCTCCTAACACTGCTCAGTAAATAGATCACTAAAACTTGTTGCATATTTTCACGTACAGGGACTAAACAATGCCTTCATGTGTACTTCTCAGGTTTTAGTCACAGATGGCTGTGGTTACGCATGGTGAGACCAGGCACACTTACCAGATACTTGAACCCTCTCCTCCGAGACACAATAGCACACGTCTGCATACTTATGTTTGAACTAAACTTTCTATCATCTGGGACTAAATTAAATGGAACCAAACAATGGGTAGGAACCACCCAAGCTGCAGTTACTACCTGTTAACATATTCTGCTTTTGGTTTGCAAGGTATTTAATGACTAATCGCCATCTGTCTGACATAGAAGTCTAATTAGTGCTTTGAAAAGTGGACATATTTGTTGTGGGGAGAAATGTATCAAGCCTTGGAGAGAGATGAAGTGGCGAAGTTGCCCAAACCAACCAATTAGCTTCTAAATGTCAATTATCTAGCCAAGTCTTTGAAATGATAGAAGCGGATTGGATGCTTTGGGCAACTACTCCAATTTCTCTCTCTCCACGATTTGATACATCTCCCCCTATAAACTCTGCTACAAGAGTGAGACTAATGGCTCATATATCTATACATCTTTTAATATTTCAAAATACATAGATCAAAACAGGTAAACATAATTAACGTAGTTTACCAACATCGATGTAAACAATTCATAGAAAATATAACTATTATATAATATTATTCTTTATATTTATAAAAACGCCTTTCTGTCAATAGGACACAAATCACTTTACATCTTTGCCGAGTGTGAGGTGTGGACAGATGCTGCTGTATGTAATCATTCACATCAGATCCTGCCCCAATTAAGTTTACAGTCTACTTAAGGTCCCCATACATCTGCTATGGATCGCCATGATGTCGCGATGGGATCGGAAATGCCGACGAGTGGCCATCGATGTTCAGCGATCCGTCACAGGATCTGCGCAATTTTACATGGTAAATTTCACCGATGTGCCAATCACGATCATTTTTTGATCGTGATCGGCATATCTGTGAAATCCAACATGTTGGATTTCACCGACCCTGTGATGCCGAGTTGCAGGATCGCGGCGACCCGTCGCAAATGTATGGGGGGCCTTTATTTGAATTTGCAGTATAGGTGCTTTTTTATTCCTTCCCTCATCGGTTCTGCTTTTTTTGAGGCAGAATGGCTTTAGCCAACACTCATGGGGCACGTGTACTAACAGTTATTTAATTGCCTCCTTTTTCTTTCTTTTTTTACAAACTTTTGGGGCCTGTTTACTAAGCCTTGGAGATATAAAGTTGATCTAGATAAAGTACCAACCAATCAGCTCCTAACTGTAATTTTTCAAACAGCCTGTAACATGATAGTCAAGAGCTGATTGGTTGGTACTTTATCTCTCTCCAAGGCTTAGTACATAGGCCCTGATTCAGAGCCGGAAGTTCTGACAGAGCGCTCGCTCTGAATCAGGGCCGTCCTTCTTCATTTTTAGAGCGGCCTCCTGGCCGCTCATATAGCTGTGGGTGACCACCCACAGCTATAGCGAGCGGCTAGGAAGATGGTCTTGCGACGAGACCCTTGTGGTAGGGTCTCGTTGCTGCAAGATCTGGAGTGCTTTCGGCTCTATCAGAGCCGAGAGCACTCCCACTGACATCACTTGTGATGTCAGTGGGGCCGGCCCCAGACGGTAGGCGTTCCCATGGGAACGCCTCCATCTGGGCAGCCACGCCCCCGGCACGCCCACCAAAGGGGACGTGCTGTCACTCACCATCGACAGTACGCTCCCTTTGTAGTGAGACCCGGAGCGACGGCTTGCCCGTCGCTATCTGGGTCTCGCGCATGCGCACGACGGAGCCGCCTCCGTCGTGCGCATGCGCACTGGGCCAACATCGACCCGCTTGCGAGCGGACCTGAATTAGGCCCATAGACCCCTGTTGTAATACTTAAGTGTATCCCTTAACATAGTAGAGTCAGCCATTTTATTGGTTGAACCAAAATTCAGGAGAATGAAGCTCATGAAGTAATTGGAAACCTATTGCGAACCATTCTAAAGGTGGCTAGACACATGGCGATCTGCACACGATCGGCCGATGTGTACGATTTGTGTACGATTTCCTTTGAAACTCTCCCCGGCAGCTCAGCACACGATCTCAACACAATTTGGTGTCCAATCTTCATACGATATCTCCTGCATCCAGACTTTCACAGTGCATCGCCTCCTAGATTGTCAGATCTGCCCTACTGCACGGCAGCTCTGAAGAAGCGATGTGCGTTACTGCGGGAGCGCGCATTGCATCGTGATCGTGAGTGGGGACTCACGATTTACTCAGGATTTGGCCATATTTTACATGATCTGTCCTTCCAATGTGTCGGAATGGGCCAGATCGGGTAAAATATCGCTTGAGACACAGAGGGGAGGCATCCATTTTGCAGGCTGAACCAATATTCCTGATATTGCAGCTTATTAATGTAATCTAAAACAGTGACAACACCCATTCCCCTACATTCCAAGGCACAAAATCAGGATAAAACAGACACATTTTCAGAAAATCTTATGAGAAGTGTTAATGCTACATATCACTGGCAAAAGATATATTTAAAATGCATAGTAATGATGGTGGAACAGCTTCAACTGCCTCAAAATCCAGCAATCTAAAAACACATTGTAACACGCGCAAAAATGCTAAGAGGAGCTCACTTGGAGCAATGATTTTTTTGTGCGTCGCATTAATTTTCATGCATTTAACTTTCATTACAAAATGCAAGTGAAATGGTGAAATATAAATGCAGAATTCTAATGGCAGCGAGTATGTAGCCCAAATATCGTTTAAGACACACAAAAATGTTGCAAATCTGTTTTGTAGGGCAACAATAGCCTTCGGGGACCTAAAGCGACCAGAATAACTACTCTGTGCTGTATTAAGGCTGCAAATATTCCTTGTTTGATATGTAAATGTTGCAATTATAGCTCTCGCATGTCATTTGTATCTTAGCCAAAGCAGATCAAATGATTGAAGATGTTGCAGGACAAATTCGAAATACAATAAAAGGCAAAGCAACAAAAAAAAAAAAGTTTATGCACAACTAAAAAAAATCAAAAGCATACTGCCTGACAAAGTAGAGAATACAGAATTTAGAGGGTTAATCAAATTACGGAGGAACAAGAGAGGCCACCGACTCCCCATGGAGCAGTTTCATCCATAAGCTCCCGGGGACACGAGGAGAAGGTTTAATGATTATTCTGCATTGTCATTGTTTTATTGATTATTGCTAAAAGCAACATTTTAGATTATTCACAAAACAAAAACAGTGGACACCGGATTTAAACACTTTTTTTAATTTAGTTTTTTTCTTTAATGGTGGAAGGTTAAGTAATTAATGGATTCTCCTGACAATTAAACCGTTTTTAGGATTAATTAAAATGGGCAAATCAGTTAATAACGGAAACCACCTTTATATTGCTACTTATATGTGATATTTCTGTTGGCTTGGGTCTGTTTACATGCCGTCCTGCATCTGTTACAGTTAGATCCCCTGTGTTGCAACGTAGTACAATAACTGCAGTAATGGGGGGGGATTATGCTCATAGGATCATGCGATGGTATTGGGGGCTGCAGTCGTACTAGTTATTGGTGTTGCAGTCGTCACTGGGAAGTAAGAGCTCCCCCCCCAGAAACGGATTGTCAAATGGGCTCTTGCACGGCTCCCTGTTACAGAACAGTGAGCATATGTGAGAGATTCATCACGCCACCGTCAGGTACTTAATATTCATGAACCCGGCTGTTGCATCAAGATGTCGCCGCCCACCACTGGGTCTGATGGGGACTCAGAGAAGGGGGAAGTGGAGAACTTAAAAGGTTTACTATACGAGTGTCTTTACTTATTGACAGGGCAGGTGAATTAAAACAAGGAGACCTAACGGTATGTAACAGAGATTTCTGCAATTATTTCAATGAAGATGAAGTTGCATAGAAAGAAAGAAAATAACAGTATAAACTTAGATTTGTAGACTCTTTGGGGCTATTTATTAAGCCATTTCTGATTGAGGTTAGTTAGTATAATGTACCATTTATGTAATGTCATGGCCATGTGCTGTTTATCTCTAGTGTGAAATATACAGAAAAATAAAAACGGATATTGCAATTGAAAAACTTGGATACACTCATTTGAGGTTTGGTCAATGACCAGAGATGAAATTCTGCTCTTATCATGTAAGGGACAGACTAGATGGGCCAAGTGGTTCTTATCTGCTGTCAAATTCTATGTTTCTATCCAAGTAAAAAGATTGAAGAAAACATAAGACGTGAAAGCGTTATCGGGAGACCTTCACTTGAGTATTTGCAAAGTTGATTAGCTTTTAGGATGCCTGGCTCCATATTAGCTTTATCTAAAACACTTGACATCTGAGTCAATGTGGTCTGCAAAAGATCTTCGTTTATTACATTACTAAACAGATCACAGGCTTTTCTTTGAATTGATTGGAGATTTTACCAGCTCAATTAAAAGGCAGCATTCTAATTGTACAATTGATCAGTACAAGTACTGTATCATAAAGCATAGAAAACAGCTGCACCCAGGCATAGGGAATCCAGTCACAATGTCAACATTCAAAATGTCGACATGTTTAAAATGTTTTTCAAGAAGCGAAGAGAAAGTGGTCCCTATATAGGAGTGCATCTATGATTGCATAGGTGTATTCATTATAAAACTTAACCTTTATTAAATAATGTTAATAAACATATAATTCTAAACAGATTCAGCAAAATAAAATGGGTATAGATAAGTTAAGAAAAGAAAATGAAAATTAATGCTATGATTATCACTATGTCCCGTTGTTTAATATGCTGCTTATATAGAAATTATCTTGTATCTGGCCAACAGTTACATACAAATGTATTCATCTCTGTACATAAAAGGATCGTCAATACATCAGGGAGTTAATAGTTCATAACATATAAATATCCCCACAGGTTTTAAAGTTTGTTACAGCAGTGTATGTGAAGAGATATAATGTCTCATATTCCATCCTCATAAATTCCTGAAACAGTGTGTCTAATTATTATTGAGACTTCTCAATTATTGTACGCACTCAGCTATTCACAGTGCTGTTTGTTTCAGTATTTATCTACATATACACTCTCATACAATATAAAATACTAGATGAGGGAACTCAATTTATTATTTTCATTGATTAAACTTTGTTGTTTGTGCTATCAGCTGTTTAATGAGAGCTTTATCATGATAATATGGATTGGAAAAGCTGCTGCATTAACTCTTTTATTAACAGCTCCGTGTAATAACTATTCAGTAGATTGCAAAAGCTGCTGCATTCATTCTTTATTGACAGCTAAGCATAGTAGCTTGTTCAACAGATTACAACTTTACTACAGCCGTTATCTATCAATAGTATATTTAACATTACTAGTCCATGGCTATATTAAATGTAATAACATCGCTCTGATGTCAGTCCTCCACCGTACTTAGTATAACATATATTTTCAAGTGTTACATTCACCCTTTTGACAGTCCTGTATACTAACAGTTCTGTTAGCAAGTCGTGGGGACACCGCAACTGTAATTAGTTTACAGCGTGTCTCATATCATTACACCCCAGCTAGGTTAGGTATGTTAGCATCGCTCTAGTATGGATGCCCAGCCGTGGTTAGTATATCATGCGCTAGTATGCGCTACAGTTCTTAGGCTAGTAACAGATCTATGGCAGCATATACATTTATTCGGGCATAATTTGGACAATCACAGCTAAACGCCAATGCACGTTTCGCTGTAGCTTTTTCAAAGAGGCAAGCCGAACGCTGCCTATACCGGTTCTTTTATAGATTGAACCTCCAATCCCTGCACAGTATTATTTAAAAAAAATGCAGTCCATTTTTATGATTGGTTATCCTGTAGTTCATTGTGTTTATATTCCAATTGATTCCTTCTATATCAGTATAATCCATAGTCAGACATGTCTAAAATAAAATCCATCACTAAACTGAGATATATATATATATATATGAATAAATTCATACATTTATATCTAATATGTTATATAATAGCCAATATTTATCATTTTATTTAACAATATTAATATATCCTAAATAACTTAAATTCTATCTATTATATATTTATTCACATTAACAATTTATAATGACATATAACTTTTATTGTGATAACCATTGTTCAATGAATGAATATCAAAATTAGATATTATACTAATATATCTTAAAAATCGTGTAGTTTATTATATGTAATATAAAAATAAATAAATAAAATGTAGACAATAACATATATTATAAAGATTGTGAAATATATTATGTGAAATAAATATTGTATATTACAATTAAATAGTGCTTTATACATAATTCAATAGTAGAATATTATAGTGACTTAAATTAAATATTAACTATTAATGGGTTAGTGTCTAAAATTAACCAGTGAAACATAAATATATATATATATATATATTTAAAATGTTGACATCGTAAGTCGACATTAATGCATCATTGCAGATAGGATTAACTAAACGCCGACATTAAGAACATGTACACATTCTCATGTCAACATTATGAATGTTAAATAATATAACAAACCCGGGCACAGAAGACACCTATCAATGACTGGGCTACATGCACCCTTTTTTTTTTTTATACTATTCTCCATTTCTCATACACACCTAACATAAGTTAACATCATGTAAAGGGATACATGAAAAATAAAATTTTTGAAAACAATTGTTGTACCAAATGAGAGACTACATGCTTATCTTTTTCTCTGCGTATTTTTGAAAATGATTATTTTTCCATCTTAGTGCATCCAATTTTATAAAAGTGATTTTGTAATTAGTCAAATGCAGAATGATCTGAAAACATATTAAATGCAGTTATTGTGATAAAAACCAAAAAAATCACATTGTAAACACGAGAGTGTACACAGCCTAAAGGTACATACTTATAGGGGGTTGACTGGTAAATAAAATGTAAAACCTTAAGCAAACCTCAAAATAGCATCTACTAATCATTTTAAGAGACTGGTGTTATCTTGACTCACAACATTTTAGTGAAAAGCAGGACAGAACCAGCCAGGGTTGTTATATTTTAGATTGGTCTGGTGATAGTTAGCCTTAAAGTGCATACACACGTAACGATTTTGTCACCGATTATCTGTCAGATTTGTGTAGTGAACGATTTTTACAACGATGAATGAAAAATGTTCCTTCCCTTAATGAAAATCATTA
Source organism: Taudactylus pleione (assembly GCA_031769625.1). NCBI lineage: Eukaryota > Metazoa > Chordata > Amphibia > Anura > Myobatrachidae > Taudactylus > Taudactylus pleione. The sequence continues at coordinate 1,523,136 of JAUIMM010000109.1, forward strand.
TGTTGGACAGTCTGAAATTAACTACAAACGGGAGCGCACCTGAACGATTTTCGTTCATTGTTATAACTGAAAAACTGAACGATTTTTGGAACGATTGAACGATAACAATGTCGTTATAGTTAAATCGTTCAAAAAATCGTTACGTGTGTACGCACCTTTAGGATTTGGCTGCAGGAGGAGAGGGAGGGTTAGGGGTTACAGTTAAGGTGCATACACACGGTACGATATCTATAAACGATATGAACGAAAACGATACAGTTCAACGATATAGCGTTCATTTTTATGCAGTGAATGATCAACGATGAGCGTTCCCGCATAAATGATATCGATATCTATGATCCTTTCATGCAGGCCAACTTGCACGATATTGTCAACTTTGCCTGTTCAGAGATGTGGCAGGATTACTTCACTGAAAGATATCTTTCAAGTCGTTGGTGGTACAGATCGCATCGTGTGTATGCTTACCTAGTTGGGTCGAGATTCTGACTGTCAGTATTATGGCCGCCAGCATCTTGACTGCTGGGATGCTGTACCCAACCTGATCAAACAGGTGCTCTTGGTCCAATTCTGATGAAGTTAGCTGTCTTTTTTTATTTTTATTTTTTTTTTAAATAACTTTATTGAAAATTTTACAATACAATACAAAAAATGATGTAAAAGAAACACTTAGAAAAGGAAAAAGTAAGATAATAAAATTGTACCACGATGGCAGAAGCAATACCTGGGCAGTTAGGCAGGCAAATTAGCAACTATGTAATATATTCCAGGAGTGTAATAACAACATAAGATAACTGTCAGTGATTAACAGCAGCAATCCCGGTGACATAATGACTTGTGTAATTGCAGTAAGATGATGCTGTGCAAGGGAGGTCTTCATTTTAAGCTGCACATATTTAAACATACAATTTCTTTCCTTTAAATGTGCTTCTCTATAGATCTAAAACATTTCACTGTTTATTATACAACTGCTGACTCCTAACTTTTAATTGATTACACTAGGCCTCATCTAAAGAATACCAACAATGCATTGTTTTGCTCGCAGAGCTAGTGTTAAAGAAAGCTGGCTACAAATGTTGTGCTAATTTTTATTAAATATTGGAGAGCGCTATAAAAGGCGTGTAAATGCCAGACTTTGTGCATGCAAATAAAGCACATTGGAAGAATCACAGAGAGAAATATCAAACATAGGGCCTAATTCAGACCCGCTCGCGAGCGGTCGATGTTGGCCAAGTGCGCATGCGCACGAGGGAGCCAGCTCCGTCGTGTGCATGCGCGAGACCCGGATAGCGACGGCCAAGCTGTCGCTATGGGTCTTGCTACAAAGGGGGCGTGCTGTCGATGGTGAGGGACAGCACGCCCCCTTTGGTGGGCGTGCCGGGGGCGTGGCTGCCCAGACGGAGACATTCCCATGGGAACACCTACCGTCTGGAGCCGGCCCCACTGACATCACAAGTGATGTCAGTGGGAGTGCTCTCGGCTCTGATAGAGCCGAAAGCATTCCAGGGCTTGCGGCAGACGAGACCCTACCACAAGGGTCTCGTCGCAAGCCCGATGGTCGCGATGGTCTTGACCATCGCGACCATCTTTTTGGCCGCTTGCTGTAGCTGTGGGTGGTCATCCACAGCTATGCAAGCAGCCAGGAAGCCGCTCTAAAATTCAAAGGGATGGCCCTGATTCAGAGCGAGCGCTCTGTCAGAGTGTTTTTAGTAAGGTGGAGATGCAGAGCGCTGCCAAGCAGAGTAATCAGTTAACTATAGCATGGTGGAGAGACACAGTGCTGCCCAGCAGAGTAATCAGTATACTATAGCATGGTGGAGAGGCACAGTGCTGCCCAGCAGAGTAATCAGTATACTATAGCATGGTGGAGAGGCACAGTGCTGCCCAGCAGAGTAATCAGTATACTATAGCATGGTGGAGAGGCACAGTGCTGCCCAGCAGAGTAATCAGTATAATATAGCATGGTGGAGAGGCAGAGCGCTGCCCAGCAGAGTAATCAGTATACTATAGCATCGTGGAGAGGCAGAGCTCTGCCTAGCAGAGTAATCAGTATACTACAGCATGGTGGAGAGGCACAGTTCTGCGCAGCAGAGTAATCAGTAAACTATAGCATGGTGGAGAGGCACAGTGCTGCGCAGCAGAGTAATCAGTATACTATAGCATGGTGGAGAGGCACAGTGCTGCCCAGCAGAGTAATCAGTATACTATAGCATGGTGGAGAGGCACAGTGCTGCCCAGCAGAGTAATCAGTATAATATAGCATGGTGGAGAGGCAGAGCGCTGCCCAGCAGAGTAATCAGTATACTATAGCATCGTGGAGAGGCAGAGCTCTGCCTAGCAGAGTAATCAGTATAATATAGCATCGTGGAGAGGAAGAGCACTGTCCAGCAGAGTAATCAGTATACTATAGCATGGTGGAGAGGCAGAGCTCTGCCCAGCAGAGTAATCAGTATACTAAAGCATGGTGGAGCGGCAGAGCTCTGCCTAGCAGAGTAATCAGTATACTATAGCATGGTGGAGAGGCACAGTGCTGCGCAGCAGAGTAATCAGTATACTGTAGCATGGTGGAGCGGCAGAGCTCTGCCCAGCAGAGTAATCAGTATACTAAAGCATGGTGGAGCGGCAGAGCTCTGCCTAGCAGAGTAATCAGTATACTATAGCATGGTGGAGAGGCACAGTGCTGCGCAGCAGAGTAATCAGTATACTGTAGCATGGTGGAGAGACAGAGCGCTGCCCAGCAGGGCAATCAGTATACTATAGCATGGTGGAGCGGCAGAGCTCTGCCCAGCAGAGTAATCAGTATACTATAGCATGGCGGAGAGACACAGTGCTGCCCAGCAGAGTAATCAGTATACTAAAGCATGGTGGAGCGGCAGAGCTCTGCCTAGCAGAGTAATCAGTATACTATAGCATGGTGGAGAGGCAGAGCACTGCCCAGCAGAGTAATCAGTATACTATAGCATCGTGGAGAGGCAGAGCTCTGCCCAGCAGAGTAATCAGTATACCAAAAGCATGGTGGAGCGGCAGAGCTCTGCCTAGCAGAGTAATCAGTATACTATAGCATGGTGGAGAGGCACAGTGCTGCGCAGCAGAGTAATCAGTATACTGTAGTATGGTGGAGAGGCAGAGCTCTGCCTAGCAGAGTAATCAGTATACTATAGCATGGTGGAGAGGCCCAGTGCTGCCCAGCAGAGAAATCAGTATACTATAGCATGGTGGAGAGGCCCAGTGCTGCCCAGCAGAGAAATCAGTATACTATAGCATGGTGGAGAGGCACAGTGCTGCCCAGCAGAGTAATCAGTATACTATAGCATGGTGGAGAGGCACAGTGCTACCCAGCAGAGTAATCAGTATACTATAGCATGGTGGAGCGGCAGAGCTCTGCCTAGCAGAGTAATCAGTATACTATAGCATGGTGGAGAGGCACAGTGCTGCCCAGCAGAGTAATCAGTATACTATAGCATGGTGGAGAGGCACAGTGCTGCCCAGCAGAGTAATCAGTATAATATAGCATGGTGGAGAGGCAGAGCGCTGCCCAGCAGAGTAATCAGTATACTATAGCATCGTGGAGAGGCAGAGCTCTGCCTAGCAGAGTAATCAGTATACTATAGCATGGTGGAGAGGCACAGTGCTGCGCAGCAGAGTAATCAGTATACTATAGCATGGTGGAGAGGCACAGTGCTGCGCAGCAGAGTAATCAGTATACTATAGCATGGTGGAGAGGCACAGTGCTGCCCAGCAGAGTAATCAGTATAATATAGCATCGTGGAGAGGCAGAGCACTGCCCAGCAGAGTAATCAGTATACTATAGCATGGTGGAGAGGCAGAGCTCTGCCCAGCAGAGTAATCAGTATACTAAAGCATGGTGGAGCGGCAGAGCTCTGCCTAGCAGAGTAATCAGTATACTATAGCATGGTGGATAGGCACAGTGCTGCGCAGCAGAGTAATCAGTATACTGTAGCATGGTGGAGCGGCAGAGCTCTGCCCAGCAGAGTAATCAGTATACTAAAGCATGGTGGAGCGGCAGAGCTCTGCCTAGCAGAGTAATCAGTATACTATAGCATGGTGGAGAGGCACAGTGCTGCGCAGCAGAGTAATCAGTATACTGTAGCATGGTGGAGAGACAGAGCGCTGCCCAGCAGGGTAATCAGTATACTATAGCATGGTGGAGCGGCAGAGCTCTGCCCAGCAGAGTAATCAGTATACTATAGCATGGTGGAGAGACACAGTGCTGCCCAGCAGAGTAATCAGTATACTAAAGCATGGTGGAGCGGCAGAGCTCTGCCTAGCAGAGTAATCAGTATACTATAGCATGGTGGAGAGGCACAGTGCTGCGCAGCAGAGTAATCAGTATACTATAGCATGGTGGAGAGACACAGTGCTGCCCAGCAGAGTAATCAGTATAATATAGCATTGTGGAGAGGCAGAGCTCTGCCCAGCAGAGTAATCAGTATACCAAAAGCATGGTGGAGCGGCAGAGCTCTGCCTAGCAGAGTAATCAGTATACTATAGCATGGTGGAGAGGCACAGTGCTGCGCAGCAGAGTAATCAGTATACTGTAGTATGGTGGAGAGGCAGATTTCTGCCTAGCAGAGTAATCAGTATACTATAGCATGGTGGAGAGGCCCAGTGCTGCCCAGCAGAGAAATCAGTATACTATAGCATGGTGGAGAGGCCCAGTGCTGCCCAGCAGAGAAATCAGTATACTATAGCATGGTAGAGAGGCACAGTGCTGCCCAGCAGAGTAATCAGTATACTATAGCATGGTGGAGAGGCACAGTGCTACCCAGCAGAGTAATCAGTATACTATAGCATGGTGGAGCGGCAGAGCTCTGCCTAGCAGAGTAATCAGTATACTATAGCATGGTGGAGAGGCACAGTGCTGCGCAGCAGAGTAATCAGTATACTGTAGCATGGTGGAGAGACAGAGCTCTGCCCAGCAGGGTAATCAGTATACTATAGCATGGTGGAGAGGCAGAGCTCTGCCCAGCAGAGTAATCAGTATACTATAGCATGGTGGAGAGGCACAGTGCTACCCAGCAGAGTAATCAGTATACTATAGCATGGTGGAGCGGCAGAGCTCTGCCAGCAAAGTAATCAGTATACTATAGCATGGTGGAGAGGCAGAGCTCTGCCTAGCAGAGTAATCAGTATACTATAGCATGGTGGAGAGGCACAGTGCTGCCCAGCAGGGTAATCAGTATACTAAAGCATGGTGGAGCGGCAGAGCTCTGCCTAGCAGAGTAATCAGTATACTATAGCATGGTGGAGAGGCACAGTGCTGCCCAGCAGAGAAATCAGAATACTATAGCATGGCGGAGAGGCACAGTGCTGCCCAGCAGAGTAGTCAGTATACTATAGCATGGTGGAGAGGCACAGTGCTGCCCAGCAGGGTAATCAGTATACTATAGCATGGTGGAGAGACACAGTGCTGCCCAGCAGAGTAATCAGTATACTATAGCATGGTGGAGAGGCACAGTGCTGCCCAGCATGGTAATCAGTATACTATAGCATAGCATGGTGGAAAGGCACAGTGCTGCGCAGCAGAGTAATCAGAATACTATAGCATGGTGGAGAGACACAGCACTGCCCAGCAGAGCAATTAGTATACTTTAGCAATGGTGTAGAGGTAGAGTGCTGCCCACCAGAATAATTAGAATACTATAGCATGGTGTAGAGCAGGCCTGGCCAAAAGGTTGATCGCGATCTACTGGTAGCTCGCAGAGCTCCCGCCGGTAGATCACGACCAATTTAATCACAGTAACTGGGAACACTGGCCTCTGAAGCAGTCAGAGACTAAAGAAGCCTCTGATCACTTCAGAGGCCAGCGTTCCCAATAATGCAGTGCACGGGTGAAGTCATGACATCACCTGCAATGCGAGGAGCCTGAGCGCCTGCTGGAGCCAGTTAGATCCAGCAGGCAGCGGGATTTGGGAGCCCTGACGGCGTGGAGCAGTTCCAGCGTGAAGACATGTGTGTTTCTCCAAAGGGGGGTGGGCGGGCTGCTCTGCACTGGGAGGGGGAGATAGTACTGAGGGCACTATAGGGGACATTGCTTAATGGGCACAACAGCAGGGGACATTGCATAAGGAGCACATTTACAGGGGGCATTGCATAAGAGGCTCGACTAAAAGGGGAATTCATAATGGGCACAACTAAAGGGGGTATTGCATAAGGGGCACAACTACAGGGGGCATTGCATAAGGGGCTCTACTACAAGGGGAACTTTATAATGGGCACAACTAAAGGGGGCATTGCATAAGGGGCTCTACTACAATGGGAACTTCACAATGGGCACAACTACAGGGGGCATTGCATAAGGGGCACAACCACAGGGGACATTGCATAAGGGGCTCTACTACATGGAGAACTGCATAATGGGCACAACTACAGGGGGCATTGAATAAAGGGAACTACTAGAGGGGGAACTGCATAATGGACACAACTACAGCGGTCCTTGTATAAGGGGCACTAACGTGAGCATTGTGTATTAGGGGCACTACTGTGTGTTGTAACGTACATAAGGGACACTACTATGTGGTGTAATGTGAATAAGATTGTGCTGCTGTGTGGCGTCATTTGAATTGGGGGATACTATTTGTAATTTCGGCATTCAGACCCCAGTCCCCTTGCGGACGTCCCCTTTTTTGCATACCACGCCTCCTTTTTCGAACTCTGTAGATCACGAAAGGTTTTTCATTTTAAAAGTAGATTACTAAGTCCAAAATTCTGGCCACCCCTGGTGTAGAGGTAGAGGGCTGCCTAGCAGAGTAATTCGTATACTTTAGCATGGTGGAGAGGCAGCGAGCTGTCCAGAAGACCAATCAGCAGGCTAAGCATGTTAGTTACTTTCCTGTATAGACCATCTTCAAGTCAAACTCTGAGGTTTATTGTTTATTTGTTTTTGTTTTGTTTTTTTAAATTTGCTTAAAAAATTACTTTCTAGGCAGAAGTTATTGTTTTGGAATGCTAAAGGTGTTATTGAAGATTATTGCTACACGCAAGCTTGCGGAAAAAGCACAGATCAGGTCATTTGGTTCTAGGACTCAACAAACATGAGATTCGAGGAGTTTCCTGCCAAGCAATGAGCTCACATGAAATCATAGATGGACACAGCATTAGGAAGTAGTGCCTGAGATTCTAAAAATCAGTTGTCTTTATCACATTGAGCAATGACTAAGGGGCCCACATACCCAATGGTATCTGTAAAATTTGTTCTAAACAGTCTAACATTTCTTTTTATGACAGTCTGACAGCTACATGCCAGTGTGGTTCCTGATGTTAATGCATGCAAAAATACACAGTGACAATAAACCCTAGTGTTACATTTATTTGTTATTTCTATAGCTTCAGTCATATTATGCAGCACTGTACAGAGGTTATATAATCATTCACAACAGACCTTGCCCCGTGAAGCTCACATTCTAAATTCCCTACTGTATACACAACATAATTCCATTTTGGCCAAAGCCAAATCAACCTATATTTTTTGGACTTTCAGAGGCAACCGAAACACCTATAGGAAACGCCCACACAAAACAACGGAATATGTACAAACTCAACACAGTACCCATAACCTTAGTGCTATGAGGTAATAATGCTAGCCAACAAATCCAGTAAGTAATCATAAGAGAAAAACAATTCATGTAGATTGCACAGAAGAACTATCATTAATTGAAAAAAAATAAAAATAAACCACATCATTTAATAACTGGACATGACAATTTGTCATCAGAGTGGCAGTATTGATTGTTTCAAAATATTTTGGATAAAATAAGTGTAAATATACAGAAAAGTAACCAACCATACTATTGAAATGCACGCATATTTTACACAGGTATGCATCCGGCATTCCGGCGGTCTGGATGCCGACGCTCATATTACCGGCGCCAAAATTCCGACACCGTCATCCCTACCGCCGGGATACCGAAGGTATCGGTGTGTTGGGTTTAGGGGGCGGGGTTAGGCACCGGGATGGGGGAGGTTAGGTTCAGGCACCGGGTTTAGGGTTAGACACCAAAGACGGGGGTTAGGGTAGGGAGAGGAAAAGGGTTAGTATACCGACCAACAAGTGTCGGTATGTTAACCCTTTCGAAATGCCGGGGGCGGGATTCTAACAGCCAGGATCCCAAGCGCCAGCATCTCATACAGATTCCTTTTACACATACTTTTTCCCAGAACGTCCAGGAGACTCCTGATGTCAGGTGGTGCTCTCGGACACCTGGTAGAGTGGGAAAAACACCCCCTGCTCCAACCTGTGTTTGTCTCCTCCAAGAATACAAAGTAAATTTAATACAGTATTTCCCATTGCCAGTATGGTATGTATTCACACTGGAACTGATTCTGAGTTGGGAGCAAAAAAAAAAGGAAATAACTTTGCACCTAGAATAAACATTGGGCTCGATTCCATTCAGTGTGATGCTGAATAACCCCGGCAGGGAGTTCCTTGAGCTATTCAATACACAGCGCTTTTTCGTCCGACAAAAAGATTTCTTCTCGCACCCCCCTGAGGGTGCAAGGAGAAATACGACAAAAGTGCCGGCCACGTGGCTGTTTTCCATCTTAGCGCGGGGATAACTGCCGCGCGGCCGGCACTTAGTCAGAGAATGCCGGTTCTCGCGTCTAAACACCCATGTTTAGTATCCAACTGGCAGCTGTCGGACCAAACAGCACGGTGAGCTGAATAGCTCCGGGAGCTCCCTCATGGTGTTATTATCATTGCGCTGAATTGAAACGAGCCCCATGTAGCAATGCAGGGGCTGGAAATAATTTAAAATTTTTGTATGCAGGGTAAATACTGGCTGTTTTTACATGTATCCCACAAATGATGGACACAGGGCCGGCACAATGCAATCCACAGGAGAGGCGACCTCCACGCTGCTTGCATTCTGTGCGCTACTGTACTAGTGACAGGCAGGCTGGGGCAGCCAGAGCAGCAGTGTCATGGGAGGGCCTGGCAGGGCCAAACTGAGAGGTGGTCCGGGGGTGGACCGGGCAGCCGTGGACATAAATGACATTTAAATTCAGGCAGTTCGGGAATCTGGACTCGGGACCACCCATTAGCCTGATCGACAATCCATCTGAATATAAATGTAATTTATGTCCGCTGCCGCCCGTTCAATAACTAATTTTATTGCCTGCCCCTGAGCGGGAATAGCTAGTTCTCCTGCCTTGTTAAGTTGTTCTAAGCAGGGCCACTAGCAGCAATAGCATGAAGACAGGCATTACGTCACGCAGCGCAGAGACACCTGTTCCGTGTGTGGTGTGCTTTGGCCAAGAACAGGCGCAATGGAGGAGCTGCCTCAGCAGCGCACCGCAACGCCAGGAGAAGGACCAGCCGAACAGTGAGTGAGAAAGAGACAGCTGGCTGCTGCCTGTCGTTGTCGGAGGTGAGGAGGTAGCAAATTGATAGTTTGCAAAGGGTACGCCGAACACCCTAGCACCTGCCATAGCTGGACAGCTTTATTTTTACACTGCAATTTAGATTTAAGTTTGGACATGCCCCTCTCAGACATAAATCTCTGCACATTTTAATTTTCTCCCCCATCCGCAGTGCAGCATGACTTTACCAAGGTGAAAAATTACTTATTACTTTGCTCCTAACTCAGAAACAGCCTCACTACATATACTATAAGTTTTGGATTGTTTTAACTGTAAATTATTTTGACACTTATTTCTCTACATATACAGTGCCCACCCCATCCATCTACCGTCTTCGTCCAATATAGCGCGAGACACTTGGCATGACTTAGACGCTCTACAATAGGTAGCGATCCACTTTCTCCTGCATTTTCCCTATTGTAGCAGCATACAAAGTCGCTCACAGTGTAGCAAATACACTAGATTAGTACTTTGTGACAAAGATATTAAAAGAGGCAGCATAAGCATAAATGATATGTGGGGCGATACAGCATTGTCACTCGTATCGGAAATCTGTCTTCCGACATTTTTACAAAGTCGAGAAGTCAGTGGCACCCAACCGGGGTAATTCGGTGCAATTTGAGCAACAGTGTATGTGGACACATCTGTATGAGATTAACTATTGGTCTCCTTTCTTGCGTGGGATATCATTTGATTTTTATTTAGAGAATATTCTTAAAATTAAGCTGCTCACATGAGCAACCACTTGCATGGCCAGTTTGGACATTTCGTCCAAATCAGATATACAATATCATACAGAGGTGACCTCAAACACCTCTGCTCAATACGCCATGCGGTGAGAGATGCCTGGTGCAAGTTAGCCACCAGGTCCTGCGCGACTCTGCTAGCGCCAAGTCTATATTCACCCCGAAAATGTGTCTTAGTTACTGATAGATGCGACAAACCGTTGCAGGAGACTGCACTGATTAATTTGATATGCGACACTTGAATATCCGTGTCTGTATACGAAGCGCAACGGACCTTGGCGAGGGAAAAAACGCGGCCGCTGCATCGTAGCATTTCCTATACAGATTCAGTCGCGCACAGATCTGCAAGTGTTGCATAACAGTTATATATATTCTGTTGCGCTATACAATAATTACGGGACTATACCTGCTGTAAATGAGGTGACATTATAAAGAGAGAAGCCAATTCCTAGCATACTAGTTTGCAAATTCTATTTATTGTCATACAGGGACCAGGTCACTTTTCTTAAATTAGCCTGAAATTTTCAACCCAACCAGACCACCCGAAAATGTAAGGTTTACATGAGAACAAGGCATTGTAACATCCTCATTGAACTGCGGATAATACTCAACACTAAGTGATGGATTAGTTTCCTAGTGTCAGAAAAATGATTGATGACTTTTAAGGAATGGAAGCCCTGCTGAGTGACTCTCACATGTCACTTAATTGCCACGCCGATCCCCCTTCTTGGCTTATTTTGTTATTTAATTAGCACCCTGACCCAGAATGCAAAGTCACACAAATGAACATAGCTAACAAATGATTTTACTCATATATCCATTACCAGCTAATTACTTGAATTTCAAGTGTTGGGTGAACTAGCTGACCCAACTGACAATTCTGTATGTACTGTCAAAGAAAAATGTCATTTATGAAGTTGAAGACACTAGATGCGTAATAGTTTTGTCTCTGATCTTCAACGTACAGGTACATCCATATATATATATATGTATACACACATTTATCTGTCTAGGTTAAGCGCTACTGTTAGAATATACTGTAATTTTGTATTCCTCTCTATGGATGCAATATATATTTGTATTAATCTGCGCTGATGCTTGTGTCCTTTATTATGTTTTTTTATCATGAATTGTAATTTTTATCATGAATTGTATGGTCAGATCCACTGTGGCTACAGATACCTTGTTTTTAAAGCAACACTTGTTTATATTTTGTATTGTTAGTTACTATGGCGATGGGCCGGTGATTTTGACGTTACTCGTGGGCACCTTACTTCCAGTTCCTGATGCCACTGCACGTGGTGTGGGTGACGGTATTTAGACGAGTCAATTGTTTATGCATTTTGTACCCCGATGACGATGTGATATAATACAACATCCAAACGTTGGAAACAATTCCTGCTTCTTGTACATTATTCCGAGTGCCGCCGAAATTGGTATAGTATATATATACTGTATATCAATTAAAGTGTAATAAAGTCCTCACACAGGTAGCAGATAAATGGTAAGCTTAACACTCAGCCCTTTTTTATATGGATGTCTTCTCCTTGTGAACCAGGGAATACATACAAACAAGTTAAGTGACCCTATAAGCAACAGTTTTGTTAGTGCACAAATTGAGTAATCTAGGCTCATCAAGATAATTAAATGTTTATCTGCTAATTGCTGAAAACATATGCTCACTTCATTTATAGCAGTCCTGCAAGGTAGTGTCCTGGAATATACATACACTGCTGTGGGTTCAAGTATATAGGATATTGTTAAAGTCTATATTTTTACAAAGAATGCATGTGTTTAATATAAGGAGTCTTCAATATAAATGGTTTCTAAGCAACAAGTGGAAAGAAAATGAAAATAATGGCCAACAAACTCAATTGGCAAAGCACAAGATGGGCACAGAAACATGATAAAGCAGAGTCAAGGACATGAGAAATCTTACACCGCACACAGAGAATTCAACCTTGGAGGAGGCCGATGTGAAACTAATCTTTACACTGCCATCTGTGGTTTGGGCACGGACAGCCAGCCTAGGGTAGTGTAACAACAGTACATCTGACCAGGTCTCCAGGGAGGAAAATTGAAACCCACTTCACAATGACACGTTCCACATACTACGTGCAAGAATGTTATTAAGCAAGAATGCCAAAATGTATAGGGGCAACATGAATCCAAAGTGAGTAGCATTTATGTCTCACAATACCTAAGTCATGGGTTCAATTCCAACCAGGGCACTATCTGTGCAAAGTTTGTATGTTCTTCCAATGTTTGAGTGGGTCTCCTCCAGTTACACCCCTTTCACACCACAAGCAATAACCCGGGTTATTGCACGTGAACAAGCAGCAAGCCGGGTTACTGTGCAGAGTGAAAGGGACAGGTTGAAAATAAACCGAGTGGAGAGACCCGGCATTTCAACCCTGGTCACGGGAAAGATTGAACGCGTGTTCAACCCGGCCTGCAGTGCAGTGTGAACGGGTAACTCGGATTGATGCGATCTGGGTCCCGTTCACTGCATAGGAAGAGCCGGTGCTCCGGCTCAGCACGTGATGGTGAAGTCACTAAAGCCGTGTCGGGCCGCCAGTCTGAAAGCGGTCTCATCAGGTCGCACCAGGGATGGGCGTATGAACAAAATCCCGGGTGTGACCCGGCATACCGATGTGAAAGTCGTATTATTCAGGTTTCCTTCCAAAATCCCAAAACATACCAGTAAGTTAATTGGCCACTTTTTTACCAGTGTGTGTGTGTGTGTCTACGTCTGTCTACTGGGGCAGGGCACATGTGAATGAGTAAACATTGTCTGTAAAGCATTAATATCTGTGCGCTATATAAAATATGGTTAACAAATAAATAAATGCACTACAGGGCAGACATACATAGGCAATGAGCACCTGTGCATAAAAATGTATAAATTGTAGAACTGAATTGGGCTTTTTGTCTTATTTTTAATGTGCAACAACACTTTGCACACCGGTGACCTTGTGTCGGCTAATTAACGGTCAATTCCTTTCTTCTGGAGAAGTCTGAATTAAATTAGTGAGCAGTGAAAGTATGATGAAAATGCTGATGTCAATCAGAAGATACATTGTAAAAGAAAAAAAAAAAATTTCATAGAGAAGCAATAGGTTTTATATTCATCAGCTCCACTGACATCTCCCCATCAATAGAGAAAAACCCTGCAGGCAACAGTTGTTTATCCCGAGAAGAGGAATAAGGAGGAAAACACAGATTGTGATTTGGAAACAGCATCCTCAGGGAAAACAGCAGGACCAAGCCCTCCTGATAAGGAGATTATTTCATTAAGCCTTTAAAAAGTAGAAGAGGAGTTTGCTAATTAAAGGTTATTAGCATAATGAACACAAATGGGAGTGTAGGCGACTGCTTTATGAGAAAATCTAATTGCAGCTTTAATGGTTCCATAAACTGTATTTTTTGGGGTGGAAGTGTAAACTTTCTTACTAGTTAATGATAAATGTGTGTAATCACATACCACTAATGTAATGCCATAATAGGGACTGTTGGGAGTATTTTCCTGCAAGTTTAAGGATTAATAATTGCTACGTTAACACACAGGCTTCAGTGCAACACATACAGAACACTTGTTAATACTTCTACAAAACAGACAACACTGGGAGGAATACAAATATTATTGCATAATCTTTTAGAATCATTATCCCACAAGGGATCCGCAACTCCTTCCAATATTAATAAGGTAACAGACATCCATGGATAAATTACTTTGTATCTGTAACTCCACCAATAACGATCCCAGAGCATGAGTTGTCTGATTTTATGTATATGGATTTTTAAAGAAATGTATTTAATCAGTTATATTAATATCCAGTTAGAATAGAAGCTCTCAAGAGCAGGGTCCTCTTCCCTCATGTGCTTTACCTTCCCTTATCTATACTATAATCTACTCCATACTGCCTACCACGGCAACTAATCCTTGGTTTCTGCTGCCCATACTTGAATATTATGACCTTGTACTGCACTGTTTTGTACTGTAAGTTTCTTGTCTTGCTCATTCTGTTTATGTACTTTGTAAAGCAGAACCCTTGTGGCACCATATAAAGGATAATAATAACAATAATAATAATAATAATAATAATAAATACTATATGGTGTTTATTTTTTTTGTATTATTTGATTACCTCTTCTGAGTAGAGTTTTATCGGAAATTGTGTTGATTTGATTGCGGAATGACTCTTTATATTTCAAATTATTGTATTCCAATATACATCTCAGAAGCTCCAACAGAAATTCAACTGGCAGCATTTTAACTCCATCACTAATTAATGTTAGAGCTTGTCTAGTTGCCTTTGTACCATCATCATGCGGAATGTGTTCCTTACTGTAGATTATGGATATTAGAGGTCACCTTGGAGTGTTTGGATGAATGAACAGAATTCAGCAAACTCTAGTTGCTTTGGGTAGCTAGAATTTGCAAAACTTTATGGATATTAACAAAATCAATGCTTGAGTCCAGATAGTTAAATCAAATTGACTGAGGTACTATTTAAGTACACTGTGTTTATTCTTTTAAAAAACAGTCCAAAGTGTAAACCTCATGTAACAGATGATCCCATCATGATCCCAAAATAAAACTTTGAGGATTCATTAATAACAGTATGAACATTTTTTTTAAGTTTTTTCAAACATATGGCTTTTTAAGAAAAATCAAAATTTTGATTTTAAAAATGTAAATTTTTTTATTTTTATTGACACATACTGCTGTGTTATATATAATATGAAAGCCCATAAAAATAGGTTTAAAATGAGATCTTGCCCACCTCTCTAGCTCAATCTGGTGAGCTGCAAAAGCAATTTAAAAACAGTTAATAGCAAATTTTTCTTAAAAAAATGGCAGCTTAAAAGGCACATAACTTCAAAACCAGTGTACATATCAGCCTAAGATTTAGAATTTATCTTCACACCCAAGGAATTAATATACCAAATTTCACTACAATCTGAAACAGTCAGGTTGAAACCTTGTGATGATTTGGTGTGAAATCACCCAAAAAGTTTGTTATGCAATTATCTGGTAAAGCAATGGGTTTGAATGTGGCACCAATGTATGTCAATGTGTTTATGCATTTCTACAAGCAGTCCCTTCCCAAAATAAGGTAATACGATTTTCAATTTTACAAGATTTATTGACGATATTTTTATGATTTGGCTAGACAATGAACATTTTTGTGACATGATTAGTGAGGTAAATTTGCTGCCCTCACCGGAAAAAATCATATATTATGAGAGTCCTTACAGTGTTAATTTTTTAGACCTTACGATTATAGGAAAGGATCAAAATTGACAACCACACTGTTCAGGAAGATTACAGATTGGAATGCATTGTGGAAACTGTTACTAGTGGGTGCCAGATGGAGCAATTCAATTGTTGCTCCGTTTGTACGCAAGAGCTGCGGTCGCCAACATTTCTGCTTGCAGACTCCTGAGGTGGCGGCAAGATATGTGCGGAAACTCCATGGTTTGGGTGGCCTAACCAAGGACTTTATATTAGGGGTGTGCACTGGTCACTTTTCGTGTTTTGGTTTTGGATCTGGATCTTTCTTCGTGTTTTGGAACTGGATTGGTTTCGCTAAAACCACCCCTCCGTGTTTTGGGTTCAGGGTTTTGTGTTGTGGATCTGTATTTTTTGGGATAAAAGCATAAAAACAGCTAAAATCACAGAATTGCTGTAATTTTCTGTTCCTATGCTATTATTAACCTCAATAACATTCATTTCCACTCATTTCCAGTCTATTCTGAACACCTCACAATATTGTTTTTAGGCCAAAAGTTTGCACCGAGGTAGCTGGATGACTATGCTAAGCGACACAAGTTGGAGGCACAAACACGTGGCCCATCTAGTAGTGACACTGCAGTGGCAGACAGGATGGCAGTTTGAAAAACTAGGCCCCAAACAGTACATAATGCAAAGAAAAAAAAAGAGGTGCAAGTGGCTGAAATGATTGGTTCGTTTGGGCCCCCACAAAACAAGCTGGCAATTAATCTGTCCCTGCACAAACTGGCTCGATGGAGGCAAGATGTCGTCCTCATCCACCAATTCCTCACCATCTTCAGTGTTGTGTACATCCTCATCCTCACAGAGTATTAATTCGTCCCCGCTGGAATCCACCACCACAGGTCCCTCTGTATTTCCTGGAGGCTGGTCTCCCTGGAAGAATGGAGAATTCATTTTGATGATCATCATCTTCTCCACATTTTGTGGAAGCAACCTCCTACGCCTTCCGCTGACAAGGTTCCCGGCTGCACTAAACGCTCTTTCAGAGTGCACACTGGAGGGGGGGCAACTTTTGTAAAATAGAGCCGGTTTGTACAGGGGCCTCCAAATTGCCTTTTTTTCCTGCCAGTACAGGTATGGACTGTCTGACATCCCTACTTGGATGCTGTCACCGATGTAATCCTCCACCATTCTGTCAATGTGACAGTAGACATGTCAAAAATTGTTGCCAGGTCTTTCAGTCAGGACCAGATGTCTAAACTTGGTCCTGTCTGCCCTGCATCACCACCAGCGGGTTGCTTAAGATACCTAAATTGTTTCCTGGCAACCCCAGTTGCGGGAGAAAATGAAGGAGCTGTTGACGTGTCTATTCAGCTTACAGTGTTGTCACCAGCAGGTCTTTGTACCTCTGCAGGATTGTGTCGGCAGGAAAGAGACACCACATAAGTTTTAAAACTAGGATCGAGCACAGTGGCCAAAATGTAGTGGTCTGATTTCAACAGATTGACCACCCTCAAATCCTGGCAAAGCGAATGAAGGACTTCATCCACAAGTCCCACATACCAAGCGGAATCGCTCTGTCTTAGCTCCTCCTTCACTTTCTCCAGCTGCTTCTGCAAAACCCTGATGAGGAGAATGGCCTGACTCAAGCTGGCAGTGTCTGAACTGACTTCACATGTGGCAAGTTCGAAGGGCTGGAGAACCTTGAACAACACGGAAATCATTCTCCACTGCGCTTGAGTCAGGTGCAAACCCTCTCCTTTGCCTATGTCATAGGTGGATGTATAGGCTTGAATGGCCTTTTGGTGCTCCTCCATCCTCAGAAGCATATAGATGGTTGAGTTCCACCGCCTCACAACCTCTTGCTTCAGGTGATGGCAGGGCAGGTTCAAGAGTGTTTGCTGGCGCTCCAGTCTTCGAGCTGGCAGTTCTGAGATGCTGCTACTGGTGACGCTGCGGTTGTTGTTGCATAAGGTGATACATCTACCCAGTGGGCTGTCACAGTCATATAGTCCTTAGTCTGTCCTGTTCCACTTGTCCACATGTCCGTGGTTAAGTGGACATTTGGTACAACCGCATTTTTTAGGACACTTTTTCTGACATCTCTGTATATTCTCGGTATTGCCTGCCTAGTGAAGTGGAATCTAGATGGGATTTGGTACCGGGGACATACTACCTCCATCAATTGTCTGCCACTGCACTAATGGCGGATTCCGGACGTACGTCTAACACCAACATAGCTGTTAAGGCCTCATTTATCTGGGACCTGGGACTGAAATGTTGAGAGTCCAGATGGATTTTCAACACGGTATCCTCAAAAGGACTCCATGAACAGTGCCAGATTAAGGTCTACCTGTGCCTGGAGCTGAAATTTATGAAGGGCCTACTGAGTGCTGCCACAGGAGGTGGGACTAGCACAGTGGGTGGGTGACTACTGATGAGAGGGTGTGGTCTGTGCCACTGGGTGTGGCTAGCAACATGGAGGGCAAAGCTACCTGTCTATCTTTGACCGCAGGTGAGGGTCGTGTCCTGTATTTGTCACTCTGGGGGCGAGTTTAGTGCTCCCCGAGTGGTTGGGTTCCCCCTAGGCTTTTCTCCCCGCACTGCTTACATGCCTTCTATGCTACTCCAACCAGCGGCATTTAGGAGTCCTTGCCAGTATCCAACACTGAAAGTTGCCGGAGAGTGGTCTGTGACATACCGACTGATTAGAGCATTACAAGCGGAAGTAGGCAGGTTCAGTGATTAATGTTTATTGCAACGTGCATGACAGATTAGGTGTTTACAAAATCTTTTACATTCTACAACTGTACACACCTGTTGTGCCTAATATATACACTCAGGGCCGGCCCGACCATTACGCTGGGTACGCGAGCGCATAGAGCACCACAGTGAGGAGGGCGCCACCATCCCGTAGCCCGACATGTTAAATTTTCTGCTGCCTGGGAGTACCGTGCCTGCTGCACTGATACACACACACACTGATCTTAGGTTGTAGATGTTATTATGTGTGTGTAGCACGCTGATTCTATGCATGTATTATCCCGAAGACGGTGCTGAGAGCACCGAAACGTTATGGAATAGCATGAACTATTAATACAAATCCTCTGAGTGCCGTCCTTATTTGTGAATATATACTGTATATACATACCTACAGTATATATATATATATATATATATATATATATATATATATATGCTGTACTCGGCATATAATACATTATTTGTATGCCGAGTGCTGCACATTTATCTATACCTATGTGTTTACATCTGTAAGGGTGCGAGGGCACTGCTGCTGATTGAAGCATTTGCAGATGGAGTGCCGGATCATTGCTAACATATATATATATATACACACACACACACACAAACACAGTATATATATATATATATATATATATATATATAGAAAATATATATTCATATACTGTATACATATATTCACATATACACTCACACATCTATGAATATACACATGCATATTTATTTTCAATTAACACATGTGATCAGCAGCAGCCTCCCTGACAACTTTCTGGTGGATTAATTACTTACCCAGCCTTCATGGAGTTCAGTCTGAGTGGTTTCTTTGGAGAAGGGCAACTGCTTCTTCTCGGCGCGGACTGGCAAAGAGGCGGTATCTAAGTGATGTCATGCGTTATGACGTCACTGGGCGCAGCGGAGGTGGCGAGACACACAGTGCATAAGTGGCGCAGGGAGGACTACAGAAGCCTTCCACCGCGCCTATTAATCTGTGTGTATTAAAAGCAGATGCTGGTGTTTGATCCCCCACGGCCGTGGGGTGGGATGGTCGCGGCTTGCGATGGGGGGCGGGGCCTCAGGAGGCTACTGTCAGGCTGCTGTAACAGGAAAAAACAATCCTGTCTACAGCAGTGTAGCTGCATGCTGTGGGCCTATTTTGATTGGCGGCCTGGAGCAGAAGCTCCACCCGCCCCATGGTTAATCCGGCCCTGCTAACACTGAAACGTTGATTACATCCGATTGTCAATGCCTGCTATTGCACCGAGTGCCGCACCTTACTCTACTACATGTTTTGCTTTTGTTGTGAGGGCACCGCCAATGTGTATGTATGTGTGAATATATATCTATCTATATATATATATATATCTATAAATATATCTACACACATATGGAGCCGTATTCAATTTGAGCCGAGTTAAGTTAACACGGCCCGGATTTAACGCCGACTTCGCCTGTTTTGTAGGCGTCAAAGTATCGCACGCGTGCACGCTTTTCCCCGTATTCAATTTGAAAGTACGTGTAAACGGCACCCGGCGATACTGTAACTGGCGGAAAGTACTGTCATTTTTGGGGAAATCAGCCTGTCACCCCCCAAGTGATGATCTGACATGGGGGTTCATTATGGTACCCCCCGATTTGGCTCGCTGAAGGTATTTGGTGTTTTTAAATGGGATCAATAGCTGCTAAATAGCGTTTCTCTATACCTGGTGCAGAATAGTATTTAGGAGTATTTTTTCCTGAAAATAAGTTATCCCAGCAAATTTGGGGTACTTGAAAATGTGGGTCAGCATATTTAAAGTTGAAAAAGTGAACTTGAAAAAATTTTGAAAAATCCACCTGCCACAAACACCTGCAATCAAAAAACCACCTTGGGCATACTTGGGGACCCCCCCAGAGGCAAGTTTGCTAGTTTTTAAGTTTGTACCCCAACATTTTTTGTTTTGGCCCCCTTTTTCAAAGTAAATTTTTGGGGTGTCCTTAAGTTTTTTTTTACACAGATTACCTTTGGGGGACTGTCTGAAGGCTGCATGGGGGTTCCCGAAAGTTTGCACCCCAAAACCCCAATTCTGTACTTTTTTCGGCCTGCTATTCATAGGCGATACTTTAGCGCCTATTACACTGCATTGAGGAGGAAAGTCTTTCAAATTTAAAACCAAAACAGGCGATAATGACATCATCGGTGGTAACTTAACGCGGATCCGGACTTAACGCTTCAAATTGAATACGGGCCTTAGTTTTATATTATATATATATATATATATAGTGTATAATATATACAGTGTGTGTATGTATATATATATACACACACTTTATATGTATATATATATACATATATATATATATATATATACACAGTATGTATGTATATATATATATATATATATATATATACATACATACACACACACAGTACATATATAGATATAAACAGTATATATAATGTATATATATATATATATATATATATATACACACATACATATATATATGTATATATATACACACATGAACATAGCTTGTATGCATGGTCTTTTCTTTGCAATATGCTTTGTACACACAATATATATATTTATAAACATATTTTTAAGGATATTTAATCATTTAATATTATGTATGGATATGTATACGATTGATATGCATACATATCAATACATATACAGTACAAAGCAGCATGGAATTGAGGACTGAAACCCAGCTCTGCTCACCTTTGGGGGACTAAACAGGACCCTGCAGATCAAGCTGCTGCTGCTGTCGTGCGTCTGAGACAGTTGCTGCCAGTGGTCGGTGCACGGCCGGGGGTGGGGTGTGGTCGGCCCACAGGCTGCTGCAGAGGGACGGTGCACAGCCGGGGACGGGCTACGTGTGGACGCGGTGCGGTGGTAGCGGCGGCGGGCGGGACCTATGTGACGTCACACGCAGTGACGTCACATGACGGGCAGACTCCGCCGCTGCCTATTCGCTGCGCTTGGAGGGCTAGAGAAGCCCTCCATTGCGCTGCCTGCCCTTACAGTATTTTTGTACCCCGGCATTCCGGTGTCACAGCCGCAAGGGGGGGGTGTTATGCGCGGCCAGCGGGGGGGGCGTGGTCGGCCCTGAGGCTGCTGCAGGAGGAAATAAAATTTCCTTTATACAGCAGCAGACACGCATCAGAGGGCTGTGGGCCTATTCTGATTGTAGGCCTGGAGCTGTAGCTCCATCAGCCCCATTACTAATCCGGCCCTGTCCATGAACAAATATTATTCAATATGTTTTTCAGTGATGTGGTTTGTCCAATAATGACAAACCATATACATGGACTTTATGTAGTCAAATGACCTAACAATTTCTCTGTGGCATTGAGAGTGGTATTTTTTTTTTATTCTATAATATATATTTTTTTCTATTACATTATCCTTATGATATAATCTATCCATTATATATGTCTTTTTAATAACTAGGTTTGTATTGGTTTAGGTAGTTCATGTTCACACCAGGGCCTGAGAGGGGCAGTACACCTGGCGTGAAAACGGGCATTATTGCGCGCAAAAAAGGAGCATGGTCACTCGAAAAGGGGCGAGTCCTTAAGACATGCCCCATTTATGTCACTGTAGGGGGCATGCCCAGCACTCATGGAGATGCTGGGCAGCCCTAAAGCACTCCCTGCAGACTGAAAAGATACTGTTTCCCCGAGATAGCACCCGGCACACCCGGTAGACTGTTTCAGCAGGGCGCCGCCAAAAGGACAGAGCGCATTTTACAGTTTTAAAATTGGATAGGACACGGCACCCTGATAAAACAGTCTAGTGGGAACACTAGGTAGTGTATATTTTAATGGTTAACTCATAGTTGTGGTTTTCATATAATGTATTAATAGGATGTGTACTTATGTAGTTTGGTTTGAACCATCAGGTGGTTTATATATTGCTTATGTAGTTGTATAGGCCTGTACTCTATCTGTTGTAGTGCTCCGCCATTTGCCCTGCACTGTAGAAAGAAAATCAGTTAACAACATGATGTCACGACATCCTTGAGGAGGTGGGAATGTTAGTATGTGACGCGGTACGCCGCCAATTGGCTGTGTGCTCTAGAGGACAGGAGATGGAAGTGCATTGTCGCACACCTCTGATATGTGGATGACATTTTAATACATCACACCTGACACTGGTAGTAAGTAAATAAAACGCCTCTTTGCATCTTACGAAACAATAAAATCTCTTTATACTTTATCTACTGACATGAGTGCTGGTCTTTTTCTTATCCTGCTGGATTTGGTATATACGCATGACCAGAGCAGAGAGCGACACCCCAGGCAGCAATGAGGAACTGCATGGGTTGTAACAGGTTCAGGGTGCTAGAATGAACACACACACACACACACACACACACACACATATATATATGCACACATATACACACACAGTAATTCCTGTGCAGTTAAAGTCACAGCCAAGCGTCTATGGTACATGACTGAGTGGTGTTTTGTTGCGTCTGCGGTGCGAGAAAGAAGCAAATGTAAAAGAAAAAGTCGCTATGCTACACCACTTGGAGCGGCTCACTCGTGCCACGTGGTGTATTAGGCCAGGTGTATGAGGACACGTGTGTGTGTGTGTATATAATATATATATATATATATATATATATATATACACACATACACACATACACACACACACACACACACACATAGACAGACAACTAAAGGGAGACCTCGCCCTCTCCATCCCTTTCACAGCTCTCACTGGCTGCCTGCTAGACACAGCCAGACTAAGTGAAGAAGGGGATAAAAATAAGAAAGGTGGGTGGAGGGAGGTGTCAGAGATGAAAAGGAAAGGGGGGGGAAGATGATGATGGGGACAGAGATGAAAGAAATAGATAGACAAGTGGAGGGGTGGGGAAGGAGAATCAGATGAGACAATGGGGGAGAACCTGGGGGGCAGACATGGGAGGTTCAGGAAGACAGCTGATGTCCCCCACTGCCTGCTCCCAACCATAACACTCTGTGTTGCACCACCATTGAACCATCTTCCCTGTCCAATGGAGGTAGAGGGAACAGTGATCAGTGAAAGACAAAGATGACAGGTACAGAGGAGGTCACAAGACTCGAGAGACAGAAGGGAGGGGAGGCATGAGTCTCGAGAGGCTCGAGAGAGAGAGAGGGAGGGCATGAGTCTCGAGAGGCTAGAGAGAGAGAGAGAGAGAGAGAGAGAGAGAAAGAGAGGGGGGGCATGAGTCTCGAGGGGCTCGAGAGAGAGAGAGAGAGAGAGAGAGAGAGAGAGAGAGGGGCGGGAGCATGAGTGTCGAGAGAGAGAGAGAGAGAGAGAGAGGCATGAGTCTTGAGAGGCTCCAGAGAGAGAGAGAGAGAGAGAGGGGGGGGCATAAGTCTCGAGAGGCGAGAGAGAGAGAGAGAGAGAGAGAGAGAGAGAGGGGCATGAGTCTCGAGGGGCTCGAAAGAGAGAGAGAGAGAGAGAGAGAGAGGGGCATGAGTCTCGAGGGGCTCGAAAGAGAGAGAGAGAGAGAGAGAGAGAGAGAGAGGGGCATGAGTCTCGAGAGGCTCCATATAGAGAGAGGGGGGCATGAGTCTCGAGAGGCTGAGAGAGAGAGAGAAAGAGAGAGAGAGAGAGGGGGGCATGAGTCTCGAGGGGAGAGAGAGAGAGGGCAGGAGCATGAGTGTCGAGAGAGAGAGAGAGAGAGAGATAGAGAGAGAGAGGGCGGGAGCATGAGTGTCGAGAGAGAGAGAGAGGGGGCATGAGTCTCGAGAGGCGAGAGAGAGAAAGAGAGAGAGAGGTGGGGCATGAGTCTCGAGAGAGAGAGAGAGAGAGAGAGGGCGGGAGCATGAGTGTCGAGAGAGAGAGAGAGAGAGAGAGAGAGAGGGGGGCATGAGTCTTGAGAGGCTCGAGAGAGAGAGAGAGGGAGGGCATGAGTCTCGAGAGGCGAGAGAGAGAGAGAGAGAGAGAGAGAGAGAGAGAGAGAGGGGGGGCGGAAGCATGAGTGTCGAGAGAGAGAGAGAGAGAGGCATGAGTCTTGAGAGGCTCCAGAGAGAGAGAGAGAGAGAGAGAGAGAGAGAGGGGGGGCATAAGTCTCGAGAGGCGAGAGAGAGAGAGAGAGAGAGAGAGAGAGGGGCATGAGTCTCGAGGGGCTCGAAAGAGAGAGAGAGAGAGAGAGAGGGGCATGAGTCTCGAGGGGCTCGAAAGAGAGAGAGAGAGAGAGAGAGAGAGAGAGGGGCATGAGTCTCGAGAGGCTCCATATAGAGAGAGGGGGGCATG